>JAQIUQ010007463.1:0-385000 GCA_030378365.1 Hybognathus amarus | reverse complement strand
TCATTTGGGCAACCTTACCTGGTTTAGATTAAACTGGAATAAATGCTGTTGTTTTCAAATTTTCGGCTTTAACGAAAATCTCCAAATCCTGTTATTCTGAAATGTATCACAGTCTGATTTGAATGTGGAGTAAAAACAGTTAAAATGAGAGGGGGAAAGCACAGAAAAGTAGACACCTCGTAACAATGTTGCAAGAGCTATTATCTTTTAGTTCCATCAACAAAACAATTTAGTAGCCTAGTTGGGTTCTGTGTTTGTATTTCCACCGTATGAAGGTAATATCTTACGGAACTTACCATCCCTTGAAAAAAATTTGGTCTACCTAGATTTGTTATGACATCCGCTTCAAACATCACAATTCTCATGATATCCTTCGTTTACTGTACAATAAGTAAATCACCAGCTAACTGCTCTTTGAAAGCGATGCCATATGATAGAAATACAGATCTAAAGACAAAATTCAATATTGGCTGCGCACTTGTTTCTCTGGCGCATAAGATCAATAGAAGCACACTTTTGCCGCAGATTAAAGAGAAAAATTATGTGTTGATCTGTCAAAACAGTAGTGCGGCTTCTAGACAGACATGGTGAAACTAAGGCAAAACAACTGCACTTAGGAGTGAAACTCAAACCTCTCTGGCTAACCTACCCACATGCCTCTGTGTGCCAGTGGCTTTCTATGAAATCTCAGGCCCCCCCTTTTCTTTCCCAAACAAAGCCAGCACTTGTTCATCTGCTTGATCAGTGAGGTAAAGTCGTGGGCTAGCTACACGCTTCAACACTAGGACCTGCAGGCATCCTGGAGATTGGGTTTCATTGTCATTGTTCTTTATTGCCATCGCAGGCTGTGTGCACACTGGAATGAGAAGCAGAGGTATGCTCAATTAATTTGTTTCTGAGCAAAAAAAGAAAATCGCTTTCATTCCTCAACGCTTGGCTGGTAAATGGCCTGAGAACTTCCACCAAGCTGTTTTGAAAGGGTTTTTAGTCTTAATTACCCCTCTCATTAGTTCAGACTTTTAGAAGTAAAAAAAAAGCTGTTTATTAATATCCTGGTGCTTAAAGGGATAGTTCACCCAGAAATGTACAATAATTCATTGTTTACTCACTCTTTCATCACTTTTCATTCGACTTTCTTCCATGGAAAGATATCAGGGTCAGTAAATTATGATTAAATTTTTATTTTTGGGTGAACTCTACCTTTAAGCGAGATGCAAACTTTCCTTTTTTTTTACTAATGCTTTCAGACATGGGTTAGAGTTCGCTATTCTCCGTACTGCATCAGACCGCAATATTTGTGCTCTGAGGCATGAAATCTCAGTGCTAAGTGCTTTATGGCTAACACCTAGAAATAGAGCATGGTTCAGCGCAAGCGGCGTAGATTTCCATTGCAGCATGTGCACAGGAAAACGCTGGAAGAGGAGGCTCGGAGCAGGTGCTGGGGCTCTGTGAAGATCACGGCTGTGGGCATATGCCTGTAACAAGACCTCCTCTCGGGGAGCAAGAGAAGCCCATGGGAGTCTGTGACGGAAGAGATGTATATTTTTTCAAGTCGAACTACAGAGAGGCAGTAAACAAAGCCAGGGATTTGGGGAGATCCAAAAGAGGTTTTCCTCTCCTGCTTAAATTGGATCCCATTCCACATGAGCACCTATTCGCTTTCCATTTCACTTTCTTTCTCTATCTCTCTCTGTTCCTATTCGGTCCCCAAAGGAATTGGTTCCGGTATTTATTTACCTCTGTGATGAATGGAGAGAGGGTGGAGCCATGCTCACATGTTAAGGATTTCTTTAGCTTCATTCTGCTGAAAGAGTCACTGTTTGGTGCTGGTGGGCCATTCTACAGAATTGGCTGCAAAGTCAGAGTTGGAAACATCTTGACATTTTTTTGTTTTTTTGTTTTTTTTTTTTCCCACAAATTTAGCATGTATGCAAATTGTATAATATCCAAGGTATGCTGTTCTAGTAATTGTGCAGTTAATTCTCATAAATTTTCAGAAAATGCTGTAATATTTTTCTTCTCCCCAAATTTGCTCACTGCCGAAAACAATATTAAATAATTTATTAAGAAGGCTTATAATGACCTATTGAGATTTAGTTTACATCTACCTTATATATATATATATATATATATATATATATATATATATATATATATATATATATTATATATATATATATATATATATATATATATATATATATTTAAAAATGATTTAAATATAATATTTTCTGTGTAATTTATGAAATTTGTTGTATTTTAAACCCAATCTTTCTTTGTAGAAGGCATAAAGTATACGTACTGATTTCAAAGTTAAGTATTCATTCGTTTAAATATGCATTGAACCAAACACTATCATAACATCTCAGTTGATATTTCAATATACTTTATTTTTGACAAAACATGTTAACTGGTAGTGACTGCACATTTTTGACAGTGACAGTAATGTTTTGGTGGTGAGGTTTGCCATGTCTGAATCTAGGTTTGCCATGTCTGAATCAGACTGTCCACATTTTATGTTATTATAAATAAATTACTACGATGCACCCATTCAGTATAGCAGACACACATCTTACAGTAAATAACTTTTTTTGTTAGTGGCATTTTCATGTCATTAACAAAACAGTGAAAGTTGTAGTCCATTAGCTGAGACTGATTTAAACCATGCACACCCCTACATTTTTGATCAGGAAATATTCCTGTGTTCCTCTCTCTCATGTGTGATATGGTGAGTAGATTGATCCCATCATTTGAGGTAAATGTGTTAACAAACTCATTTTTTTTCTGCTATTGAGAAAACTTTTTGGATGTTATTCCCTAAAATGTAGTTGTTATATGTGTTCAACTGTTCTGACCAGTGATTGCTAACCATGTGCTGATTAGCATCTTCGAGCTACACTCTAAAAAAAGGCTGGGTTGTTTTGAACCCAAATTTGGGTCAAATATGGATAAACCCAACCTTTGGGTTACATTTTTAAATTACGTTAATATATATAATGTAAGTATTTAATATAAGTATATATATAATTATTGCATTTTTTTTAAACAAGAATGGAAAAAATTGGCAACAAAAAATATTTTCACAAGTTGAAATGTATAGGTTAGCGATATACAAAGCTTACTGATATCTTAACTATTATTGCGGGTTTCACTAAATAATTGAAGGATCTTAATAAACATCTAAAATTTTAATAATTACTTTTCAAATGTGTTTTTTTTTTGGATGAGGGATAGCAGTTTGCACCAATTCTGTAGAATGGCCCTGGTATGCAGTCTGATGAGACTGTAGTGGATCAATGACAAACCAAACACTCAATAGTGCATTAGTAGCCTACATGTCCCCAAATTCCCACAGCCGTGTCATTTCAAGCTAAACTGTTTACTCCGAATCATACACACACCACACGTGAAATGAGAAATATTCACTCAGGCAGTTGTTAAGTAGAAGGGCTTGATGTTGGACCACAGCTGACACTGTCATCCATCTCAACGTGAGACCAGTGCTGGTGAAGAGCCAGTGTGAAACAGAGAGAAACTCCTCCTCACACCTGCCAGTGAGCTGTAAACAAAGACTGGATGTGTGAGTGTTTATTTAGCTACAGCTGACAGACTTATTCCTCACTGTTGTTCTCCTCTCCTTTGCTCTTCTGAAATATGGCATTTAAGGATTTGTAAAACAGTTTCATATTGGGGAAAAAAGGAGAAAGAAAACACTCTACCACTAAAAATGTTACCAAACATTGTTCTCACCAAAATCTCACCAAAGCTGCATTTATTTGTAATATTGTGAATATTCTAAATAGTAATATAAACAGTAATAATATAAACAGTCAATATATTTAATTTTTAAATCCTGTGATGACAAAGCTGAATATTCAGCAGCCATTACTTATTCAGTGTCACATGATTCTTTAGAAATCATTCTAATTGGCTGATCATTTGTGCTCATTCATCTTGACTCATTCCATTTAGTCTCTTCATGACTTTTCTTCTCTGCTTCATCTCATCTTTGCTCCACATCTCATTGCGTTGTGCCTTCTATTCTCACATCATTTTGCTTTTCTTCGTTTCTCTTGCCTCGTCTCGTTTCCTCTCTTCTCTAACTCCTTCCTTATTTCCCATCTGTTGTTTCTTCTCATTTCTCCACATCTCTCCTTTACTCATCTATTTTTTTGTTCGTCTCGTCTCTTCTTACTCGACTCCATGTCTCTTCATCCACTTGTAAAACACTCCAGTTCATCTCCACTTTCCTTCTGTTTGCATGTTCAGAAAATTCATCTCATTACACCATCTATCTTGGTAAACCTGCTCTAGTTTATAGTTTATGAGGACATTCATCTAAATGTAATTCTGAAATGCACTTTTTATAGAGAAAGAGAAGTACGCCATCTAGAGGACACCACCTGTCATTCTCAGACTGATGTGCCATTTGAATTCAGCTTTACAAGAGTTAGCTAAGAAAACGAATGGAAAAGTTGTCTGGCAGCTTGGTAATCCTTCTCCTTCAGTGTCTCTACTTAAGACAGGTCACAGACCTTTACAGCACATATCTAATTTGGAGATTTGGGAGTTTCTGAAGTGGTGGACTGAAGGAATGTTTCATGGGGTTTGAGAACTCTATTAGAATTCTGCAAATGAACAGTCTGCAGGGATGTTTTCAAGGACTCTGCAAGCATCAAAGCATTTAGAGAGTAAGAGAGAGAGAGAATGCATTAAGGCAGGAAGGGTAAGATGAGAATTCAGGAGTCACTGATAAAGATATTTCTCGTCTGCTCTTCAGCACTGGAGCAAGACATGCTTGAAGATCAAACCCAGCCGTCAGGCTGACGAGACTTATTTACACTTGTAGGCACAAGTCTGATTTCACCTGCACATTGTGTGGATTTCACTGTTATTTCAAATATAGACTTGAAATATCGATTTGATTGTAAAGGAATTTTCTGGGTTCAGTATGACTTAAAGGAGTAGTTCACTTAAAAAAATAAACAAACAAAAAAAACTTGCTGATAATTTACACACCCCATGTCACCCAAGATGTCCATTCTTTCTTCAGTCGAAAAGAAATTAAGGTTTTTGATGAAAACATTGCAGGATTTTTCTCCATATAATGCACTACAGTGGGAACCAAATGGTTCAATATCCAAAAGTTTCAGTGCAAACTTCAAACTGTTCAAAGGGCTTTAAACGATTCCAGACAATGAATAAGAGTCTTATCAAGCTAAACGCATCGGCCATTTAAAAAAAAGTAACACTTTATTTGAAGGGGTGTGCATAAGGCTGTCATGACACTGTCATAAACATGACATAACACCTGTCATGAACATGAAGGAGTCTTTATGAATGTTTATGACTGTTGTCATTAAGTGTCATTTGGTAAATTATGACACGATTTAATGCAAAGTTGAAATTGTTTAAAATGTCTTTGTTATGACAACTTGACATTAACCAAGAAATCATAACTAGTCCAACGTGTTCCACTTTACTTGAGGTAAAGGGAAATATTGGTAACGCTTCCTTTTACAGTACAGTACTTACAGTGTACTTACAGTGTACTGTACCTAAAAAGTACTGGCTAATATAAGGTAAGTACATGGGTTAGGGGTAGGTTTAGGGTAGGTTCAGGGTTAATACTAGTTAATACCCAGTAATTGTTTACTAAAATAAGTACATAGAATTTACATGGGTAACTGGACTGTAAAAGGAAGCGTTACCGAAATATTAATGACACTGTTGTGAAAGCATTTGACAGTCTAATGACCCTTAATGACATCTTTATAACTCAGTACAATGTGTTCCACTTTACTTGAGGACAATTCAAATATTTCATGTAACAGTTATAATGGTGTCATGACAACCAAAGTTAAAACCAACCATAACATATGATAGGGTAATGTAATGTTAACACATTACAGGTTAACAGGTTATGATTTCTTGGTTATGTCAAGTTGTCATAAACAAGATATTTTTGTCTTGGTTAATGTCAAGTTGTCATAACAAAGACATTATAAACAATGTCAACTTTGCATAAAGTGTCATAATTTACAGAATGACAGTTAAAAATAAACTGAACATTCATAAAGACTCCTTCATGTTCATTACAGGTGTTATGTCATGTTTATTGACAGTGTCATGTCAGTCTTATGCACACCCCTTTAAATAAAGTGTTACCAAAAAACAACAACAACAACAACAACAACAACAACAACAAGTTTCAGTTTTATATGCTCAAATCCGCCTTGCTCTGTTCTTGATGGGCGTTCGTGACTCTCCTGTTCAAACTCGTTCATCAAATTGAACAAATCTTTTGTGAGTCAATTCGTTCAATTGTCATGTTCCTGTTGAAATGAACCAAATGACTCAAAAAGATTTGTTCATTTTAAGTCACAAAGGTGCATCACAGAACAGAGCAAGGCGAGCATTTGAGCTTATAAAACATAATTTTTTTTTTTTAAATGATCAATCGTTCTACTTGATAAGACCCTTATTCATCATCTGGAATCGTTTAAAGCCCTTTGAACATTTTGCAATTTGCACTGAAACAGAAACTTTGTATTGAAACAGTGAACTGTCACAATTGGTGTTGATTGAGTTCAACTTGTACTGAGTCCAGAATATTCCTTATAAATGATTTTATTATTTATATGAATTCAGACTTAAATATTCCATTACAATGTAGAAAACAGCTGGCCTAGACAAATACGGAAGCAATATTGTTTCAATTCATTATTAATCTGGAACATAAATTTGTTTTCCCATTTTCAATTGAAATAACTAGAAATCAGATTATGTCTTTATCCATTTTAGGCTCTTTTACTTCCGGTTCCTTGTTATTCCTTTTGCTCAATGGCACAACTGGCCAATTTCAGAGAGCATAAATATATCCTATAGAGGGCGCCATTAAGATTTTTGTTTTTTCTCCAGGTTTCTTTCCCTGATGGTGTTCTTTATTTTCCTGTAGATGTTTCATTCTTTTTTTTTTGTGTTTTCTTTATCCATTTTCTGGCATGAGCCCCTGGGTTCATAGAAATGAGTGCGCTTATCCAGCGGAAAGTTGGGTGGGAAACAATCAGACAATTGTGTTCTTGAGATTACGGGGCGGAAGAGAAAGATCTATGAGCTCTGTATATGGTTATCATACATTAGAGAAAAACACAAGTGACAAGGATTTTTTTTTAATCCAGCAAATTTTACGTCATTCTATTCTAATTCTGTTCTAAGAACCCTCAGAGATTTGTTTCCATTGCGAGACTTAAAAAAAGAACGGCAGGTTAAAAAAAGAGCGAGAGACGGATGGATGGTTGGTGAAAATAATCCTTTTTTTTTGCAAGAGCAATCGGAAGGATATAGGAATTCTGTGCCAATGGTTAAGGTCAGGCCTGCTTTTTCTCAGGATAAAGCACCACTGCAGGCTCTTGGCTGTCAGACAGACAAACGGCCTTTTCTCTTTCTCTAAGATTCATGTGACTGAAGGAAACCGAACCGCAAGGCTAACAGCTGATTTTAGCTGCAGAGTTTTTGAGAAGAACTATTTTGTGAACAATGGTAACACTTGCAGAACGTTCCTCCTTTCTCATTTAAGCTCTACACAAACACTTAAAAGCTGCAACACTGCAAAAATGTAAAAGCATAACATTCAGATTTCAAGGGAGAGCAGAGATAATTGAAAAAAACTGTAATATACAGCGAGTGACCAAACTAACAGACAGTTTCAGGCCATGACTGACAGATATTTAGTTTTAACACAACAATAATCGTTCAGCATTCTCATTCAAACACATGCATGCTTTTTTGGGCCTAATTTACATTTCAAAGTATGAGTCAGTTTAAAGACTTTAAGTGTCTATCATTCAGTTTAAAGATAACCTTAATGTGTCTGTCTAAGGAATATATTTATTAAATAAGTTTATTTTATTGAGGTTTTTTTTTCCATTTCATTTAGTGTTTTGGTTGGTGTGTGTTTCCATGTAGTCTGATATTCATTACCGCTATTAAATCCCATGCTTCATAATATGATCATGTGTGGTGTTTTGACTAACATTAAAATCGCAATTCACATTATAAAGCTTTTTATTACTGTTATAATGATCACATACCTCATTAGCATGGTTGTTAACGTAACATTGACCTCTTACATTGGTAATGGCTGCTACAATGTCAAATATGTTGTTAGCCAAATAAAAAAAAAAATGAATCCAACTATTTTCTGATTAACTTTATATATTACCTTTGTTCTTCACTAATGTGAGAAACATCGAGAGATGAGACGTGTGCAGCAGCTGAAAAGCAGGCAATAATGGTCTCATAATCAACTGTGTGAAGGACAGGCAGACACCAGAGCTTGTGTTTACATAGTCTGAGTCACATGACAGGTCCCTGCATATGTGGCTGTAGTAGATTATGCTGCCGGGTGTCTGGCTAAAGATGGTTTCCTGTAGCCTGCGCTCCACTCACTTGTCTGGCGACAGTTCAGTGTGCCTGTCTGTCGTCAAACGTTCACCATGTTTATTTTCCCTCCTATGGAATGACATGTTTTCCTCTTTGCCGAACAGCAGCCGGATTGGTCTTACCCATACAGACTCGCACACAGAGTACCATATGCGTACCTTCATCTTTATCAATGACTGCCTGACTGGAGGACTCTCAGAGCTGGACCGCTAATGAACCAGACCCTCCAGATCGGGCATGTTCAGCCACACATGCTTTCACCCACTCCCATCCTCTTTTCTCGTATCTTCCCAGCTTAAGTGAAGTGACCGTTGGGTGTTGTTAGCCCGAATGAGCCTGGCTCTAAGTCTTGTCTCTGGTTAGTGGCTGGGAGGTGACTTCGGTTGCTAAAAATAAGAAAGAAAAACAGACCGAAAACAATGAGAGCTGTAAAAGGCAGTGATGTGCTGGCCAGAGGCGCCTCCGCCCTGCGGTGGCCCGGACCCGACCCATATTTCTGGTTCTGTCCCTCACTGACATTTCCTTACATACAGTAAGTCTTTAGTGGATTCAGACAGGCTTCGCTAACTCCTTTCAGATTTTCTTACAATCAAAGTACAGTGCATTCATTTTTTTTTTGCTGCCATAGACATTGGTTTAGCCGTAATTAAGAAATATAATCTCTATTTTTTTTACTCCATCTCTCTCTTTTATCAAAACATGAATATAGCACTCGACCTGAAATGTATTGGTTTCGATTCAAAGGATATCCAGTTGAGTGTGCTGTGGAGTTTTGGAAAAATTAGAGTGAAAGGACAACATTGAATGTGAAACACATTACATAATAAAAAAGCTTTCAGCTACCACTCCCTTCCTATTCTTTCATAGCTGTGCTTAAAAATCCCTTGTGTTGTAGAATTGTAAAAAAAAAAAAAACTGACCCCCCACTCCCCCTTTCCCTTCCTATTTATTTATTTGCTGATAATGTTGGAAAAAACGTATATAAATATAGTTAAATCACCTTTACTGAAATTTGATTTTATTTGAAAATAATTTGTAAATAAATTATGCATTAATACATTATAAACATTATTTGAGTGTGGCAAGAAGTATAGAATTATATAGGTATATAAAGATAAAATATAAATAAAACAAAATAAATAACAATCAAATAAAAAAGATTATTCAATAATTTATGTTATACCAGCCTGATCTCAGGGAATTCATATGAATTTTCCAAGGTAGCTAATCGTAAAAAATAATACGACCTCACTTGTCGTACGAATTACGTACGAATTTTACTGAATTATTACATATTTTTCAGATTGGCCAATTCGTATGAATTTGTACGAATGACCTACCCCTTACCCCGCCCCTAAACCTACCCATCACATGTGTTTGAGACAAATCATACAAATTCGATTGCGGGGTGAGTTGACACAAATTAGACACTTTATAATCATTCGTTGAATTCGATTACGAATTAGGTCGTAAATAGGGTAGGTTATACACAAATGGCTGCGTAGGTGTGGAATATATGACATTAATATCACATTAATTATATATTGTCTTTAATGCTGATTTATGGTGTTTGCTCCCCTTTTGGTCACCATGATCTGTCCATCATACAGCAAGAACCAGAAAAACAATATCTTTGCTTTGGGGTTTCAAGGACAAAAATAACAGCAAAACTATTCTCTTCAAGCTGGGATAGCTTGAACCTTCCCACCCCCACCCGCCAAAAACAACAACATCAACACACTATACCTTTTAAAGGAGATAAAGTTAAGTTTCTTGAGATATTGATTAATTCTCATTACTGTTAAGCGAAGGGTCTGTGGACACTTTTGCTTTTAATCACAAGCGTCTATCTGCGATGTCTTTAAAGAGGTAACCAAAGAAGGTGGCGCTGCAATCCTACTCAAGCATTCCAGAATGGAAACAGTAGCTTTTTGAGCATCAGCAAGAACCATTGCTCTTTAACGTTTGTGTCCACAGGCTGTGAACAATCTAATGTTCTCGCACCCCTTTAAAAGAGTCACAGGCTGCCTTTAATGTCTTCGCAAACATTTCCAAGCGTCTCTATGGTGTTTTCCACTCTGACAATCCACATACGGTTATTCCGTTCCCCAGTAACAGAGTGTTTGTGTCCATAAATAAAGAGGCTATTAACTGTCCAGGTTTATGGTTGGTACCCTGTCTGTCTATGTACTTTCCCTTCTGGCAGGTTTAACACTCACCTGAGGGCTCCCTGTGGATCTCATCTCACACTCCACTAGGTCTTTTGGGAAGGGGGTTGGGTGGAGAGGAAGGAGGTTTCTACAGCATCTCCACTACCATCAGAAGGAGTCTCAAGTGTCTCTCCAAACTGTTCGGGAAGAGAGTCTGACTGGAAATGCGATGTGAGGAAGCCTCCACCTGTGCATACATACACAAACGCGCACACACACATGCTGGGCAAGAATAAGAGTGAAACTGTTCCATTTGTCCTGCAGAATCCCTCCATGTCGCAGATGTGGAAGCCTGTGATCCTTTTGATGGTGATCAAAGCTGAGAGCAGAGTGTCTCCTCATTCCCCTGTCTTTGGCCAATCTCCTTCTGTCTCTGTAGCCTTTCTTACTTTCTCTTTCCTTCATCCCTTTCTCCATCCCTTTACTTTTTCTGCTTTCTTCTCTTTTAGACTCTCTATCTCTGTTTTGTTAAATGCGCAGTTTCAAGGGTGTCCAGTACATGGAGAATTCTGCACTATGAGGAGATGAACACAAATATAGAAACACCAAATAAAATTAATTTAAACGGGTCATGAACTGGCTTTTTAAATTGTACTATATTGTCGTCTGAGGTCGACTTATGACGTTCAGCTTAGTCTAGGCATTTGAAAACGCTACAGAAATTAATAAGAAAAACACTACTTTGTACCCTAGTTTTGAGCCTAGCTGAAAAACGCTCAGTTTTTATAGGCGTCTCGCTCTGAAGACTTGGATGTAAACGCCCACTGCTGTCAGTGGATAACAGTTTTGCATATTATAATGAGTTTAGACACACCGTTGATGCACTTCGGGGGTAATTGTTTTGAAAATGTCCAATGTTGTAAAATGGCTACCGAAATAATTCGTACATACATGTTCAACCCAATCAAGAAAACAGAGAAAAATGCTATTTTGTACCCTAGTTTTGAGCCTAGCTGAAAAATGCTCGGTTTTTATAGACGTCTCTGCTCTGAAGACTTGGAAGTAAACGCCCACTGCTGTGAGTGGATAACACTTTTGCATATTATAATGAGTTTCAACTCACCCGTTGATACACTTGGGGTAATTGTTTTGAAAACGTCCAATGTTCTAAAATGGCTACCGAAATGATTCGATCCATACATGTTTGACCCATTTAGCTATGCGTGTAATGCGGCGAGTAAATCAGGCAAGAGCTAAACCAGCTGTGTTGAAGTGCAGCATCATCTAGCTGACATTAAAGGGTACCCTAAACGTTGTATGTCAGCGTATCGTCCAGTTAGATGACGTGTTGCGATAGAGAACGGGCTGTTTTATTGATGGTCTACACAAGGACGTCTTCAGTTCTGAAACTTACAGGATCTTCTTACTAATATGATGACCTGTTAAATGTGAGAAGCTAAAGGAAAATTTGATTTCTCAGTTCATCACCCCTTCTTAAATTATTGAAGTGTTTAAAGTTTAAATTCATTCATTCAGTATCAGTCAGTTTTTCGATTAATTAGGCCTACAAGTATGTGTCGCTAGCTTACACAATTTATATTATATATTCAGAATAAGATTTGATTGTGCAGTGCTAGTTCCCTAACTTTTACATATAAATGACTTCTGCCATTATCTAATACTTACTCAAAAGTTCATCTTCGAAAACATTTAGTAATTCGTATTTAATTTTTTTTTTATTTCAAAATGTCCATACTGTAGATTATAATGTTGTGACACCTATGGCATTTAACATTATTGATTCTAGTTTTTTAGTGTTTAATCAGCCATTTATTAATTCCTGCTATTACAGGAATATAACCGTCATCTCATATCGACCATAATTGTTGTATCCCTAATTTTCGAATGACGTAATAATTTCTGGTAAAATTAAGCAGAAAAAACTCTGCTGATAGCATCTGGGGTTGTCTATGGGCAAAGTCAGTTATAGCTGTTCAAAGTTTCTACTTTACTCTTACCTGTCTGTTTATCCTTTATCTATTTTTTCCTTTTTGCCACCTCACTCTCCCTGATCTCTCTCATTCCCTCCATGTCTTTTCCTTCCCCCTTCTCTCTTTCTTCTCCCCTTCTCTTTGTATTCTTATCTGTCACTGCTTCTTCCTGTCTCATGTTTCATCACATATGCACACTGTCAACACTCAACAACATCTTTGAGTAGAGTATAGACTCTTCTATAGTAGCAGTCTCTTCTCTCCCAAAAACTTGTTCTTGCTCTCTATTTTTTGTTGTTGTTGGCAGATTTATGAGAATCTTGTGAAAAATGAGCAAAAGTATTTCTTTGTGCGTTTACCAGTCTGCTTAAGCGTCATGCCACACGTAAAAATGCGTTCCCTTGCCGCTGTTGGTGTTCAGGCTCTCAGAGATGATAGCACATTTGTGATGGATCCCTCTCCCACAGACACCATCACTCTCACAACCACAATTTCCAGTGTCTGTCTCCACCGTTTCGTGGGTGATGGCTAACCTCTGACCTTTGGATGAGGCCATCCTGTGCAGACAGGTGATGACAGCCATTCGAGAGAAAGACAGACACCATTTGTGCTTGTCAGGCTTTGAAATGCATCACATTAAAGACCCAACACAGAAACGTTCTCCTGAGTGGTGGTCTGATGCGATTGATTGCTTTTGTTCTGACATGTTGGAGCTTTTGTGAGACTGTTTGGAAAGTATTCATGCTTGAATTCTGTCCTGTTGTTCATTTGAAAAGCTTGTTAGAAATTCAAAGCCAAACATTCAACACTAAAATGATCAATTAAACATCAATACTTTTATTTATTCTTTCATGCATTTATTCCAAATTTTTCCTTCCCTTTAAATCCCATATTTTATCAAAATTTCTCCACAAAGGATGAATATATCTCACCCACAAATAAATGTCAAATAAATGCTGTTTTTAAATTTCGAATCACTTAAAAATCCTAATAAAACAGTATCATCCACAAGCAGCACAAATGTTGTAAACATTGATTAATAAGAAATGTTTCTTGACCACCAAATCAGCATATCATAATGATTTTTGGGAAAGACTTCATTTGTTGGTCTATAGGAACATTCTATTGACTTTTATAATGCCCTGTTTACACGAGAACGCTCACGGGTGAAAACGTAAAAATATTTTATCGGATGTGCCTTCGTTTACACGGCGAGGCGTTTTGGGCTTAAAAACGCAAAAAAGTGAAACCACCCTCCAGAGTGGAAATCTTATAAACACTCCACCGCGCGTTCCCATCTAAAGGGTAAAAACGCAAAAGTCTGCTAGACAGTGAAGGTTGTACACAGGCGCACGGACTTGGTGTTGTTGTAGTATGCACTCCTAGCCGCCTGGAGTGCATACTACATTGAATTTCACACACTTTTGCGTCACCATATGCACGCGATTTCCCACCCAAAACGCTCGTCTAAACGCAGAATAAAAAGTGATAACGCAACGCCCACTTTTGCGTTTTCTCTTCAGAATCGTTTCGTGTAAACATAGCCTAAGAAACATTGCAACTACAAGTCAATTGATTCTTATTAGAGCCTTAGTACAGTCTGCTGAATTTCTGCTAACTCTTTATTGTGATGCTCCTCAAACAGACATTCTACTGACTAACTACACGTCAACATTTTCTAACCCTACCAGTCAACTAATACTCTATTATTCTAAAATGAGAGTTAGTAGACATATAAGCTGCTTTCCGACCGGAGGAACTTTCGCAGTTCCTAGAACCTAACGTTCCCTATAACCCTTTTTTCTCGTGTTCCGGACTTGGACTAAATTAGGGATTTTTTACTTCCTCAGACCGTAGTTCCTATAACTCTTTCAGTACCTAGTCTAGAGCAAGGACTTTTTCAGTTCCCTTTCCCTCAGTCTACGTTGATTGGTTCAACTTCTAAGTCATGCCCACTGTCAACACGGAACTTGTAGCGCGCTGTCTGCCATACGCTGTGTGTTTTTGCAAAACATTACAACGAGGATTAAGACAAACATAACACATTCAACCAGCTAATTGCTAATGCTAGCTAAACTTACCCGTTGTTTTGTTTGCCTCATGCGCTCTGCTCTTTTATCTTCTTCCATCATATTACTTAATATCATATTACGCTGGAGCCTTCGTCTTCTGTGTTTCTCTGCACAGAACTCAAGCATAATCTTTAAACGCCGCCGTTCGTTCTCCATTATTAAGGTGCCGGCAAGGCAGAACAGGAACATTGCAATAGCCATGCTGGTTTGTTGTTATTGTATGTGTCCACGCTACGTCTAGTGATGACGGTCGTCGTGACTTGCGTTACCCCTCCTACCAGTTCCTATGGCCACTTGGCCAGTGCGAACGCAAGCAGCAAAACCAAATTTGGGGGAAGTAGATCTTAGAACTGTTTAGAAGTGGACAGTTCCTATAACTAAGTTCCTGTAACTACTTGGTCGAAAGCGGCTATAGGTGCAATGTATAGTCAATAGAATGTGTTAAAGGGAACTTCAAAATAAAGTGAAACCGATTTCTGAAGGATTATGTGACACTTAACACTGCTGCTGAAAATCTCAGCTTTGCCATCACAGGAATAAATTACATTATTCCTTTACTTATTTAAGTTCAAAGAAGTTTGTCTGCAGGAATCTGTGTAATCGGCCGTGACAAATGATACTGCATGAAAATAAGTGCTTTCTTAAAGGCCACATCTGTAGCAACCAAATTGCCAAGGATAAATGATCCTAGCATTTGTTCAGTAAGTGTGTGGTTATTACCATAATTTGTTTTACACTCATGTATCTATACTGGCCATTTAAGGATGTTTGTGTGAACAAGCTTCAGATGATCAAGAGGGGCTGCTGGGAATTGTAGTCTGCCCATTGCCTTGTCATGTGAGGTCAGGAGTGTGGTGTATTCAGTGATGGTGGCTAATTGGGCAGCTCTACCATTAAGAGCGAAGAACCCTGTGGCCCCGGCCCTGTGCAGAGCTGAGAGAGAGACTCATTAGTATTGCTCCACTCAGACCTGCCCTCACAGCTCACCTGTCAGTGAGGCAGATGGACAGTAATGGCTTGTGTTTGTAGCTGTGGAAGCAAGTGTGGGTGTAAATGTATGTGTGTATATATGCGTGTCCATAGGTGTATGTCTGTGTGGTGGTTCTTCCTCTCTGTTTCCCCTGCAGCTGTCTCTCTTAGAGAGGTGGGAAAGGAGAAGTGGAGCATGATGTCTCCTCTCAGCTGAAGGTAAATGGACAGAGATGTCTGCTGTGAGGGAACAGTTCACATATATGAGACCTCAGCGGTACCTCCATCCAATATATTATTAGTATTGTTTATTTCAAATAGCTTTATTAGCATAAGTAATATATATGTCTGCTCTTTTTGTAAACATAACACACTATATACAGTATGTATATATTTGTAAACTGGTTATTGATTCATATAAAGAATTTGATTATATTTGCAATAAATAAATAAAATAAAACCCATCATATAACCATTCTCTTCAACTCATCCATCCAATAATGCCGAGTTCAGACTGCATGATTTTAGCCACGATTTTGGCTCGCCGACAGGTTTTGAGAAATCGCCGACAAATGCCCGAAATCACATGCAAATCGACGCTCATTCAAGCGAGTGACAATCACGCAGTGTGAATGAGCAAAGACGCGAACTGAGAAAATCACCGACGAGTCGCCGACGCCCGTGAGATATTTGGCATGCTAAATATCTGGACCTGTTGGCGATTCAAAATTCTGCTGTGTGAAAAGCGTTTTGAATGAAAACTACATTGGCGATCACCGGCAGCCAGTGAGAGAGCAAGATACAGAGCAGCAGGAAGTTTGGGGAGGAGTTATAGATCACATATCAACATGATATGGTATTGTTTCAGAAAAAAAGCTGCTTCTCGGTCTATTTGGACACAATGGAAGAAAAATTAGTAGAAATTTGGCAGGAGCACTCGTGTCTGTTTGACGTTTCACCTGAGCTGTACCACAACGGGGTCAAAAAAAAAAAAGTCTCACGTGAGAACTCCGGTCTTGCACGTGTGGTGTCGCGTTTTTTTCTTCATATCTCAATGTGTGTTTGTGCTAGACAGAGTCTGTCAGCGATTTTTCCTATTGAGAATGAGGAGTCACGTGCCGATTTGGGAGGGGTCTGAGCCGGTCGGCCATGATGGTAGGAGACGCTATCGGTTACCAGCGGTAACGCCTTTAGAACCCTATGTTAGAACCCCACAGAGACGCGACTAAACATTCCAGAGCTCTTTAATTTTCGCGCATTTATTATTTTCGCGCATTTATTATTTTGGCAGGACAGAGACGGATCTAAGAATACGAGAAAAAGGAAGAAAGTAAAGCAATGCAAAAAGATAAGGCGAAAGAAAAAGGATCTTACAGGAACAAACTCACACTAAGCGCAAAACAGCTGTATTTGGAGAAGCAGCATCAAGATATTTGTTCTTTTGCACTAATAACAGTATTATTATTTTATTATTATTACTTATGTTGTCCATGAAACTTATATTGTCCAAATATACATATATTTCAGTTCTCAATAAATATTGTTAAGCCATATCAAGTCACATATCACATTTATTTCAAAGAAACAAGGCACTCAAACAACACTTTTGCGTATGTTCGTTAAGGCACAGCAAACAGTGAAAATCGTATACTAAAGGCATCTGCCAACCGTGCAATCCAGCGTCTCCTCGTCAGATACTCTCCCTGATGCTGTGTCCATTTCGATCACCTAAAAAACTGTATTCCATTGTTCCTATGTTTTCCATATGTCTTGTGTGCGTTACTGGAGGAGTTTTTAATGCAGCAGTGACTTCCAGGCATGGTAAAACAGTGCGGAATTGCGAGAATCTCCTCTACTACCGAGCTAAAAACACACGTAAACAATACTGTTTTGCCGTGGGAATCCAACCAACATGGCGGAGAGGGGAGGGGCTTTGTACAATGACGTCAACTCCTCATTCTCAATTGTAAAGTCATGCAGTGTGAAACCTTCTGTTGCCGATCAATCGTCCAGTGTGAACACAGCAGAGATTGAATGCTGGACAAGATAGTCATGCAGTCTGAAAAGAACAGTGACCGGACTACTTTGAAAATCGTGCAGTCTGAACTTGGCATAAGTCTACCAGCTGGAGTCTTTGAGCGAAAACTGGGGGCAATCAGACTGAACGCGACAAAACAACAGTGAGAGGTCAGACTGTGGGAGTGTGTCCTCCTCCCCTAACTCTGACAATAATCTGTACCCTATCCCCCCACTCTCAGCTCTTCTTTATCCAGCTGGACTTCTCCTACACACTAGCAATTGCTCCCCTTCCTTTTCCAATTACTCCTAAAACAGGCTGCCATTAAAGAATATTAGTTTTCCTGAGGGAAGAAACTCCATGTGTGTGTGACTGTCATGTCCAGTAGCTCAGCTCAGCAGTGGGTGGCCTTTAGTGGGAGGAATGGAGACCAGCCATGAGAGATTAAACACCCTTGGAGACGTGTCCGCTGAAGCTCTGTTATCCAGAACATTCTTTTTCACATTTGTGCTCACTGTGCTTTTACTGTAGCCAGTTTGGAGGATAATACTGCACAGACTTGCCTGAATGAGGAAGAAAATAAAGAGAGAATTGAAAAATGTAAATGTAGTTAGGTGTTTTTTATTGTAGCATTCAGCATCGAGGTGGCAACTGGCATAGAGGACGGCAGGATGGTGCAGTGTGTTTTTTCCAGGTCTAATTCATTTGATGTGGCGGTGATCCAATCCAAGAATTCAGACCAGCGTGGGCAGCTCGGACTCTCCACACTTGCATTCAGTCAAGAACGCTAATGAGGGATGTTGATCAAAGAGCCTTGGTCCCTTTGGTCCACCTCTTCTGACTCTCTCTCGCTCTATACTTTTCTCCTTTTTAAAACTCTTTCTGTATGATTAAGTAGACTTCAGAGAAAGCAAGCTTGCTTAGAGCACCAAGCATGTACAAAAGCCATTAATAAACCACTATGGACACCATTAATAAACCACCATGGACACTCTACTAGGCATTTAATCATTGCTTTCTCTTTCTCTCTCTCCTTTCCAGCTCTATCTCCTTTAGGCTAGCTGTTGTGCTGGTCAGACAGCCTCTTGAGCTATAGGGAGCATTAAACACATAATGTAGAGTTCGAGGGTGGGCCACCATTAGGCTGGGATTTGTCAAGTCAATGTCTGCGTTAGAAACAGAGTTGTTGTGTTCGCCACTGAATTACGCTATTTGTTTAACTGTGACATGGAGCATTTTCAGACAATTGCAAAGTCACAGTCATTAGAGAAATCTGGTGGCCAAATGTGCTCACACCTGTTCTGTGTGGCATTTGCTTAAAGGTACAATATGCAAGATTTTTCGCCATCAGGGGTCGCTAACCTCTTACAATAACAAAGGCGTATGTTAATGATGTATATTCCACATTTAGCAGAAATATGGATCTTGTCGTCAAGCTGATGAATCTTTTATGGATGAATGAATACACTGATGTTTTTAACATGACTGTGGTATGAAGCAGATATAAATTACCAGTGCCACACGCAACGCAGTCCCGTGGATATAGAGGAATAAGGTAAAACGTCGTAAGACGTTGTTCTGCAGGTTCGTCTTCGTCATCTTTTTCAAATCGCTCGCTCTGGCTCGAATATGTAAGGCTTGGTGGACAAGTCTTCCGTTGTTGACATTTTGTTAACGTGTGAATAAAAATGTTCTTTGAAGCTATAGTAATCGTATCTCTTATCAATCTACAATAATGGCCAAATGCGGAGAGTTGAGCAGACCGTGAACTCAGCGACCTGGAAAGCAGGTGGGGTAAGACGGTACACCTTTTTATTTAAAGGGGCCACATTAAAACGACTTGCTCGCAGAAGCACATCAGAAAAGGGGTAGAAAAGGGGCCTGTGGAGCTATAATAATGAGGAATTCAGACCCAAGCATTGCAGTTATGCTTTATATAGACCACAAATGTATGATTTATAAGTAAAAATGAATGATTTAAAAGCATGATATGTACTCTTTAAGATATCTTTTTTATAAATATAAATTTTAATTTATATAGTTTTGAGGATGTTTATTAGAAAACAAGACCAACATAGTGGTTAAGCAAATTAATTTGCAGTAAGACGTCTTCAGAAACATAACTGAGTCTTCATTTATGTTTCTAAGTATTGCTTTTGTCTAATACGTTTAAAATGAGAATATGATCATTTGTGTTGGATAATCTTTTGACGTTTGACAGCAGACTGGTATCTTGTGAAATCTGAGTTCTGTTAGAGACATCTTCTAATGTTTGGAGTAGACCCATGTGAGATGTCTAGGATCATGATACATAGGGAAAAAATATAATCAAAAGAATAGATGCTTTTGTTCTCCGTGTAATCTCAATACTGTCTAGGAACAACTGAGATATTAACTTATACTAATGTATAATCCTCTATGCAAATGTAAGAGGAAAAAATACACTCCCTTAAACTGCCCAAATCTCTCAAAGTACTTAAAAAAAGTACATTATATAAAAGCTGTTGTCTCTGGGGTCGGGGAATGTTCAGTCACACAGAGCTTTTCATCACTAACACCATCCTCTCTCCCGTCTGTTCTTCAGCTGCATTCAAGGCTTTACCGCACTGCGTTTAGTGAGCCGAGGGCTGTGGAGAGCAGGGCCTTTATTCAGAGCTGTCTGCCTGAAATGGTGGGGCATTAGCTCACATGAAGGGCCTTTGTGTTTTGAAGGACACTGTCATTATACACCTCCAGCATTGCGACCTCTCACTCATTCACTCGAGAGAGAGGGTGAGAGGGAAGAGAGTAAAAAAGGACAGAGGGTTGGAAAGAGACAGTCAGAAAAGAGAAAGAAGCTTTTTGGCAGACAGAGACAGAGTGGTGCTCATCTCTTTCATGTGTTTGGCGGTACAGTCGAGAGGGAGGGACCAACTGAACCCCCCTCCCAGACACTAAGGTAGACTGAGGGGACTGTTCCTTTGCACTTCTCACGAGCACTGAGGGATTTATGCTGAAGTGGATACATCAATAGCACAATCTTTCTCCACACACGTCTCTTTAAAGCTGCAGTGCGTAAGATTTTTTGGGGTTAAAAATGACTCCAAAATACATATTTCGAGAAGCTACATGACCAGCCAGTGTTCAACGCTGATCTCCTTGCCATAGCTCGATTTCAAAGCGGTAAGCTTGTAATAATGTTCTTAATTCCAGTGGTACTGGTAGATTTACCACGGAAGATTTGAGCATGTCTTTCAGGGCTGGGCAATATGACGATATTATCGGTATATATATCGACGATGTCTGGCAAGTATCGCAATATCGTTATCGAAGTCTGTTTCCAGACGATAATCGTCAATTAAAAAATAAAAAAAGACAAACATCTTTCACATAGCCCTATAGTTATACACATATTTATTTACATGCAATAGCATGATTTAAATATTTCTTGATAGCATTCTTTAAGCGCAAGACGCGGAGAGACACAGTCTGCATGAGCACTGTTTTCTGAGCTGCACACACAGCCGCTTCTCGATACACGGACAAATGTGCATACAATATCTCACAAATATCCTTCTTATTAATTTATAGCATGAAATAATAAACATGATTAAACATCAGAAGAATTGTTTTAACCATGGACCATCATTACACATCTTTTTCAAGTTTGAAATATCCCCGTAAACACAGTCGGTTTGTCTTGCCTGTGCCTATTGAATTCGTGCATTGATAGCCTGTACTTGGTGCCAATATTTAATGTTGTTTAAAGAACAAAAGACAAAGAAAATCACTCGGTGAAGTTTTCTAACAGTAGGCCTAAACTTAATATTGTAGGCTATGTGTGCCTGTTGTTCGGCGCTGACTGCCCAACGGCAACACCGAGTCTTGTGTTGGACTGTGTGCGACTTTCAGATGCGTTACCTGTCAAAGATCATTTATCACTTTCGTAATTCTGCTAAACATTTTTTTTTCCTGGATTTCTTGATCTTTATCTTTTCGTTCTGCAGACAAAAAAAACTATCCTGTTAATTCAGAATAGCAGAGACATCTCCAATATTTTATTTTGGTTTAGTATAAAAGTTTCATCAGAAAAGTAACTTTACCCAGTTTCTGAATATGTAATTTAAATGCTGCACATAATAAATAATAAATGCACGCGTTCAGAGTTTGCAATGTTGGGAGGTCTGTTACAGTAGATATCGAGCGTTATAATTTGCTTTAGATTAAAACATGAACAAAAATAAATAAATAAAATACCCAAATATAATTATTAGTAACTTCTGTTTTTAAATAAATAAAGCAGTAATTTTTATTAAGCGGCTTGAGACCTTGGAACTCTAAAACCAGAAAGTTTTTGCTCATTCAGAACAAAACAATTGGTTTTAATTTTAGACAAATAAATAACAAATATATTATAGTTTGAATACAAGTTTAAAAAAAAAGTCGCACGTTATAATTAGGAAATTAACTTATCATTAAATCAGTCGATAACGCCAAAGAGATTAGGACCTTATGAAAAACAAATAAGCATCTGTCACCTTGACATCAACACGCATTCAATGTTCTTACAATCATCAAATTTGATTCCGTTCTGTTCTGTTGTACATTGTTTTCATTTCTCCTCGCAAAACGAAATTCGTTTCAAACACATAGGCGATGCGATAAGAACAGTGTGGAATTTTTTAGCAAAACTAACAACAACAAAGCTAATGATTTATGCTCGTTCAAGCTCAAACTAACCGAAGTAAAACCTTTAACGTGCCAATCATTAAATTAAACTAGCTGAATTCCTGGCTATCATTAGATAAAGTGCAGCCAAACTCAACGGGGCTGTTTACACCTGCCACTTTATGCGTTTTCTCAGATCGGATAGCTATCTGATTTATCAAAACGATTCCATTACACCTGGTCACATAAATGATGTTTTTGCAAAATGGATATAGCCAAAATCCGATCTTCAATTCCCGTGCTATATACAGATTTAATAAAGTGCACGTCACCGAAAGCAACAGATGAGCTGCATTTTATTGATCATCATCAGCTAAATTCAAAAGCAGCAAAGACGGCAATAAGAGAGGGCGCCAACAGCCTGGTACGATTTAATATTCTGCAACTTACTTTCAGTTTGATTTGCGATAGATTGCGGCGTGTTGGCTTAGGCGCTTAGCTGCTTAGCTGCTCATCTGAGGTGATTAGTGTTGCAGTCGCGCCGTCATATCTGACTAAAATAACATGACATGGCCTATAAGCACGCGGTGGGGCGTGTTGTGGGCGGGGCTTGGGTAGACGATATATATCGGATATCGCGATATTGTTTAAGGCGATTATTCGATAAAATATTTTTGACATATCGCCCAGCCCTAATGTCTTTGCGTCATAACGTCACACATAAAGAAGGAAGTCTCGGGCTAGTAGGCTATATTGCTTGTGAGGATGTTAGAGGTGGGAGATTTATAGCCTTTTCTCACAGCACTTGATATAATTAAATTTATCAATTTGATGGCGGACCAAGAAAGGTTCAAACTACCATCACCGGTGACAACAGATTCACCCGTTGAAGCAAATGACTTTGTTCGGACTTTGGAGCGGCTACAAAAAAAAAAAAAAAAAAAGACTGCAACCAGACGATTTTTTCGAGTCATTTGGTTCATTCAACGAACGAAATGAACGAAATGACTCGAAAAAGATATGTTCATTTTGATAAACGAGTTTGAACAGGAGAGTCACGAACGCGCATCACTGAACAGGACAAGGCGAGCATCTGTGCTTATAAAACGTAAACTTTTTTATTAATTTTTAAATGACCGATTTTTAATGACCTACTTTCAAAATCATCTTATTGACTCAAACATTTGAATAATATTTCATAGGAGAAAAATCCCACACTAAATCAAATTTGATTAACTGTATGGATTTTGTTAGTCTATACTTGTTTATGAATCAGTGCACCCAACAATAATGTGCTACTGTATTTATAATGTGGCCCTGAAGAACTTGTTCCTGTTGTAAAATTACAGTAACGCACAACACAACGCTATCTCACGACCAATTCATACGACCTCACTCATACAAGTTCATACAATTTGTCTAAACCCACGTGATGAGATAGGGGTCAGGTGTAGGTCATTCGTATCGAATTCATACGAATTGGGCAACTCGTAAAATATGTCAATTTAGCAAAATTCGTATGAATTCATATACAAATGATGTCTTTGTGGTCTGCAGTGAAACATCACTTCATCATTGTTTATCAGACATTGCCAATAAAGATGAATTGCACATATTCAGACATACAATATTGTTGTGCAGAAAAAAATATATACTTACACTGTTACACACCTTGGGTCATTAGGGACCCTATACAAGTTGTTCAATTCCTGGGAAAACAATCATTTTTTTATAATCTCATAATTTGTTTTTCTCATTGCTTATAATTAATTGATTGAGGAATACTGAGAAGGTTGATGTCTAGTTTTTAAATGATGTTTTATTAACAAAAGTTCAAGAGGGGCACGTTCAGAATAATGAATCTAATAAAACCAACACATTCTCATCCCTAGGCGTCATCTGACCATACATCGACGCTTTTGACCATACATCAACATCCGACGTCTTCAGGGTACCATTCAGCATCAGTTAGATGACACTATCTTAGGGCGTCATTTAACTGAACGCTTTACCTTTAGCGTCAGTTAGATGATGGGGGTAGGTTTAGGTCTCGGGGTAGGTGTTAGGATTAGATAGCGTCATCTAACTGACGTTAAAGGGTACCCTAAAACGTCGGATGTTGACTTATGGTCAAAAAGCATCAGTTAGATGACGTCTTGGGATGAGAGACGGACTGATTAAACACAGGAGGAGCACATTCAGTTAGCACCAGGAGGTATTTTCAGCAGACTTACCTCTGTTCTATCATAGTTTTCCATCATCCCTCTAACACCCCATCACTTCTAACTGTTCCTATCCCAACCTGGGATTGGGGAGTACTCTGGGTTTGGGCTAAATTCCCAGTTTGGAGCCCTCCCCTCTGAAAATCACGCCAAATACGCATTACTTTTGCTCTATTTAATTATATGTATGTGTGAACTCATGAAAAAATAAATGAGGAGGGGGGTAGTAAATGACGTCTTGGGTCACTAAAGACTCAAGGTATGCGTTTAAGTGTTACGAGAAACCTTGCCAGAACATTATCCAAAGTTCTGAGAAGTTCCCTGTTAGCTAATACCCCGACTGTACCGTACATTTCTTTGGATAGAAGTGTCTGGCAAATTCATCAATGCAAATGTGCTTCAACTATTTAACAAAACAACAATAATATTGCGTAATATGATCACAATACATCATGTGTCCTTGCTAATTGCCACATAGCTTACAGCTCTTTCTTTCTGCCTCCCCCAGGAACATCAATGCGACCCATACAGCCATAATCGCACACCAGCCTGATTAGCTTCATTTATCTGCAGAGGACACAGCAATGAAAGCGATGATCTTTGAACCTTTGTTGTGGCAAGAGCCTCTGGGGAGCATCAGGATCGATCTCAGCTGGACACGAGATGAAGGTGCATTGGCCGCTTGCCTAACCGCTTCCCATTCCTGATCTTATCACAAGCCGTTGTGGCTTCCTTGAGCTCTGCTCCCAGATCTGGAGCTAATCCCAGTCCTTGTTTTTACTCCTGGAAAATAAATCTCACTTTTCAGGTGATGCTGTCCTGGCCTGCGCTGTGCTGATGGGAGAAAAGCTTCCCCTCAGGGCCTTCCTGGTTTACAGTGGCCATTCGGCGGAACAGAGCCAACACATCGATCTCTCGCCTACGGATTATTTACAAAAGGCACCAATCAGTGTGGAATGTGGAATGTTGAACAGGAAAATATGCTCCTTTTCTGCTCTCTTTTACAATCTCTTTTCACTCTCTACTCCATGTGGCTTCATTATGGTCACAGTGAATTTCCACTCATTTTTGAAGCACTACTCCTTGTGTGAGTGGATCTGGCTATGACAATGGCATATAAAACATTAGCTGCACCTGTGAGGGTGCAGGGCATTGTGTGATAAAGCACCATAATCTCCACAAGGACAGCACTGATATTTGGGCACATAAGTATGATAATGGGATGCATGAATGTCATAAGGTGACCTCTCCAAACCGAGGGCCGATTATCCTTCTGGATGTGTCATATTGTTCTGGTGAGCTTAGATATGTTGCTCTCCTGTGGGCTGTTCAGCTTTTCGTGTCCTTTTCACATGATAAAGGAATGTGCTTAAAACAAATTCTCATTCTGGCTACCCTGGTGGACTCTGAATACATTTAGAGATGAGGATGAGAGAGAGAGAGAGAGACTAGGAAGAGAGAAGTTGTCCATTGGTAGTTTACCAAAAGACTACAATTCTGTCGTTATTTACATTACATGTATGTTTTATACTCTTTTTTTATTGTTCCTTGAATAATAGATGGAACGTTATCAATCATGGTAAATATTTCTCCTAATGTTTATGCTACATAAACGATTCAGTCACATTTAGTTATTTAACCCTAAAACCGTATACTAGACAAATGTGGGCAAAATAGTTTTGATTTATTTTTAAAAAAATACTTCCCTTGATCTGAGCGGTACAAGACTTGGCTACTTTTCCTAAGTTTGCCTCCTGAACAAACACATTTTTTTTACTCAATTCTACAATGTTAAGAGGGTGAAAAAAAGTAAATAATAAAAAAAAAAAAAAAAATAAATAAATACAACATTTTGGGGTCAAAATGGGTATAGAAATGAATGGACTGTAATTTAGAGCATTCTAAAATAAGCCAAAATAAGACACCAGGTGAAAGCAAAGTCACTTCATCTTTAGGTTTTCGCTCTAAGAACTTATTGGAATGATATTTTAATGTAGTTAAAAATAAATAAATAAATAAAACATAAAAATAAGCAAACTTTACATAGAAAATATGGTACTCTTGGAAGTAAATAAATTCAAAAATACCTAAAAAAAAAAACATAAATGGATAGACAAAACTTTATCTAAGACGGTGATATGACATTTATAATAAATAAAAATTAGGATCACACCTGAGTCCTCTGTGCCCACATTTGTCCTCAATTACAGGATTAAGGGCTATAAAGTGAATACGGTTTGAGTGCTACGGTAATAAATACATGCAATTTCATTGCCAAATAATTATATTATTACAATTGACCAAAGGTCTGTTTAGCCAGATTTTAACATTACTTTTTTGATGACTTTTTTAGAGGTGATATCAATGCATTAAAATAGTTACCTAACCTTAACTAAAAATGGAACAATATATACAGAAATATAAATACATGACTTTTCAAAAGTTCTGACAAAATGGGTTATTTAGCCGACATCTTGAATTACACAACTGTCACATGAACAACCAGTCAAACTACTCTCTCAAAATGTTTCACTCTCAAACTACACTCTCGGTGGACTCCACTGGTTGCACTGTATGTTTGTGATTCACTGGAAACAAACAGCTTTGATTTACACTTGCCATGCTGTAATGTAATTCATTCACAAGTCGGGCTATGCTGTTTGTGCTATATCTTTTGCGCTGTATGCCAGCATCAGTCGTGTGTCGCTGCAGAATAAGTGCTGTGTCTGAAAAGTGACTGATATTTGAATACAGCATACAGAAGCATGTATCCTTCACTGCCCAAAACTATCCTGTGTATTGGATTCAGTCAGTAACAGTTGACCTAACAAAATAAAATGGCATCTGAAATTTGTATTTGGTGGTCAGTTTGCATGTAAATCAGAGTTTTCTTGATTTTGTTGCAAATCGTTAGACCATTGTTTTGCCTCAGAAGCCTGTCTGAAGTTGCTGCCTGCAAAGTCATTGCCTGATAGGGCAACAAGTCAACTGTCAATGCGCCATCAACAGAATAATGCTCCGAATAATGCATGTGCATTAATCTGACAGAACTGTTCTGCGAGAACAGTTAAAAGGAATCGAACCGTCCTTTGATTGTGGTATTGTGGTCCCCAACCCATAATGATATGCTTTGTCATATTACCCATGGAGGGAATCTTTGCCAAACTTGAATTATACTTATAACCTGAGAGTTCAATGTTAAGTATATTTTCCAGTCTATTAAAATGTGTTGGGGTCTCTGAATACCTAAACACAGCAAGCGGGGAAAGATGGAAATGAAAACCTGGAATATGGCTATTGAGATCAGACGAGAAAGAGAGAGAATTCATCCTCTGTGTTAGGGAGTTTCGGGCAGGGTCCCAAGCCTGGAAAAGCCCCCTGCCATTAATCTAAATTACATGAGCTCATTGGTCTTTACTGGGGAGGGAGATAACATCACTGCCAACCTGCTCCGCTCACACTCAAATATCAGCAGATCAGTTCTCCTCCAGCTCTCCACCGCAATGCAAGGTCCGCCTAAGAAAGAAACAGAGACAGAACATTGTTTTATGTGACGAAAATCATCATGTTATCCTTGGCTAAGTCAGCTAACTGATAACAGACTGATTCACTTTGAAGTCTGCAAAGGATTACGGTACTAATGAGACATAGGCAATAGTATGATAGGATCTGGTACATTTTACACTACCCTATCTCACGACCAATTCGTACGAGTGATTAAAAAGTGGCTAATTCGTACTAATTCGTACGACCTCAGCTCGTACAAATTCGATACGATTTGTCTAAACCCACGTGACGGTTAAGTTTAGGGGCGGGGTTAGGGGTAGGTCATTCGTACGAATTCATACGAATTGGCCAATTCGAAAAATATGTACGATTTAGCAAAATCGTTCTAATTTCTACGAGTGAGGTCGTATGAATTGTTACGAATTAGCCACCTCGTAAAATTCGATACGAATTCCTGTGAGATCGGGTTGATTTTACAACACGGTTCTATATGTTAATGCAATGAAGAGCATGGAATAACAATGAACACTACTTTTACAGAATTTATTAATCTTTGTTAATGTCTACATGCTAATGCATTTTTTTGTATTATGAAAGAATATGAATGAACAGTCACCTTTTTAAAATGTATGCTACTGTAGTTTAAAAAATAGTAAATTAATTAAATTAATAGTGCAAAAAGTCTTTTATTAGTTAATGATGCATTTTACTAATGTTAACAAATAGTTATTATTTATTATTGCATAGTGTAACCAAAAATCTCAAAGCTAATTCAGAAATCTCAAAGCAAATCAAATGCTATAAATATTAGGTTCTGTTTCCCTCAGTTCCTCACAGCTTGGCTTCATAAAACCATCTGTAAAGTTTTAAATAATTAGAAGCCTGAAACTCATTCCCTCTTATTTCCGAAATGTTGTAAAACTCGTCAGACGCCGATGACATTAAAATGCAAACTCCTGCATGGGGTTATTGTCAAAGCTCTATCTGACTCTGCAAAACACGCAGTTATTAATTCACCGACCGTATCTGTTTCAGGCCTAAAAAATTGATATGCGGCCGGCCTCCCTGATTTGGATTAGATAATGATCTAGCCCTCGGCCCCAAGGGGACATCACAATAGAAAAGGAATATGCTTCATATTCCATGGCCCTGCTTTGTTGGATTGAGTTCCCTGCACGGTATGCCGTGCTCATGGAAATGTGAATGACTCAATCGTCTGAAGAGCTGATTGGCCAATTTGTTTTTTCTTTAAAACTGCTCTTTGAAAAGGATACGGGCTATGCACACAGTGTCCAAGACCATGTGTGTGTGTAAGTGAGCGTGTTCGTGTATATCTGGGCAAGTGTATTATGTGTAGATGAATAGATGTCTGTGTTTAACTGTACGTTGAGATTCACTGTGTTCTTGATCAGTCGCTGTGTCACTTCATTAACTCTAACAAACGTGCGGTCGTAACAACCCAGGTGCGTGTGCGCCAACTCTTGTGGTTTGCTTTTAATAGGATTATTTGTGCGGTAATGACCCTTTGACTGCTGATTTATTTTGGTGGCCCTCTCATGACCCACTTCAGGGCTCTGTCATCTCCAAGCGCTCAGCTCTAGTTCTCACTCTCCTCAACAGCTGTGTGGTCAATGGCTTCCAGATTTTCATAATTTTCGCAGACCTGCCCGATGACAGATGAACTTTTAATGTCTGTGAGTCTTGACGGTGCAATCACTCACCGGTATTGTTTTTGTCGGTAACCCCTATGTCGAGCACTTCAATGGCTTTTTTCTCTCTCTCTTTTCCAGCGGTAAGCATCCAGATGTGTGCAGCAATTGGCACTTTCCATGAATAGGATTTATTAACTATGAAACTGAAACTGTTCGTTTTGCTGAAGGTTTAAAATTTGTGTTACCAATATTTGAGTGTAATACTGTTTCAAAAAGTTTTGTTTTCTATTTCTATTATCATATTATAATAAATTAACATATACTTATTTATTGCCCTACTGCCATGCAGTAGAATCAAATTATCTTTTAAGTGTCCAAATTTTTAGGACTTGGGGAAAATCATGTGATAGGCTGTATGCACAGGGACACAGTTACAGGGTTAGTTCACCTAAAAATGAAAATTATGTCATTAATGAGTAATGACTCACCCTCATGTCGTTCCAAGCCCATAAGACCTCCGTTCATCTTCAGAACACAGTTTAAGATATTTTAGATTTAGTCCAAGAGTTTTCTGTCCCTCCATTGAAAATGTGTGTTATACATTACTGTATATATAAATGTATGACCTACCCCAACCCCATCCCTAAACCTACCCGTCACTGGGGTTAATACCATTTATGAGTCTTCCCCTACCATCCGAGGAAAAATATCGCTCCCCAGATGTAGATCTACATTTTGCTTCGTTATGCTCAGACATTTAATGGCATGAACATACACGCGCACGCGGATAGCTCAAAATGCGTATAGATAACACGCCACTTGACTTGAAAGTGGCGTGTATGTTTATGCAAAAGTCAAGAGAAATAAGAGAAATCTCGGTAACACTTTAGAATACAGTCCCTTTCCTTAATGAATAACTACTCAAGAACCAATGAGTAACAATCTTAACTATCTAGTAACTATTATTAACTAACAAGGAACTCTGATTAACAAACTAGTAAGTAATAGCACACAGATGAAAGAGGTAGTTCACTATTAAAGGGTCAATTTCTCTATGTGTTTATTTGTTCTGCTGAACACAAAGGAATATATTTGGAAGAATGTTTTAAGATCTCAATCCCCATTGACTTCCATAGTTGGTAAAAATACATACTATGGTAGTCAATGGGGATTGAGATCTGTTTGATTAAAACATTCTTCCAAATATCTTCCTTTGTGTTCAGCAGATCAAATAAACACATAGAGGTTTGGAACAGCATGAGGGTGAGTAAATACTGACAGAATATTCATTTTTGGGTGAACTAACCCTTTAACCAATCAATTACTATTATTTGTTTAAGGCTTCCCAGAGAACTACTGAAAAAGTTGATTAAAAATCTAGTATTAACTAAACTACTAACTACTATTGATATGTCCATGCAGTTGTAAATGCAGTTGTTGGGACCTTACTGTGGCCAATTTTCCAATCATGTGGTTACACTTGAGTCATTAGTTCGTTCCCATGATCTTCAGTTTAGAATACGGATCCAAATAATTAGTAATTCCCATTTAAGAATGAAGTATCACTTTCATCTGTGCACTATTACCAAATAATTCATTCATCAGAGTTTCATTTTAGTTAATAGTAGTTACTATTGTTACTGAACTTTTTCAGTAGTTCTCTGGGAAGCATTAAAAAAATAGTCGTTATTGATTAGTTAATAGTGAACAACCGCTTTTATCTGTGTGCTATTACTTACTAGTTTGTTAAAATAAAAAAAGGACAACAACCTGAAGAGAATACAATGCTGAATAAAGTCGTAGTTTTTGTAATTTTTGGACTAAAATGTATTTTCGATGTTTCAAAATGTCACTGGTGTCACATGGACTACTTTGCTGATGTCTTTATTTCCTATCTGGACAAGGACAGTATACTGTACACACATTGCAACAGAGGGACAGAAAACTCTCGGACTAAATCTAAAATATTGTAAACTGTGTTCTGAAGATGAACGGAGGTCTTACGAGCTTGGAACGACATGACGGTGAGTCATTAATGACAATTTTCATTTTTGGGTGTACTAACCCTTTAAATAGCTAAAAATTCTCAGAAATAAACAAACAAACAAAGCAAAAAACACAGGATTAGTGCTTCAATGCTTAAAAAATTAATAGGACACCAACTTACCCTATTGAAGTACGATTACCCTACCAACTTACCCTATACCCTACTTGAAGAATGCACCCATTGTTTTATTGTACTTGTGCTCTCCAAACCTACACTGTATTATTATTATTATTATTATTGAGTTGTTTTACCAGTTTTACCAGGCATAGTAACCATTACAACGTCAAACATTTAGAAATGCCTGTGTTCTCCCCGCCCAACGTTTGGGTAGAATGAATAGCCATGCTTTAATGTGTCTCAGCCACTTTTCAAATCATTCCTACACCCATGAGTTTTTATGACTTTACACGTGGTTGTTGTTAAGCGTATTAACATGATTTGCCATTTGGCAACAAGTAATTTGGTCCTGGAAACAACTAGCATCATGATGTTCCCTGACAGTGACTGTTGCTGCTCACTATCCTGTTTCATAACAATCCAGTAAATCTCCTCAGACAGATGAGCTAATTCATATCGGTTTTGTTTATGGAAACACATACTGTACATGAAAGGCATATCATACTAATTATTTCTGGATTTTCCAGAATATCTGTCCGCACGCAATTTATTCAGCCTTTAACGAAAAGATGGCATGCATGTAAGACTTGTGCAAACTAAACCACACCATTACACTCCAGGATCACAAGCATTTTGCCTTTGAAAATCAACACAGGCTTTTGAACATTCTCTGTTTTTCAATACACAAAAACGTCATAGACAAAAACCACACTGTCAGCGGCTACAGTAGCCGTGGAGCCAGAGGATCACAGCGATGGGCTGATAGCAGGGCTGGTGCGATGACGACACGGTCTGCAGGGTTACTGGTGCATGGAGAGCCTAAAGAGAAAGCAAAGATCTGGCACTGTGAACTGGGTAAATGTGATCCACACATATCAGTGACAATCTAACGTACCACGCAGTCTTTCCAAGCCGTCTACGAAATCCGTGGAAGATAAATGAAAACGACTTGAAGGGAGGACAGATAAAAAAAACATCATCTTTTTAATCTAAGGAAGTCTGTCGTTTCTCCACCCAAAAAGCATTTGTGGATGTGCTTAGAATGCAGAGCCAAACACACACACATACTTTACACTTAAATATATCCAAATACACTCACACTTGTGATGGAAAACGCATCAGATGTGTTTTTGGATGATTGCCTCTGGCAATTGGGTTTATAGTTAATTGCTCATTTAAGTAATGTTACGTTTACTATCTCACTTTTAAGTTTCCCCTTCATTTCGCTCTCTCTCCATCATCAGCAAACACAGTGGGAGGTAGTTTCGGCCTCTTTCTATATAAATGCACAAACCAGTCGCCGCTGGCAGAGCTCCACATCAGTGCAAAAATGAGGTGGTTTTTGATGATCATAGACATAATGTTTTGTTATATATACATGCAGCCATCAAATGAAGGCTGCTGAATGATGGGCATTTAGTGTCCTTTAATTAAAGGGATAGTACACACAAAAAAAGGAAATTCGGTCATGATTTACTATAACCATATTGTCATTCCAAATCTGTATTACTTTATTTCTTCCATGGAACAACTAATAAAAAAACAATAGGTCTGACTATTTTTCTTTGTGATATACACAGTTGGCCATTGGAAACACTTCCCTAGTGTTTCTTTGTCTTTTCAAAATGCTGGTAATACTTTGCAATAAGGTAAAATTTAGTAACATGTTAATAAATATACTAATGCATTTTTAGGTGCTTGCAATAAGCAGTTATTAACAGTTAATAAGACACTTATAAGAACTTATAAGATGCATATGAGCATTAACTACTTCATATAACTTCTGAGGACGCTTTGTTTCACTTTTCCCGCTCTACTCGAATCGTGCCGCCGACGAAGCCCCATGACAGTTACAGCCAGGGTGAGTGTAGACTCCATCCCCTGGGGTCCAGCTGGGTCATGACCACTCCGGGGCCGCTCAGTTGCCTCTCTCGGTTCGTCTTGTGCTTTAATTAACCCTTATATGAAGTAGTTAATGCTTATTTGCATCTTATATGCATCTTATAAGGTATTATAAGTGTCTTATTAACTGTTAATTACTGCTTATTACAAGCACCTTAAAATAAAGTGTTACCCAAAAGTTGTAATGCACAGTGAGCTAATATGAATGTACACATTTTAATTAATCATCTAAAGCTAATAAATGCTCACATTAGTTCATGTATTGTGTCCATTTTGTGGGGCTTTTTTGTGTCCATACAATGATAATAAATGCAGTCCAAAGTTGTCTGGGCCATTCTAAATAGGGTGAGTAAAAGATAAAATCTTGCCCTAAAAATCTTGCTAATTAGTCATGACCATATTTGACTTTGACTGTATGGAAACGATCAGATTGGAAATTATGTTAAACTTCTCCTTTTGTCCTTTTGTGTTTGGCAGAAGAAGAAAAGGAGGTCGCATGGGCTTTGAAATCATGAGGGTGAGTAGGGATGATGACAGATTTTTAAGTTTTGAAAAAGAGAATTTAATAAGGTATACCCTAACCGCATCACATGGATTTGATTATTACTGTATATTCTTACACACACACATCCAGGCGTTCCAAAATAAGTGTGAAACTCGCCCTTGTCAGGCAGACTGGGGGTGCTAATGATGCGTGGGACTCGTAATTACTCACTTCCTCTGACACAGACCCAGACTCGTCAGAAAAATCCCCCCTAACATTAGTCCCCACCATCTTTTCCTGGCAGGTCTGTGCCGGCTTCAGCAGATGCTTAGTTGCACAGGAAGCTTCCTAACCACTGATGATTGCACGTCCTCCAGGGATCTGAAACCCAGGCAGCACACAGGAGCCAGCGAGCCGTCAGGAACCGCTCCACAATGTCCCCACAGCAGGCACATCCACTGTGCGTTTGGCACACACACTCACACTAAGCTGGCACACACCAGTCCCATGGTTGGGTGGTACTGGTGTGTGGTTTAGCTGCACCTGTTGGGGAATAAAAGAGAGCTCTGCTGCGCGATTAAACACCACGCTCTGGAACGCTACATCGCTGACGTTGACTCGCGAGTGTTTGTTGTGGGCCATGTAGTAGGTTTAGCTGTGGGAATTGAAGGCTGTGCGTTCCTGAACAGGGGGTTTTAAATGTTTAAAGACTATTGCTGTGTTAAATAGCACCGTGCATTTCCCCAATGGGAGGATTAGGGTGTTTTGCTTCTCGCAAGCTGTTGCTCTCCCACCAAGCAGATATTACATGCTGGTTCTCAGAAGTTCGTCTTGGTTTTGATGATTCTGATAGCTTATTCAAAATGAAGGAAACCCCCATGTGCTCCCACAATTCACTAATGATTTTAAAAAAATGTTTCCTCAGAATATATATATTTTTTTACTCTCTTAACACAAATGTTTTTATGGCATCTAGTTCCATGAAGAATCTTGAACATCCATGGAATCTTTCCATTACACAAAAGGTTATTTATAATGGAAAAGGGTTTAGAATGATAAAATGTTCTTCACACTAAGAAGAAAAAAAGGTTCGTTTTGAGAAATGTTTACAGAAAAGTTATTTGGGGAACCCAAAACGATTCTTCTATGGCACTGCTGCAACCCCTTTTGCAACTTATTTTGGATACAGTTTAATTTAAAGGTCCTATATGTAACTTTTTTTATAAAATGAATCCTTTTTTTGTTGCCTGTGTTTAAAGGGGTTGTAATCACACATTGCAATGATCCACTTTTCGGGTTTTGCTATTACCTCTGAAGGCCAACATTCATGAGGTCTCTGGGCCTGATATCCTGCGAAATCCATCAGATGTGACGTGCAAGAGCGCTCCCGAGCCTCTCTATCCTTATATACAATCTATGTGGCAACAGCACTTCAGCTGACGACACAAACTCCCAAAAAATATAAAAAAACAAAAAAAAGTTTAACTGCTGAAGTTTTGTCAGGCAAAACGTAAATCTGATTCGACTCCGGCACGAAAACGCGATCAACATCGGCAACATATTAGTACAACATATTAGTAAACTCTAGTGAAATAGCTAGGTAAACTATATGAAACATGACATGAATACAAAATAATGTTCCAGGATAACAAAAAAGTAGGTGCTTTAGGATGTAACTTATATTATTTACTAGATCTGCTGACTAAAGGCCATTGCACACCGAGTCCGAAATTCGCATCCGAAATTTTCACACGTTAAGAAAAAAATTCGACCTCACGTTATGTCAATCACGCTTGCACACCGCCTCCGAAACTTTCGTCTGTTATAAAAAAATTCGGATCAGGTACGATTTTCTGCGTTTTTCGCATCCACAGCCAGCATTTTGAGAGGTTTTTTGAGAATTCAGGGCCGACTGGAGCTCGTTCCGCACATCTTTGCATGCGCAGTGCTTTCAGTTTCGGTTTTCATTTTGATCAAGTGTTCTCTTCTCTCGACTGGATTATGAAAGGAATAACCTCCCTTTTCAATCAGATTGAAATTTCGGATCGATTAAAAGGTGTGATTGAGCAGCCAATTCGATAACTAATGTATTATTTGGGTACAATAGGCTATATAACAGCTTAAAATATTCAGCTGTTCTGTCTGCCCAGCGCTTCCACCGGGCCGTGCGCGCGTGTATGTGTACACATGTGTGTGTCTCCATACCTTAAACATACTGCCAGTCTCTGTTCAGAATCGATTGGTTCACGGAAATTAATGATCTTGTTTTTAAAATGTGGCTCCAGCATCAAACTTTTCCACTGACGTTCTGAAGTAAATTTTGAATCACAGCTCCTTGATAAGGAGGTGCTTCCTCTCGGCGCAATTTCAGGATTGGATGGACACTCACTGCCTGATGAATTCATTTTGTATTTTTGTGTTTTTTTTTTTTCTGCAACGGTTTAAAAAATACGCATCGGACTCAGTGTGCAAAGTTTCTCTGCGTGACAAATTTTTAGGCTGACGAACACGAAAAAATGTCGTACTCAGTGTGCAATGGCCTTAACGTCACTCATCCACTACTATCATATTGTTTATACACATTTCCAGACACGTTCAGTACAGTAATGTTACTTCACACGATCGTTACACTGAAATTGTTCACTAGTCTAGTTCACTAACCGTGTTTGTTATTATATTATACATTCACCTATGTTGACATTGCTGATTGTGAAAGATACACAAATAGTTAGTGAAATGGCTTATGTTATATATAACATCACATGTCGGCTAAATGGAGTTTATTGTACCATTATCATGGACGAGCACAGAACATTAGTACAACGTCAAGCTGATAAAAGTAGGCTATTATTGTAACTGCAGTGGAAGTTTACATTAGTTTCCAGCATGTTGTGAGATGCTTTCGCCATTGCGTTGAAAGTATATGTGTGGCCGGTAGTGAATGCTCGCTCAAGCACGCACAAGCACACGAGCATGAGCGCTCTTGTTGCATTCTGAAAAATCACCACTAGAGGCCGCTAAAAATGCATACAGCACCTTTAACAGTGCACAAAGTAGTTTTTATTAGTTATCAAATGTTTTGTTTACAAATTATTCGAGGTCTATAATGCCTCCTACCATTGGCATTATTGTCCATCTCAATGGCAGTTGCTCGGCTTCCAAAAACTATGCAATTTGAAATCTATCTTTTTTAATGCCTGCAATGTGGCTAGAGCCTAATATCAATCAGGTATAAATTAACTGATTATTAAATTGTTTAATTAAGGTTTATTCTAGTTTCCTTTCCATGACAGAGTAAAAAAAAAATATTTTCTACTGGAGCTAAGTTTGCTAAGTTTCAAATAAATATTAAACAGCAAGCACAAACTATAAAAACGGCAGCCCTTCTGGCACACTCAGTACCTGAATTTACTCACTCATTTTCATTCACTCCATCAAGTGGACTATATTATGGAGTAAAGTAGGGAATAGCGAATGAGGGTATGGAGGTGATTTCAAACACAGCTTTAGACTTTTTACTGACACCTTTTGGTATGGATGTAGGTTCACACATAAGCAAAAGGTTTTGGATACCGATTTCATTGCAGAAATACACTATTTGGTTAGTCTTAGATTTAGTCTTATAATAAGGGATATAAAGTGTCTAGGGGTAACCAACCTAAAGTAGAATAAAACAGCTTTGTATTTGACTGGAATGTCTCATGTGAATGTACTGTATATTATTTTAAAGATTTGTCCATTTTTTTTTACTTAGTGCACTTTTACTACACATAAACACTTTTTATGACCAGCACAGGCAGACCTGTGCACATGATTTCAGGGATTTATATAGCCTATAATCTGTATTATGTTTAGCATTAGCCTAAGACCTCAAATAAGTCCCCTGCATTCTGTTTTGTATTTCTGGGTTTTAAAACCCAATCTGTAAGAGATGTTTAGTAATCTTCGAGAGCAAATATAAGAAACACGTGACAGTAGTTTTGGTGCAAATACTACACCATGTTTGTAAGTGCCTCTCAACGTCTATCTGTGTTTCTGTTATAGCTGATATGTGTCTATCCCAGTGTGGTTTATTGTGTCATTTCTGTGGTCTGTGCGCTATCCTCTTACAGAAATTAACGTTCACATCTCTGTCTTTTGCTATTCCTTAATGCTGTAATTTACTTTGCCACACTGTGTTTCTCATCTAGAAAAACACATGTGCATACATCATACATTCCCAGTCACATCCCCCTTGAGCTCTCTGGGAAACAGAAACATGGAAAAGCCAGAGACACTTCCTCTGACACTTTAACCTGTGGAGTTAGTGTCAAAAACAGAAACACCACCCGCTAGGTTCTTTGAAGACTGATCTATCCACATGTGGAATCTATGAAAGAGTGTTGTGCCATAGTCAGTGCAAACCTCAATACTGAACTGAGAAACATTTACAAAATCATTGTTTCTAGCACTTATGAGCAAAACTGTGTTAGTGATGCGTGTGCACTGTGAATATAAAAGTTCGGGGTTGGTAATATTTGTAATTGCTCACAAAGGTATTGATAAAGTTAAATATTAAATAAAACATTTAAATAAGTAAATGCATAATGTAATTTATTGATGTGATGGCAAGGCTGAATTTTAAGCCGCCATTATTCTAGTCTTTAGTGTCACATGATCCTTCAGAAATCATTCTTATTCTGTTTCTGATTATTGATTTGGTGCAGAAAACACATTTCTTATTATTATCAAAGTTAAAATGTTAATTATTTTTGCTCTAAACAATTAAAAAATGTCAAAAGTTAAATTTAATCAATTGAATGTGTCCTTGCTGAATAAAAGACTTGTTAGGGGCTGTTTACACCTGGCCACTTCATGCGTTTTCTCAGATCGGATAGCAATCGATTTCATTTACACCTGGTCACATAAATGTGTTTTTGCAAAACAGATATAAATCTGATCTTCAATTCCTGCGCTATATGCGGATTTAATGAAATGCACGTCACCGAAAGCAACAGAAATGAGCTGCATTTTATTTATCATCGGCTAATTTCAAAATCAGCAAAGACGGCGATAAGAGAGAGCGGCAATAGAACTGGTAAGATCATTTTGTTTCTTTACTTTTAATGAAGATGGTAGTGTTAATCGTCTGCGACTTACTTTCATTTTGATTTGCGATAGATTGCGCCGCGCTCATCTGAGGTGATGCGTGTCGCATAGCGTCGTCATATCTGACTAAAATAGCATGACATATGGCCTGCGACACGCTCTCACGCTTTTATTTTTTAGCATTTTTGGGAGTAGTGACATTTACATATGTGGTTTCAAGAACTAGATGGATTTACACTTGTCCAGTTTCGTCTGGAATGCGGCCCAGACCACCTTCTGAAGTGGTTTGAGCGATCGGATTTAAATCCGTCTCGAATGCGTTTCGGGGGGCATTTACACCTGGTCTTTTCACGATCGGATAGCTATCCGATCACAGAAAACGCATGAAGTGGCCAGGTGTAAACAGCCCCTTACAGGCACAGGGATCGCCGTTTTATTTCAACTGCCTTGTGTATGGAGATGGAGAGGTGATAAAGTTGCCTTACATTCTCTAAACAGAAAGGTGTCAAGTAACAAATACAAATACTTTGCTACCTTACTTAAGTAGAACTTTTGGGTATCTGTACTTTACTGGAGGATTTTTTTTTTTCACTTTTTTACTTCTACTACTTACATTTTTACACCATTATCTCTACTTTCTACTCTTTGCATTCTAAAAATAGCCTCATTACTCCTATTTTTTTCCGCTTGTTTTCATTCCGGTCATCGTTAAAAAAACAAAAAAAATATTTTGATAAATCACGCTATCCTGGATAGAGTGAATTTAACTGTGGTTGGATGAGACGTATAAACATATACCATTCCGACACCCTGTTGCTTTGTACGCGATCCATCGCACATGTACATGACACAAATCACGCCACACTCAACCAAGGACATAGCCACACTCTAAGAAATAAATCCGTAAAATAACATACAAAGTACTGGCCGCTCATTACCCGGATTTACCATATTTTCTGTTAATTCACAGTGTAACCACTGTAAATAAAACAGAAATTTTCTGTTATTTAATGGTATATCTATAGTAAAAGACTGGACACTTTCTGTAATTTAATGGTATATTTATTGTAAAAAAAAAAAAAAAAAAAAAAAAACAGGACATTTTCTGTTATTTAATGACATAACTAAAAAACGCAAATATTAAATAAATCCGTAAAATAACAGAAAATGTACTGGCAGCTCATTACCCGGACTTTGTTCCGTAATTAAAAGATGAAAGATTTCTGTTAATTTATGGTTTTCCTACAGTAAAAATAAAAAATCGTTTAAAATAAATCGTTTAATGTGTGACGATATGCATAAAATGATAAACACGACAGCTCCGACATAAATTTGCCCAACATGCCAGATGGCAACTAAATAACGTTACGTTAACAGCTTATTTGAACATAAATGTCGTATTTTACCACAGAAGTGTCAGAATGGCTTCCACACACCCGAAATTCGACTTTAATAAGCAACTTTGGCCGTGGTCATCTGCGTGTGTAATGGCGGTTGTGTCTAAAACTTTTTGCGCCGCCAGGTAATTGTTCCCACAATGCAACACGCAATTCAAAATACGGGTAAATGACCTGTAAAAGACAAAAACGGAAAAAAATCCTTCAAATTTATATTCTACATTGTACCGTAGTTTTACGATTTTTTTTTACAGTGCAGTGTTGTTTTTGAGGAGTTGAGGGTAGTGCACTGAAGGCCCATGTGGGGTGGCCCAAGCTTTAGTCCTCAATGGATTTTTTTTACTTTTACTTTTATACTTTAAGTAGTTTTTAAACCACTACGTTTCCACTTTTACTTGAGTATAAAGCTTGAGTTGATACTTCAACTTCTGCAGAAGTCTTTTTAAACCCTAGTATCTATACCTCTACTTGAGTAATGAATGTGAATATTTTTGACACCTCTGTCTAAACACCATGCTGTCAGGGTAAAAAAAAAGTCTCACACAGCGGCACTTAAAAATGTATTTTACACACACACACAGTCAAGCAACTTCATGCCCAGGTCAAAGGGATTGTCGACTTGAGGTCAGCAAAGTTCAGATGGCCTCTGCTAAGTATAAATCAAACAAACTTGTCCTTGGGCGGCAAAAGTAATAGATGAGGGATGGGGAGAAAAAGGGAGAAATGGTGTGGCTTTGACTAACAGCCTCACTCTGTTTTCAATTTGTCCTGTCAGTGTTTTTGCGGAGCAGTGTGTGATGGAAGTATGGGAGAGGGTGAGGGAGGGGTTCCAACTGTTCTCACTAATCACATTAGGTCTTACTCAGCCTCTGGCAGCTTTCAGTAGGACGTCCCATTTGAAAATATTGATTCTCTATAGAGAGGTATGATCCAAAATATTGTTCTTGAGAGGAAACATTATACTCGTTTCTTCAACCAAAAGAGAAAATAAACTGCAGACAGTGATGTGACACAAACCCCAACAACAAACCCCTACCATGACATCAGTGGCAATTTCTTTAAGACTGCAAATGAAGCTCAGCGTCTCTTATAATGTAAAAAAAAGTCAAATGTGTACTATTGTGTTAACATTTTATTTACTAAAGATACTTTAGAACACATTCATCTCGAAGACAAGTTCGTTCAGAATCAGCTGGTTGTAATATTGCAGGTCGGCGGACTTGATTTTCTTCTCAGACATTCATTTCTTCTCATACATGCATTTCCCTATGGCATTTCCCCGTTGAAGCTCGGCTCAGTGTTTCGTGTTCGCTCTGTCCACGTGTTGTATTTTGTGTGGTACGTGGTTCGTGTTTATATCGGCCGTGCTTTCATGTCATGTTTTTTCCTGTGCCATGTGCTTGTGTTTTTTTGTCATGTTTGGTGTTTGGTGTGAGTACATGGCTTGTCATGTGTTTCCATGTGCCATGTGCTCTCCTGTCGATTGTGTTGACTCTCATCTTGTTTCCTGATTATTTGTTCTTTTGCCCCACACGTACTCCCTCATTACCTGCCTTGTTTGCTACCTATTTATTCTCCTTGTGTTTGCAGTCCTGTGCTGGTTCGTAGTTTTTGTTTGTATTTATTCTTATTCTTATTAAAACAAAGTCCATCAACTCTGCACCTCACTCTTTTCACCATCCCCACACGTGAAAGTCCAGTTAAAAAAAAAAAACGAAAAGAGGCTTCCCCCCTTTGAAAGACCAGCAGCCGCCACTGCATGACACAAAATATCTGTCTTTTATCTTTGGGAAAAAGCGACTTTTTGTTTAAAGAGCTTGACCTAGATAGAGGAGCTAAACTACCAGGACAAATTTGAGAATAATAATAAAGTCATCAAAACGATCAAATTACACAAATTAGAGCCAGACCGATATTCATCGGCAGGCCGATATTATCGGCCGATATTATCGGTATCGGCAGTTATAATGGCCGAAAAATGAATATTTCAAAAATAAAATGAAAACGGACAAAACACGCTTCAACCATGTCGTGTTGGAGTTGTATAGTTTGTCCACCAGAGGGCACTCTACACCGTCCCTGTTGGCAACACTCGTTTATAACGTGCCACACATTCTAGCGAACCACAAAGCTAGCTAATGCCACGATCATCAGTGGAAGACCGCTAACGTTAACATTAATGAGCTTTGGTTACACTGTTCTGTTGCGACAATAAAATAAACAAGTTTCTTTTTACAATGCATTATCATATTATTTTAGTTAAAACTCATAAATAACTACAAATAACTAATGTTAGGGAAATCTGTTAATGTTTTGTTGTGCGTTCCTGAAAAAAAAAACAAATCGGCTGAAAATCGGATTTTAAAACCAACAAAAATTTGTATCGGTATCGGCCTTCAAAATCCTTTATCGGTCTGGCTCTAACACAAATAAAAGTGTGGGAATTATGTATTGACTAAAAAAAAAATGTTAAACAAAACACCAAAAACATTTATGCATGCTGATTCCATCTTTTGCCTAAATTATAGCTCTGCACATGCTCAACCAATTTCATGAAGGTCATCCCAAGATGCTTTTTAAATAGTTTTGAAAGCCACTTGTATACTATGCACTCAACATCTGCTTTTATATCATTATGTAGCCCAATTCTGCTAATGTAATTTTAACAATCTGCTTTAAAGATAAAGAAGTGTGTTAATTCCTGCACCGCCACTGGCAGCACATTGGTCTATTTTTTCTTAATTAAAGGGTTAAATTAACTTAAAGGATGATTTCCCTTCATAATAAAAAAATCCGTTTTCATTTTATTTGAATGGTCCTTTAACACATTCAGCGATAAGTAAGACTATATCAGACTATAAGTAATGTTGCACCTACATCTCTATTAACTCTCACTAGAGTATTAGTAGAGTACTGGTAGGGTTAGGGATAGAATAAGTTGACATGTAGTTGCAAAGTTACTTATAGTCAACAGGATGTTCAAAAGGGACCACCAAAATAAAGTGTTACCACATTTTTTGATAATTTTTCTCATCCGAGATGTTTATGTCTGTCTTTCTTTAGTCGAAAAGAAATCAAGGTTTTTGGGGTAATGTTCCAGGATTTTTCTCCATATAGTGGACTTCAATGGGAAGAAGGTCCAAATGCAGCTTCAAAGGGCTCTACGCGATCCCAGCCGATGAATAAGGGGTGGAATAATTTGGGGAGAATTAATAAGGGAAGAAATAAGGGAGGAATAATGTCTTATCTAGTGAAACCTAGAACCTAGATAGCAAAACATCTGCCATTTTCTAAAGTAAAATAAAAATGTATATATATTTTTAACCACAAATGCTCATCTGCACTGAGATGTACCACACATTGCATGATCACGTTGGAAAGGTCAACCGTGTTCCGTTTTAAGAGTTAGGGTGAAAAACTAATCACATTTTCTCCTCCAACTTCAGAAATCGTCAACAACTTGTCTTTGCAAGTTTGATTTGTAAATGCTGCGTCGGTTCTTCCACCAACGTCACTCGTGACCTTTCCAAAATTTGTGGTTAAATTGTATATTGGCTACAATTTTATTTTCTTAGAAAATGGCAGATGGTTTCACTAAATAAGACCCTAATTCCTCGGCTGGGATCATGTAGAGCCCTTTGAAGCTGCATTGAAACTGCAATTTGGACCAGATTAGTCCAGAATAGAGAACAATTCTTTATTATGTTTTTTTTTTTTTGACTGCAGAGAGAAAGACTTAAACATCTTGGATGACATGGAGGTGAGTAAATTATCAGAAAATTCGAATTCTGAAATGAATTAATTATTTTATGCTATGTTCACACCAGACGCAAATAGCGCGTCAAATTCGCGTCTTCGTGTCTCAGTTTGACGCTTTGGCCACTTTGTGTTAATTCGCGCATTAAGAGCGAAACTGACGCGGGTAAAATAAAAAGTTTGAAGCAAAATTTACGCGCTTCAAAACCGAAACCCGTTGACGGCCATCTTTGTTTATGTTAATCGAGCATTCATGGCCATGGGGATCATCGTCGCCGTATTTGTTTCCACCGGACCCTTCAGAGGCGATCCGTTTGCCGAGTTTCACCATTTGCTTGCTCCAGGAGCTGCGCCTGGATGACGGCCGCTGTCAGCGATACTTCCGCCTGTCCCACGCCCAGTTTGATGACCTGTTGCAAGAATCTCACCATGCATTTAGTCATATTACAAAATAATTTATTGAAGCATCCAGATACTTCACCACGTGAGCAGAGCTCCTGATTGAGTTAACGCGGCGCAAATTGACGCCAAAGTTCAGATTTTTCGACTCGGGCGGCAAACGCGATTTCTTGTCAAACGTGTGAATGCACAAATGGCACTAACTAAATCACTCACGCTTAATGTGCCAGACGCTCAATTCGCGCGAACTTGCCACATTATTTTTTTTACGCGCATAACGCGTCTTTGCATTGACTTAACATTGAAATCATTTGCGCCTGACGCGCTATTTGCGTCCGGTGTGTGAACGCACCATAAAAGAGAACTCCAGCGCAAAACTGCTTTGGTCTAATAACACATTGGTACCTAGTCGACCGTTCTCTGAGATTTGTTTTCATAATAATCGAATGTACCAGGGTTTCCGCGGGTCTTAAAAAGTCTAAAAAAGGTCTAAAATTTCTAAATCACAATTTAAAGCCTTAACAAGTCTTAAATTTGCTGAAGTATTGTGTTCTAGGTCTTAAATCATTTTAAACAGGTCTTAATTTTCCTACGTTCATGTAAATCTCATTGAAATGTTCCAACAGTGTTTTGGAATTAAAAAAAAAAAAATTCAGTGGTTGTAGTTCTTTTCTTGCTAGTTCAAATATAATTCGCTGTATTACGACTACAAAATAGACCAATATGCAACAGCCAATCAGTTTTGAGGTTTCGTGTTAGTGGCACTGATCTCAGATATCACAGACAGACATAATACGGATTTTAAGTTTAGCGATACTTGGCTTGAAATATCTGAATTTTGGATCAGTTTTGCTGATTTTTAATTTTGCTTTTGGATCAGAGCCAACGGAGGTGCTCTGGGTTCTCCACACGGTGACAAGACACCAGTTCTACATTGTTTCAAACGATGTTTTTTCAAACACGAATACCACTAACAAGGCTCAAAATAGCCCCACACTAACACAGTTGGATAATAAGGGTCCTAACATGCAAAACGAAGCATTGAGAACTTTGTGAGTGTACAGACAGTTTAATACGAAGCTATTTTATAATCTCGACAAGTCGAACCATGAACATTCAATTATTCAATTACATTCGATTATCATGAAAACAAATCTCAGAGAACGTTTGACTAGGTACCAATATTTTATTAGACCAAAGGTTTATTTTGCGCCGGAGTTCTCCTTTAAGTTATAATTTTCTTTCTTGTTTACGCAGTCTATATTTCTAGAGCACATGTAAGTGGTCTTGTCCTCGTTTCAGTGGCTAAAAGGTGCATTCCAGAGGAAACAGTAGACATGCTCATTTGACCTCAGGTCTCACCTGGTTGCCAGGCAACAGTGAGGTCTGTCTGTCCCCCTGCGGTGTGCTGTGTCTGAGTCATAATCACAATCACACCAGGGTCAGATTGTCATCCACACACACACACACACACTGTAAAAACAGCGATTTCTAGTTGTTGTTGGTCTAAATTCGTGACAATTTCCCATTGGCTAGGAAAAACTAAAATTAATTCAATTCAATTTTGTAATTTTGAAACACGAGATATATTTTATTAAAACACATTTCGGAAGTTTTACTTCCTAGATAAATTCAACTTTCAGGCCAGATTAAAAACAAGTAAAAAAATGGCGGCCCATAAGTGCTTGACGTTAAGACGACAATATTTTCACAGCTCAAAGTAATACCAACTTATTTTATGTCTGTTTGAAATAAATACCTTTGTGGTCAGAATGATTTCATTTTCAATTGGAAAGAGCGTCTAGGAACATTCAGCGACAGTTCTGGGAGACTGAACTACAATGACATTCCCACCCATGGAAAATCTAAATAAAATAAACCTAATAAATGAATTTCCCGAGTTATACTGCAGATTCAATAAATAAAGCCCAGACTTTGAAAAGTTCTTTATACTGTGACAAGCTTTTTCCCTCACAGGCATCAAAAACCCAATGCACCAAACCGTATCATGTCTAATAGCTTGTTTGCTCTGCCGCCATGCTTGGTCGTAGTCCAAGAACAGATGGCAGGAAAGTCACCGCACTTTATGTTTTCAGGTTGAGTGTGTGCCCGGGACGGCATGTTTATTAGAACGCTGGGTCACTCTCTGCACGTCTGGGTCTCGAAGGCCACCGTGGCATCTCTCCCCACTGCTTTTTACTGCTTGCCTTAAATTCGGCCGTTTAGGAACGACAGATGTGAGGAGAGAGGGAAAGGGAAGGTTAAAGAGCAAAAGCTTAATTTGCTTGGCTAGCTGAGGTCTGTCCTACAGAAACTCGATAGTGGACGCTGGAGAGGGCCAGGGCAGGAAAGAACGCCACTGAGCTTTGATGTGCCTTCAACAAATGGTGCATTGCCATTTAGATTTCATCAATTTATAGGCAAAGCAGATTTAACTATTGATAAGCGGTAATTGGGACAGGATCCCTCAGCAGGACAATCACAAGTAGACAATACTTATTCCAGATAACCTTTAATAAACTAATCCAAGTGAAATATAGCCATCATCCACCTGTTCCAAAACCCCATTTTAATAAACTCATGAGCACTATGAGATGATAAAGGGTCTGATAATGAGATTGGGGATCCAAGAGGTCGCATGGGGGACAGAGGTCAGAGGTCACATACTGAGTGTGGATGGAGTTTGTGTTGGCTGATTGCGATCTCTGAGTGCGAGAGAAGCGCTAGATGGTGCCTGCCGTTGGCTTGTTTAATAAGGATGCCGTCTAGTTGATCAAAGGTAACGTTGTTTTGCAGGTGTTGTTGACTGGATAAAAATGTGCGTCTACGCTTCAGTGGGTGTATCATGCAATGGCTGTTTACACACATGGGACACGGGTGGCAGGTCTGCAAACATTCTGTTTGAGCAAAAATAAACAAGTTTTTTTTTTCTGTGTGTCCTTTGAGTTGGAGAACAAAAGTGAGGAGTTGAACAAAGAGAGAAGAAAAGAGCAAAGAACGGATGATCAAAGCCAGAAAGACGCTTTTGAAATGCTATGGGAGGGGAAAATACGCCTGTCTGCCTCATGTAGGTGGACACTGTAGAAAACCTTCCCAGCATGCAGTGCGCTACCCACCGAACACTTTCACAAGCTCATCTGTGTTATGTACTATAGGTTTGCACTTGTATTTGAACAGAAACCTGCCTTTTGGTGTCATGAGATGTCAGAATTACTCATATAGACAGGGCCATATATATATATATATATATAAGAAATCTGATGTTTAGCTAATTGTTTAATAAGTCAAAGTCCAACATATCTTAATGCAATGCTTAATATTTGTCTCCCATAGTATAATGAGTATAAATGAGTTTTTATATATTGTGAAATCAATATATTTGGGGTTTGTGGCAAAGCCCGCCGCTCTAATAAACCCAATTCTGATTTCCATGTGATATCAGAGAGGAAAACCACAGCAAAAGATAATGTGAGGAAATGTCAGTGTGCTTGAGCACTCCCACAAGCACTGTTTCCCATCATAAAATTACCATTTTCTTTCCTGGAGTCGTTAAAGAAATCGTAAACATACTAAACAAGCATACTTAATTAAATTCAGAGCGTTTTCTCGTTTTTATTTCTAATATGATTTTAGTGATTAGCAGATCTTAAGGTCAATTGCGGTTTTGGCAGGACTTGCTGCCGAGATGATTCTTTTCGTACGTTACACGAATCCAGCCATGACTCGCATTCCTAGCAGCCTGCCAGCAATAACAAGTCAGCATTTTATGCAAACCCTAAAAGCATCTCATTAGGCTTTACAACCCAATATACGGAAACTTGGTCTTCATCCAACTTTTAATTCCTGGTTTCTGTCAGGCCGATAAGAAAGGCGATGGGAGGGAAATATCTCCCTGAACACAATGACATGCTGAACGGTATAGGCAATTTGTTTTATAAACACCTTTTGTTATACTGGTTAAAAGTCTCGTCACATCCTGATAGCAATCAATAATAGAAGTGGTCCAACTATTAAAACATGTGCATATATCTTCTGTGGAAGTCTCAAGGGCAAAACAATTTTCATCCAATCATTGCATTTGGTCTAAATGCAATGATACACTGTACCTGTCAATATATGAATTTCCATACCTCCACACACCCTGATTGCGCAGACATCACACATTATCAGCCTGTTCCATAAGAAATGCTATGCAGAGTTGTGGACATCCAGTCACTGGGCACTGTAAACAAACTGTAGCCGCCATTTACAGTTCATCCTGAACCAAAACAACAATCTTATGATGCCATTTCACAACCATAATTAAAATTAAAACCGTGAAATCAATCTGCATTAGTTAGGTGGTGCAAATAAGAGCTTGTATGTAAGTTGTTTACGTTCCTTATTATTGTAATGTTATGTGCTTTGAGACATGAGGTAATTTAACACCGTCTCTCGTGACACTTTGCAGATTTTGCTCTAGCTGTGTGTTTTCATGTGTTTTGTTGGAGGTGTGGCTTTAGAGACGCTCTGAAGGGAGGGTGGGGCCTCATGCTTTCAAAGCTAACTTGCAATTGCTACCATCTCTAAGGCCCCGTTTACACGAAAGGAAAACACAGATATTTCCCTGCGGTTTGGCCTCTCATTTCCACGAAAACCCCGTTTTTATCACAGAAAACTCCGGCCAAAATGGAGATTTCTGAAAACGCCAGTTATGTGTTGCCATGTCAACTGGGAGAAACAGCATTTTAGGTTCTCTCTTGTCGATTCTGAGGATTCTGATTGGCTTGCAAGGCTTTATCCTTCTCCCCTCACTGCCGCCCATAGGTTTGGAGTAGACATGATGGCGCTCGATGGCGTATTTATGCGGGTGTGTGCATGATGTTAATATTGAAAACAGAGAGGGGAAAATATTTGTTTTCTCTAAATACCTGGCTTTGTGTAAACGTGGCCTGATATTGTAACACAGTCTCATCCCAATTCATCATATAACTGACGTCTTGGGACGTCTTTTGACCATTTGTCAATATATGCCTTTTTAGGGCCCCCTTAAACGTCGGTAGATGACGATCCCGGGCCGTCATACAACTGACGCTTTACCTTTAACGTCAGATAGGTGACGGGTTGGGTTTAGGGTTAGGTTTAGGTCTGGGGTAGAGTTAGGATATCGAGACGTCATCTACCGACGTTAAGGGGGCCCTGAAAGAGGCATATATTGACGAATGGTCAAAAGACGATATTGCCTACCATACCTTGAACCATGTTAGTTCACGGATTAGTTAGTAACTGTGTAAGGATCACAGAATGCAATCAGTCAGCTATTGCAGGGTATAGTAACTTCATTTACAGTGGTCAAATGTATTTGGACACCTAAAGGGACATCATTTACTCACCCTAGTGTCATCCCAGACCTTATGTAAGGCTATGTTTACACTGGAAACGATTCTGAAGAGAAAACGCAAAAGTAGCGTCTGCGTCATCACTTTTTATTCTGCGTTTAGATGAGCGTTTTGTGTGGGAAATTTGCGTGCAAATGGTGACGCAAAAGTCTGTGGAATTCAATGTAGTATGCACTTCAGGCGGCTAGGAGTGCATACTACAGCAACACCAAGTCCACGCGCCTGCGTACAACCTTCACTGTCAAGCAGACTTTTGCGTTTTAACACGCGACGGTAGAGCGTTTTTAAGATTTCCACTCTGGAGGGGTGGTTTCACTTTTTTGCGTTTTTAAGCTCAGAAACGCCGTTGGCGTGTAAACGAAAGGCACTTCCGATAAAATATTTTTACGTTTTCACCTGCGAGCGTTCTCGTGTAGACAGGGCCTTAGACACCTTATGTGAGTTGAAAAGTGTTATTTTTGTTCATAAAATGTTGTTGCAATATTCCAACATTCTTTAAAATATCTTCTTTTTTGTTCCACAGGAGAAATAAAGGTTTATAATGTTGTGAGGGTGAGTTCAGTAAATTGTGACAGCATATAACTTTTTAGGTTAAAGAAAAGTCACATTTTAACACATTAGATGCAAAATATTAAACCAAGCAAATGATGCCAGAAACAAGTTTTCATTAATCTCACTTTATTAATCTTACGTTTATTAACCATTAGCCAGGTGTAGTTCATCACATTAACTACGGACATGTTTCACTAATGTTTGACAACCAGAAAGTGTCCAAATGCTTTCAGTCTTAAGGTTAATACAATGTGTTCATTGTTTTATAACTGTAAACCTAACAAACGTCATTTTGTGAAATGTTTTGCTTGGAAAGTGTAATTGTATTCTTTCAATGTTAATTGTTTTTTAAGTGTCTAAATACTTTTTGGAGTTTCTGTATATTATAAGAATCACTTTATTTGAACAAAGCCTTTATAAACTACAACACTGTGGCAATCATTGTTTCTTTTTTGGGCGGTTTGCATCCGTTTGTAATCAATTGCCAATAGAGTGCTGAAATGAGAAATGAGATACAATCACCATCATAGAAATCCTCTAGATAATTATGTTTATAAGCAGTTCCAAGGCTCTCCATAGTCTTCAATCAAGGTGCCTGTCGAAATGCAGAACACAGTAATCTTTGTAATCTGTCCTGCTCACGAGGACTGCCTGGAGGGATGGCAGTGTTAGTGTAAAGAGGAAAGTTAAGGGCGCATTGGAAGGGAAATATATTTTTTTTTTAATGGTGAAGAGAAAATGTTGTGACAAGCTGGCGGTGTTTATCCAACGTTCAAATGTTCTGCACTGCCATGTTTTCCATCCAGTTGACCCTTAGCCTTTTAATTAGTGATTTTTAAGAGGGAGGCATGTATGGGCCATACAGCAAGACAGGTGCTGACAGATTGGGAGAGGGTGTAAGGTTCCATTGATCAGAAGCAAGATGGAGAAAGGGGGTGAAAGAGGGTCCAAGGAGTAGCGTACAACAATTTTTTGAAGGGTAACCACACTGCTAGTTCTTTTACTCTAGTTGTTCTTTGTGAGAAAGACATTACTAAAGGAAAAAAAAAATGAAAAAAAAAATGATGGTCCACTTTAGTCATTCTAATAACTGTAAGTAATTTTGCAAATACATGACAATTAACCCTAATTATTAGATCATGCGACTGTCATAGATTGTTAGTAGACTGATGGGATAGGGTTTGGGTTAGTAGAATATGTTGACATGTAATTGCAAAGTTAGTTATAGTGGGAATTTCTGTTGGAGGACCAAAAAAATAACTCTATTAACTAGGGGTGTAACAGTTCACAAAATTCACGGTTCGGTTTCAATACAATACAATTGTGTCACGGTTTGGTTCGATATGGTTCGGTACATTTCCAATACAGCAAAAAGAAGGAAATGGCAGAGAAATTTCCTTGATTTTTTAATTTTTTTTTATTATATTTTTATTAAAACTAACATCATAAAGTATGATATTTTTTAACTTTGAGCAATGATGGAGCTATACTTGACTTTTCTTAGGAGCACAACAAAACAGATAACGAGTAGCTCACTTTCGTTCCGCTTACATTACATTTGCCATTTGATGTTGGGCAATGTTGTGGTCACGCCAACGTCTATGAGGGTGCTTGCAACGCGCTTACATTTGAAATAACAGAATTTTGGTCGGCAGGTAAAATGGTCCAACAAACCGTTCGTTTCAAAATGCGTACCGAAAACCGAACCGAAAGCCTCGTAATCCGAACGGTTCAATACGAATATGTGTATCATTACACCCATACTATTAACTGGTATCATATTTGCAAATCTACTTATAGTTAGTACAATCAATATATATGTGCGACCCTGGACCAGAAAACCAATCACATGGGTCAATTCTTTGACATTGAGCATTATACATCATCTGAAAGCTGAATAAAAAAAAATTCCATTGATGCTATGGTTTGTTAGGTGTCACGGGCTGATTGAGGTAAACATGAAAAACTTGGACCTCAGTTGCAGCAGTCTTTATTAACAAACTAAATATGCACAAAGACAACAGGAACAACTAGGGCTGGGTATTGACACAAATTTCACAACTCGATTCCAATTTCGATTAACAAGCTTGCAATTCGTTTCGATTTCGATTCGAATATTGATTATTTTGGATATCAGTTACAATAAATGGCAAATTTTCTCAAGGAAATCAAATCTCTTAACTAATGCTGTAAACAATGGGAGTCTAGTTGTAGCCTACTAGGCTTTATTAGCCTAATATGAACGTAATAATTAACTGTTTTGTAGCTATACAAACACTTAAATTACACTTTTATTTATTTTTATAATACGAAGATTATATATATATATATATATATATATATATATAATATATAAACATTAAAATATAAACATTTAAATGGTGGCTGTCATAAATGTAATTTAGTTATTACATTTAATGGGTTTTCTGAGGTAAATATGACGATACATGACATTGATTACAAGCTGTTTAGTTGACATCTTTCCACGGTTGAAATGCTGATTGAGCGAATCAATGTGACATGATACGGATTTCGATAAGTTGTACTCTATCTTTTAACACGCTTTCAGATACCCATTCTAGTTTATTTCGCGCTGTAACTGGTATTATTAAGCCGGAAGAGAGATCAGCCCTGCTGCTTCTCTTGAGCTGCGCCAGAGTGATCTAGAGCATTATTTATGTTTTTGAATTTCTAAATAAAATGGACGTAATTTGAAAATTGAGACGTTGTTTAATATCAATAGTAACAAAGGACAAAGATTATTGCGATTTTTTGGAAGCACGCAGCAGTCGATACAATGTTCCATTCATTCAAATGAAACAGGATGAATAATCAATTCTTGAGGTTCAATTTATTGATTATTTGTTCATTGCCTATGGCCAATGCTTTGGCAAAACTGTATAAGTAATGCCAATAAAGCTCATTTGAATTTGAATCGATATCGGTTCGTAAAAATGAGAATCGATAAATATCGAGAAATCTATATTTATTACCCAGCCCTAGGAACAACCATGCATAAAGCAACAACAACCAACAAGAAACAGCCTGAAACACTGGGCTTAAATACAGAGGGAACAGATAAGTGAAACAATTCAAAACTGGGGCAAATGAACTGATAATGACAGGTTAACAGGTGAATTAACTAAACAGTAACGAAGAGCTGGAAAATGGAAACAGGACAAAACCAAATTCACAAAGAACGGGGAAAACACAGGACATACATGTGACATTAGGATAGGACAATATTTGGCTGAGATACAACTATTTGAATATCTGGATTCTGAGTGTGCAACAAAATCGAAACTCAATCGGCGAATTGAGAAAATCGCCTTCAAAGTTTTATGTTCATTTATGTTCACGATTGTGCTGCATTCAGTCACAAAAATAAATGTTTTATATCCTTACGGTAGGATCTATGATCTTTATTTAATATCCTAATGATTTTTGGCATAAAATAAAAATCAATAATTTTGACCCATACAATGTATTTTTGGCTATTGCTACAAATATATCCATGCTACTTGTGACTGGTTTTGTGATACAGGGTTTCACACACACACAAACACACACATTCAAAAATGGCAGTAAGTGTATATATATATATATATATATATATATATATATATATATATATATATATATATATATATATATATATATATATATATATATATATATATATATGTATATATATATTTTTTTATAAACCGAGATTTTTTTCAAGGATCTGAACAGAAAGTTCAAAAGAACAGCATTTATTAAAAATAGATTATTTTTTGAAACATTATAAATGTACACACAATGTACAAATTTTTTTTTCAATTTAATGCATCAACAAAAACCTTTTAACAATTTGGTAAATGGCAAAGTTCTTTAGTACTTTTTTGCTTTAGCGTTAATTGAACTATATTTATAAACGTAGCATTCGAAAGTAAATAATTTCGAATTAACGATTAAATTTGTTAATTCGAAAACTTAGTAAAAAAGCATTCGAAGTTAGAAACTCAAAAACCTTAGAGATCGGTGGAGGAGGGGGGTCTGAAGTGAAGGATGACCAATCACGTTGCTCCATTATTTGTCTTGGATCTACATCCTGTATAGACGCTTTCATCAGACGCGTTGCCATGGTGATGAGCTGGCCCAAAGTTAACTTCCGTTCTGTTAGTTTATACTGTTTATTGGATAATACGGCATTGACTGTATTAGATACTATATTAAAATAGCTAGGTTTATCAGAATATCCGGTACAGTGTTTCCCATGCATTTATTAGTGGCAGCCCAACTCATTATCAGCGCTGACCGCCACATATTGATTTCCGTGTTTTTTACAATTTAAGGAAAAGTTGTATTTGACTGCAGAGTTGCGTGTAGCGCATATTCGCAAGCTCTCTCTCTCTCTCTCTCTCTCTCTCTCTCTCTCTCTCTCTCTCTCTCTCTCTCTCTCTCTCTCTCTCACACAAACACATTAACAGCGGAGCAGAATGTATCATAACGCTGCACAGATCCATCCAACATCCTGTCATGTGGAGACCCGCCTTAAAAAAAGGTTAGCAAGCATGTAAGAAGCTAATAAGGAGAGATATGTTCACCTAATAAAGCCTCGTCACCGCGCTCCGCTCGCCACAGTTTTTTAACACTGCGGTAAATCAGACACGTCGGTAGAAAAACATCTTGTCTCCTATTTTTGTTCAACGGGTCTGGTAGTGTCACATTTCAGTTTGGCCAGGTAACATTTATTTTCTTTGACTGTCAAGAAATACCAGCTACTATGGTTATTTACTTGTTATGGATTGTCTGCGCAAGTTTGCCGGAAGTTAAGTTTGGGCCAGTTTTATGCACATGCGCAGTACCGTGTGTTTATGTTGTCACTGCTGAAAGCGTCTATACTGACTAATTCAGTGTGTGCAAACTTCAGGCTGCGCTGAAATCCCCCTTCTAGTAAACATACTCGAGTTCACAAGCAGACACACTCTCTCTTACATTCACATAAAAAAAAAAAAACTATATACACACACCAACAGGCTGACTCGATCAACATGATTGATGCCTGCTCTCTGGTTGCCTTTCCTCCAGCACACATACACATGCATGCACAAGTGGGCACACACACATACGCACACAATAACTTTGAAAGTCAGTGTTTTAAAAATCAAACATAACCCAGGGAAGCGGGCAAGGTGGAAGGGGAACGTCTCACTTCAGATTCCTCCCGAAACTTCTCCAAACTTTCTTCATTGACGTCTTTCTTGCTCTCTGTTAACTTCACGTCTCATTTTCTGTCGTGTCCTTTGAGTGCTCTGCTTTTCATTTAGATCTGCCAGTGGCGGAACAAACAAAAGAAAAGATTTCAGATTCAAATCCACCTATGATGCTCCACCCAACAGCAAGGTTTCATTGATCCTTGCTTTTCCCCAATCACGTCAAAGAAGGACCACTGAAGGATTCGATTCTCTTTCACACCCTCTCCCAATCTCAACTCTTGTTTTCACACACTGCTCGCTCCCAAACAGACACGGGCAACTGCAGCACCATAAATTTCTCTCACCACGAGATACATCCTCATTACGGAGCGCCGGCAGGGAAACGGCTGACAGCTCTCTCTCTGCACCTGTTAGTCCTGTGCCTGTTTGCACTCATTGACTCATCTGTAACCGGCTTCAATCTCGACGTCTCTATCCGTGCCAACTAACCCGATGCTTCAAACGTTTGCTGACTCTTTGCTGGCCCACAGACTCTATCTATAAAAGTTTCATATTTCCTACAGGCAGTCAATTATTGCGCCGGCATATTCGGTTGCAATAAAAACATCAGTAATCGCTCTGTCTGAGTTCTCCCCGCAGGTTCAGAGCTCTCTTCTGAAGAGCTGGGATATTCAGTGACAATTATGATTTTTTTTCTGCTCTCTGACTTCAGCTTCCTCGCTTTCTGATGTACTTGATCTTCTGCAAATATTGTTGAGGCTCATATGGCAGCGGTTCGGTGGGTAATTGTCAGCTCGGCCATTATAACGATATAACTGATTTCTTTGTTTCTGTTTAGACAGCTTTGACCTTTTAGCCAGTTTTTATTGCAGTTATGTGAATTAAAATGTGGAAATGTTCTTATTATTTCTAACGTTGCCCATTCTCAGGCCCCTTTCCTCATATTTACCTCAAAGTCTCTCGTTTTTCTCCCATCAGGTCTTGCTGTAATTTATAGGCTACTCCTGCATAAGCAGGTATTGTGGAGGTGGCAGTCTGGTTTGGTTTCATAATAAAGATATACATCAAGGAATGTGTTTTTAGGACTTTTTTTCGTGGCAGGGAGTCCTTTGGCAGCCGGACTGTTTCCCCTACCATCTTAGGTGGCGGTTATATATAACTCAAATCCATCTTAATACATAGGGAATAAAAGTACAGTAATGACACACTGTAAAGTAATACATTTCAAGCTCATTGTTACTCCCTACGGCCTGTGAGTGTGTGTGTGTGTGTGTGTGTGTGTGTGTGTGTGTGTGTGTGAATGACTGCAGCAGCTGGATAAAGCATAAGGAAGCATTAACAGGTTTCTGTGAGTTGTGCTAATGTCTGTGAATCCCGTGGTGGGATTTGACTTTGACTTTAGGCAGCAATACCGCAAATGTCTGTGTTCCTCTTTCCGAGCCACACCAGCGTTCTCGCACATGGAAGTCAGAGCACCACTAGTGTCACTTTGTGTAATGATAACACTTTCCAGAGATCTGCTGGCTTGTGTCATCACATACACTGAGCTCTGTTTATGTACAGCCCTTTTAAAAAGTACTGTGGTGCAGTGATGGTATCAGATTGTAATACTATGGTACTTTGAGTGAGGTCCAATTAGGTCTGAGATCACTAATGAAAATGCTCCATTTTGCATTTATCTTAAATTTTGTTTTTGCCCAGCAGTTTTGTAGTCGAGACCAGCTCACTTCGAGTCCAGGGTTCGAGACCATATAGCTCAGAGTCAGAGTCAAGACCAGAGACCAAAGAGAGGTTGGATAACCTAAGGTTGGGTCTGAAACCAGACTTAAAGATATCTTCAAGAATATGTAATATTGGGTGGTGACAATAAAATTGGCACCATACTCAAACAGTAAACCAAATATACCATGGAATCATGTACACTGTAATGGTAAAAAGGCCACATAGTGGTGTAAAGGTAATTTTATTATAAGTATGACTTACAATTATTACAATCAGTAAGTGCTCTTTCACATAACATTACTGCACACAAATTCTGTGTGACTCTTATATGCAAACTGAATTACGGATGATAAGGCAGACATTTTCAATACATAGTTGAGAGGCTCCAGATCACATTTGACCTGGGTCCTGCTGCATTTGCATACCGTGAACATTATAGTTATATTCGTTATAGTCGTTATTTGCGCACAAGAAAGTTAGCAATCATTGGACGTTTCAATCAAATAGCAATTTAAAGAAATATTAACATACAGTAATAATCATGACATATTTTAAATGGGACTCGAGTGGACTCGGCAATAAGTCAGAGTCCTAATATGTTCGAGTACGAGTCAATTCCGAGTCAAAATGCACCCGAGTCAATGACAAGACCGAGACTATTAAAATATGGACTCGAGACCGAGTCCAAGACCGAGTCTCAAGTCCACAACACTGTTGCCCAGTGTTCATTGTCAAAATATATTTGATGTCAATTATCTTAGTTGTTTCTTAGCCTGGCTAACGCCAGACCCAATTCATGTTGAGATTTGGGTCTGGGAACCACATGTACATTTTCAGAATGTCTATCAAATGCACCTGTATACGTAGCTCATAGCCAATCATTTCAATTAGAAAAACACAAGTATTAAGTACAGTTTAACATAGATTTTGAAGTTGTTATTTGCTTTGGAAATTGTTTGCGCTTGTACTTCACAAGTTTAAAATTAAAAAAATAATAATTTAATGACTAAAGTGTCAACAACTTTAATCGGGTGCATGTGCAAAGCCGAAAGTTATGCTACTAAAGCGGTAGCTGTATATTGATATTGAAAAGCAACACAACTTAGTGGCACTGTGACAACCACAGTCAACAGGCATAATGACAATATGATATTAATAAATACCACTTACCATTTATAAGTAAATTGGACTTCGTCGATGACGATGCCTAGCAGGTTGGTACAATACAACTCCGTGGCTAACATGTCTTGCCACTTTGCGCTCATCCAGGCCTCGGGACTGCCGAACAGTTGGTATCAACAATTCTTTATCGCATTATCATTCTCGGGACACAACTGAGCGGCAGATATTCCAAGGTTGACCGCCTCCTTTACCTGGTCCTCCATTAGGGCGATTAATGGCGAGACAACAATGAAGACTAAGGGTCTCGTGAATTTTAACGTCAGCGGCCCATTTTCAAAATAAACTTGCATTCTAAACTCCTTAGAACAATATCTACGGCTGCATCAAAAGGTAGCTTCGCGTCTGCTGCCATGTTGAATCCATAAACAAACTGCTTCGGTGTGTCGCATAGATGTCGTCATCGTCTTGCTGCTCCCTCCCCGTTCTGTGATTGGTTCCCTAAATAAGGCGAAAATCTGGACCATGGTATCCAGACTGCCTTTCAGCATGAATAAAATTGCGCTGCTGGAAGGCAGTATGGGGAAACCCAGACTAGTTGTTTCTACTAGTGAGCTGAAAACAATAAAACATTTTATATATATAAATAAATATACAAAGAAGAACAAATTATAATTTTCAATGAGCTATTTAAAAAAAAAACATGGCAATGAACACTGGGCAAGTATGATATTACTAATTAATTTGACATCAAAAGTTTTTTTTTATTTATTTATTTATTTTATTTTTGTCTGCTTCTTATTAAAATTTGAATCCAAATCTAGATTCTATCCAACATTGGGGTCTACTTTATACCATAGTCTTCAGTAAATATTATAAAATACTGTAATAATGTTTGAATATTATTTTTAAAAAATACAATAATTTATTTAAATATTATACGTCAAAATTATTAAATTAATTATAATTATTATGCATACTAAATGCCATGCATAATACCATGGCATGTTTGGTACTTTAGCAACCGTTCAGGAATTCCAATGCAGTGCACTGAATTTGTGATTCGATTCACAGTGTGACTCTTTGAGATGTAAATTCAGATATGCTCTGCATGCAATATTTTCAACGTGGTCTAATTATACTTGACCATATCACTGTTGCACAGATGAAAGTTCTCCATATGGCTTAGTGTCTCTCTTGTGAATTCATAATCCCAGACATTTCCCTCATGCTTGTCATTCCTCGCTCATACTGTAGTCATCGTAGTCAAAAGCTCTAGCAGGGGGCTGAAGAAAACCACCCGGATCAGGTGTCCCATAATACCCCTAAACCACTGTAACCTGCACATCAAAAAGAATGGCGGTGGGGTAGATCATAAACCACAAGACCAAATGACTCTCCACGCTTTCACAGAACAACTGCCGTTATGGTTGGGTGACTGGAGAGCCAGCGCTTGAGAAATACTGTTTCTTGAGTGTGTGTGGTTCTCACTCCTGACCATAAGAGATGCTAAAATAGCTTTTCAAGTGGATTATATCATCATAATTTATTTGAATTACTGAGTGGTTGGATAAATACAGCCTGTATTATTTTTAGTCTACATTAAAATTACACTTACACGAATGAAATGAATATTTCATGGCTTGCATTTTGCCTTTGTATTTGGATCTGCATACTTTTTTTTATCCACGGCATGATTATAGTAATAAAATGAAGTCATCACTGTCTGTCTCAATGCTTACAGTAGCTTTGTTCAGGTAGTGATCGTTCAATATGTTTTTTTTAATAATTGTAATAATATAACTCACTTAAAACAAGCTAATCAATTTATGTTATATAAGATTCAACTAATTTTTAAAGTCAGTTTAATGCAATTTAAGTTGAAATGACTTAACATCCAAGTTGTTTCCACTTAATTTAAGGCAGCAATATTTTTCTTTTTTTTATTAATTCCAAACATATTTGTCGATGACAGGTTATTATAAAAAAACAATGTCATGTACACATACAATAAGAGTTTGTGGACAGAACACTATCGAATTGCACAGACCAAGTGCAACTTAAGTCATGTTATCCATGACTAGTCAACACAAAACTAATCGCATAGTCGGTGGTGAGAGCACGTGTGTGCAGCCATATGTTCACACGGCCTTACATGAACAAATGGAACTGGGGGTCCATCTGAAAGCGAAGGTCTGTCCTGAACTGCCCGATGAAATATGTGAGCCGTCATCATATGCTTTGAAGAAAAACAATCAAACGCAGAGGGAGGAATTCCTGTCCTGACAGAGTGCCATCATCACAGAGGTGTTCCTCTCTTCACCTTCACGCTCTCCCCTGTTCTCTCCCTCTTTTACATTCCCACTGCTCAGACTTTCATTTCCCACTGTATCAGAGGACTATTCTCAGGCTTGCCAAGGGCCGAGACTGAGCAGCATGTGGGCAAAGGAGTGAGGAAACCTGAGTGCCGCGGAGCCACAGTCTCTTGGTGGATTCCTGTTTTGTGCCCCTTCAGAGAGCTAGTGTTCCTTTTGACACAGCTGCATAAACTAACCAATGAAAAAGACTCACAGTGAGCTCTACAGGTCAGCATTATGGGTAATATGTGCACTTCAGAATTGTAAAAAAATGTGGGAACTTGAAAGAGAAGCTTAACTTGCACACATTGTAAAAGTCCCATGCGATTCTGTAATAGTCTCGAATGGTAATATAATATTGAAATTACAGCCCAATTGCAAGAGGGATGCTATACTTTTTTATGCAAGACACAATATTTACAGTTACCTTGTCTGTTTTTGTTCTGCCAATGAAAATACTACGACGCCACACAGAAATCTCACGAGTCTCTGAGCATCACACTGTGGTATTTGGTTCCTGAGTGAATCAGTGCTTTTGAGCAAATCGTTCAGTGTATGAATGACATTTAGTATGTCCTTATTACATTCTCCACAAATTTATTGGACATACTTTTTTTAACAGGCTCAAAAGAAGCACATACTCAGATGTAGCCAGACACTTGTTTCAGTTCTAACTGAATCTGCAGTTTTGAACGAATTGCTTAAATGAATGAAACAATGACTACGCTTCCATGCAGCCAATTTTTTTAGGGTTATGGTCGGGTTAAGGTCACTATTCGGGTTTCTGAAACATTAGGAATAACCCGTTTACATGCGTGAGCAGAGAGAGTTTCTCCTGTATACATGGAATTGCAATATCCCAATGTAAATGACGACGCAGTTTGCGTCTGACGTACGTACAACCTTAAGACGTAATATGCGTCATTTCCGATTCTTATTTCTGTATCCAAAGACAACAACAGCAGCAGCACACGGATAATGAATAGTTCGGGGCAGATAGCGATCGCCTTTGTTTGCGCTTTGATGCTGGTAACGTTACTGAGCTCACTCCAAAATATGCTGTGCTGTGTCTCGCCTGGTCTCGCCATGTTTACTTCCGGTACACTCTAAGAAATAAATCCATAAAATAACAGAAAAAGTACTGGCAGCTCATTACCCGGACTTTGTCCCGTAATAAAAAATTGACATTTTCTGTTAATTCACAGTGTGCCCACTGTAAATAAAACAGAAATGTATTTAATGGTATATCTATAGTAAAAGACTGGACACTTTCTGTAATTTAATGATCTATTTATTGTAAAAAAAAAAAAAACAGGACACTTTCTGTTATTTAACGACCTAACTAGTAAAAAACCCCGCAAATATTAAATACATCTGTAAAATAACAGAAAATGTACTGGCATTACCCGGACTTTGTTCCATAATTAAAAGATGAACGATTTCAGTTAATTTATGGTTTTCCTACAGTAAAAATAAAACAAATGAATTTATGCAATATACCTACAGCAAATAAAAAATTTTATTTTCTGTATGTTAACAGTGTAATGATAACTCTTGTTGAAAACATATTGCACACAGATTTTTGTATGCACTGAGAAGTTTTGTCTACTCAAAAGACCAAGATTCCTTGCGGATAGAACATGTCACTCTACACAAATCACTCTATCCCGATACGCGTTTACATGACCAAAAATTCGGGTTAGAAAATGGGTACCCAGGTATAATATTCCGGTTTTTAAAATCCGGGATATGAGCATATTCGGGTTTTTGCCAGTTTACATGGCCGTTCGCGAGCCGGGTTATTGATAATATCCCGGTTTTGAACGGGTTATTGGCTGAATGTAAACGTAGTCAATGACTAAAAACAGTCACTTGTCACTGCCACAATCAATGAACACTGCATAAAGGTTCATTAATATAAATGTATTCTATATACAGTAGTAGCCAAAAGTGATGTCCCAAGGGATTTATTTTCAAGGACCCCACATATGATTAAGCCATCAAAATATGAGGAAAAAATTGAATAAAAAGGATGAACAAAACATTAAACTCGGCTAGGGTGTTTATTAGGGGTGTGACGGGACACTTATCTTACGAGACGAGACACAAAAGTGGGTTCACAAGAACGAGTTGAGACGTGATTTTTGCACAATTTTTTTTAATAGAATTCCGCAATGACAAAATGCATGACTGTAAAAATAGTCTGCAGGTGCATTTTAAAATGTTTAACGAATAATCTTGTAAAGTAATTTCAGTTCTAATTTATGATATGAATTATCTGCATTTAAAGACAACAACAAACAAGCACTTTAAAAGGTTTTGCTACAAACTCAACTGGCTTTTCTGATATAATTTCACATATCTCTTCAGACCTTACTGTATATTTATGAGCTTAAAGAACTTCTGATTGAGGCTGAATGTGACCTCCTGATTAAACTCCTTTCCACAAATTGAAGCAGCAGCGCTGAGCGCATCAATTAAGATAAACATTATTTATCATACCAATCGCCATCATTACACGATCAGCGAACTGTGATTCCTGCTGCACTGTGTGCAACTGCAACTCATGCTGGATAGTTAAAAAAGTTTTTTTTTATAAAAAAACAAAACAAAAAAAAAAAACAGCAAAACGACTGTAAAGGCGGGTCTTTTACAGATATTGCCCTCGGTTTTGCACAAAAGGCCCACTGTTTGTGAATGAAGTGAAACATGATGTTTCATGGCACTAAATGTTTTTATCAGGTCATCTTTAGCAGACGTGTCACGGACTGTTTCATAACAAAGGGAGGAAGTATTTGTAACAGCTCATATATCAATTTTCTGAAGGAAATTCTCTTTGAAGCCTGCGTGTTTCATCCTTTGCCGATAAATCACTCGCTTCGTCATTTTTCTTTTGTTTCTCCCTCCCCTGCCATCCCCTCGTCGCTCTCTCTCATTCATCTGACATATGTTTATATTGCAAGTATTTATTGTGTGTTTTCCTTTGTAAAGTGCTGGTATATATCACTGCTGCTGGCCTGTGAGCAGAGAGGGAGGGAGGCTATCAGGACGATTGATTTGTGTTGTTTTCATTCTCTGGTGGGCTTCTCTTCATGAGCAAAGCCAAAATAGCCAGAACACACAGACACACAAACTGAGCAGTGAGATGCGGAGGGTAAGAGAAACAGAAGGGCGTCCCTTTTCTGCTTTATTTCTGTTAGACTGCTGTGGTCTGCACTCAAAATATAGCCGGACAAATATTTAAATCCTGACGTTAAACACTGACATCTAAGCCTATTTTTCTGCCCTGTTATTCTTATCACAGGCCATTTGGCTCATATGGGACTTGTCATATTTCTAAAACGCAGAGGAAACTGTAACAGAAACCCTAGATTTAGAAACACACGATCATGCGGGAAGTGTTTCGGCATCTAATTCAAATGATGGTCAGATAAGAGCACAGCGTGCGTGAATCCAACTGCTCTAGAGGTGCTGACTAATCTTTGTTACCTGCTTTCTCTGATAACAAAAGAACTGTTGTAAATTCAGACGGTCATTTTCGGTTAAGTTTTTTTTTTTTTTGCCAGGAGAACTGCTTTATCCAGTAGAAGTAAGCTACAATTTGTACACCTGACATGAGGCGCGTTTCCATTACAGATTTGCGCAAAACTTTTGCGATATTTTCCAAATGTCGTTAAAAAACTATTGCGAAATGACGATGTTTCCATTAACCGATGTTTTGCGACTAAAACATCTTTTTTTTCCTTTATCGATAAGTCATTCCAAAAATCATGGCAACGGACTTTGGGTTTATACCCTATTTCACAGCCATGCACCGCACTCAACATTATTATTATTAATGGAAGGAGACGTGCTGTGTTATCCAAGCATTAATGGCAGGGAAAGACACGAAGTTCCTGGGTGTTTCTCCCTTATTTCTGCTTCGATGTCTTGATGGCATTTCTTTGAGGTTTCTGTCTTTTTTTATGAATTTAATAAAGAACCCTATCTCGTATTATGTCCATATGTCTTTGCAAAACGAAAAATGAACTGTTGTTGTATTTTTAAAACGCAAAGTTGAACACCAACATTTTAGTTTGACCACACCAATGCTGCGTTATCTCAACTAATTTTCAGATATTGCTTTATGGTATGACTTTTTGTCCCTTTAAAACATTTAAAATTTTTACAAATTAATATGGGAAAAATTAGATTTTTCTCTTTTCTAAATCCAAATTAGAACCTGGATATTTATGATATTTCTCCCGCAGTGCTGTGTGAGTTGTTATAAATGCATCTGAAAAAAATAACGAGCTAAAAACATAATCTCCGGATCCACCTTTAGAGAAAACTGCACCTTTCATACGGATTACATAATCAGAAGGTATTAATTTACGATTCTGAATTTGTTCTTTTTAAAGTGGACATTTAAAGCTTTAGTCTATTGAGAATGAGGAGTTGACGTCATTGTACAGAGCCCCTCCCCTCTCCGCCATGTTGGTTGGATTCCCACTGTAAAACCGTATTGTTTACGTGTGTTTTTAGCTCGGTAGTAGAGGAGTTTCTCGAATTCCGCACTGTTTTACCATGCCTGAAAGTCACTGCTGCGTTAAACTCCTCCAGTAACTCACACGAGACATATGGAAACAATGGAATACAGTTTTTTAGGTGATCGAAATGGACACAGCATCAGGGAGAGTATCTGACGAGGAGACGCTGGATTGCACGGTTGGCTGATGCCTTTAGTATACGATTTTCACTGTTTGCTGTGCCTTAACGAACATACGCAAAAGTGTTGTTTGAGTGCCTTGTTCATTACTTTTTTATTTCTTTGAAATAAATGTTTGAAACAACTTGATATGGCTTAACAATATTTATTGAGAACTGAAATATATGTATATTTGGACAATATAAGTTGCATGGACAACATAAGTAATAATAATAATAAAATAATAATACTGTTATTAGTGCAAAAGAACAAATATATTGATGCTGCTTCTCCAAATACAGCTGTTTTGCGCTTAGTGTGAGTTTGTTCCTGTAAGGTCCCTTTTATTTCGCCTTATCTTTTTGCATTGCTTTACTTTCTTCCATTTTTCTCGTATTCTTAGATCCGTCTCTGTCTTGCCAAAATAATAAATGCACAAAAATTAAAGAGCTCTGGAATGTTTAGTCGCGTCTCTGTGGGGTTCTAACATAGGGTTCTAAAGGCGTTGCTGCTGGTAACCGAGAGCGTCTCCAACCATCATGGCCGACCGGCTCAGACCCCGCCCAAATCGGCACGTGACTCCTCATTCTCAATAGGCTATTTCAGTTCTCGCGCTCCAGTTCACGAAGATCATAAAAGCGCGCATGATTGTTTTTATTATTTTACAAAACCACAACGTTTTCTTGTTATTGTAACATTATGCAAATAAAGGAGTTGCGAATAATGTATTATAATGTTCTGTATAATCAGAAATGATTGTGTTTTAAGTTGATTCCACTGTTGATGGGCAAATGAAAGTGTTCACAGCACGCCTGTCTGCTATCCAGTGTGTGCTCCAAACTCCGCACACACTCTTGGATATTGGTCAAAATCGAGTGTTTATTTGTGATAATCTTAGCCCTATTATTATTATTGTCCAACCTGTCCTATGAATGAGATGTGACGAATTGCTTTGTTCCTTTTTTGGATAATATCGTCTTCTACATATGTAGCCTAATAGGCCTAAATGTTATAATAGGCTAATGATGATAATTATTATTATTATTTGCAGACACGGACCTAAAACACACTCCGTCTTCTAAGTCAGGTGACTATAAATGCGCAAAACCTGTTTCCATTGCAGTTTTGCGAAAAAAAAAAATTTCGAATTGCCTGAAAAACCTCCTCATGCGAGCGTAAAAACTTTTTTGCGATAAACGGGAGTTTTTGCGAAATTGACGTGTTTCCATTGAGCGTATTTTCATTTCACAATTTCAATTTGCACAAATTGAAGGGTAATGGAAATGCACTTACTGACACAGTTATAAGTGCATTCTACTTAAAATATCTACATTGCAAATGAAGATGATGTAATGTTTATATATTTATTTTGTCCTTGCATTTTCCACTTAAGATGTATCAGAACCATTTTTATTTGATATTTTGGGTTATGTTGGCTATCCTATGGCTCTTTAAATTGAATAAAAATGGAAGAAAGAAATGCAGGTATGAAATTACCTAAAGGTTTATGTCATTGTATACCTAGCATTTCTTTCTTCCATAAAATTATTATTTTTTCAAGAATGTTTTTTTTATTTTTTTTTCTGTTGTAGCTTTCAAATCGAATGTGATGCCATTAGATGCATTGGTTAACAATGGTTTACAGATGTCACACAAACACCATCATTTGGCATCAGAAGACTTTAAATATTTGTCAACTTTTATGTTTTATTTAAAACTTTTTTCTCAACAGCCTCAGTTGTTATTTGAAATTAAATGTAAGTTAGTAAATTAACACCAATTTTTTTTTTATTTTGGGATAAACTATTCCTTTATCAGGGGAAAGTTGTAGCCGTCTGGGGTTCTTTGAAGCACCAGCACAGATGCTTTTCTAAAAAAAAAAAAAAACATGAGCATTACAAATTAATTCCTATGGAATCATATGAACTAAAAATTGGTTCTGCTATGATCTCCTAAGGTATTAAGCATTTTTTTTTGATAAATTCAACTTTCTGAAATGGCTATATTGTGGCTATCAATACCTTCTCTGTTTTTTTTTTTTCACGGTCATCTTCACTGCCCAACTCTGGAAGCCATTTGCCATTTTAGTTTCTACCACAGGTAGAAATATCTGAAACCATATGTATAGTTAATCCCATGGGAACGTTGAAGCTGGCTCTCCATTCCTCTGCTTACCATCAAAGCAGACAAGAATAGTTAGCAAAAATAATTCAGTTGCCCTGGTTTCTCTCTGTGTCTTGTGCGAGAGATTTTACAGTGAACAGGCTTGCAGAACTTCAACATTGAAGGTCAAAAATGGCCTCCTCCTTGAAATCATGTATATTCATGGTTAAACCACATGCTGATCTACACTCAGTATCTCTGAATCAAGAATTAAGTAAGAGTCATATAAACAAGTCAGAAACAGTTTCCAGACCTGTTCCACCTGATACGTTTCAGGTTTTTCTCCTTAACGGAGCTGTTTGCTGCTGTTGGAATGATGGAAAGCTCTGCTCTTCATCTCCTGCTGTGGACTTGTGAGCAACATCTGGATCTGGCGTGTGTAAAGCTATGCAGATGCGAGTATTGAGGAATTCACTGATTCCACGGACCGATAGCGCTCAGCGTGGACCTCAACTTCAACGCTCGCTGTATACACACTTAGCATATCTGCGGTATGTAAACACGGATAATATTGGGGAATCTCTTTGAATGGGATTTCCTGTTTAAATTTCAGGGGCTTCAGTAAGGAGGGAATTCACTAAGAATATATCGAATAGCGACGTTTATTTGCACTGTCTGCGTTATTTCAGCGGCCAGTTCACTAAAGGAATTATGCAAATTAGGTGACAACACAAACACACCCACAAAAGTGGTGCTTGTCTACACCGCACATCTAGGGAAGTATTTACATTTGGCAACTTATGTATTTTTACTGATAGCTATCTGATCAAATTATGCTGACCTCCAATAGCATAATGCTGGAAGTGAACTCGGACGTGTTACAGTTGCATGGGCTTACTTAGTATGGGCTTACTTAATCAGACAGCTATCCAGTAAAAAAAAAAAAGATTTTTCAAGATTTGTTATCACAACATTTTTTTTCTATTGTCAAATCAACTTAAATAACTTATTTAGTTGAGATAACTTATTATTTTGAGTTTCTGATGAATAAGTCAATCTCCTTCATTATATTAACTCACTTTTTCCAGTTCAATCAACTTTAAATTTTAAGGCAACCAGGTTACTTACTTTTTAAAGTAAAACCAACAATATTTTTTTACAGTGTACATGTTAATTACATTTTGTTACACGTTATTACAATGTCTACTACTAAGTAATTAATTAAGACACCGTAAAATAAAGTGTTACCTCAGGGGGTAAGTGAATAAAACACAGGCTTTTACTCTAAAATACTGTGCAACACTTCGCTGAAATAATAGTGAATTCTCTTCATTTATTGAGGGAAATAATAAGGTACTGAAAGATCTTAGGGTAAAAACAAATACATTTTCAGCATCATATGGTGGACAACAAAAAAATTTGTATATGTGTCTTTACTTAGGATGAAGGTGTACACACACTTGCTCATGTCACACACTGCAGTAGCCCATGCCATGCCAGCACTTCCCACAGAAAAGAGTGAGAAGGCGTGCAGACTGCTGATCAATCAGATGTACCCCAGGGATGATCTGATTAGGGAAGGAACAGCGAGACAAATGCACACGCTTGTACGTTGTCCCATGGAGCTGTCATATGCATGGCTGTGTTCACAGAGCGCTCATGCTGGCTTGTACCCCGACGCCTGAATCCAACAACCCACCAGAGGCTTAGCCACGCTGGCAGTGACGACGCAGGAAGCGTTGGCACGATGTGTGTGTAGGAGAGTGGAACAGTGTGTGTGTTTATGGAGGGGGCCAATAGTGAGGGTCCACTGAGCTGACATACTGTAGTAATGTTTTCTGCTGAATATGAATACCTGTGTAGAGGAAGTGTGTCGCTTCCATTCGTCCTGGCTGCCCTTCCTTTACTCTCTGGTTGCCTCTCAATCTGCAAGCACATGTCAGTTTAGTCATTTAATTAGACAGGTACAAACTAACCTCTCCTATTGGCATAGCATTATGCCTGTTTATGGTCGCTTTGACTAGCAGCTCTAATCTAATTTAAAACTGAATGTATGCTTTTTAAAGTTGGAATTAAATGAAAATGCATCACTTTCTAAATACATGTTATTGATCTTATTGTGAAGTATTCATTCATGCATATCTTTCTTTTTTGACCTCATAGTTTTAATTAAAATATCAAAACTCATGGTGAATCTTCTGGTAAAACTACAGGCATCTTTCTGGTGACGAATGCTGGACTTCTCTAACTAAACCCCTTACTGTTACCTCCAACTTGCATTCAGATGGCAACCAAGCAAGGTAAGCGACCGTTCAGGGCTCCAGGGAATCAGGAGGCCCCATCTGATTTGGTAAAACATATTTGGCAAATGCTCCAGCTGTGGGTATTTGGTTTTGCGCTCTGGAGAGGTTTTTATTTCCAATGTGTTTTTGCAACACATTCTCATCCCAAGACGTCATCTAACTGACGCTTTTGACCATACGTCAACATCTGACATTTTAGGGTACCCTTTAACATCATCTAACTGATGCTTTACCTTTAGCGTCAGTTGGATGACGCGGGTAGGTTTAGGTCTGGGGCAGGGTTAGATAGCGTCATCTAACTGACGTTAAAGGGTGCCCTAAAACGTCGACATATAGACGTATGGTCAAAAGTGTCAGTTAGATGATGTCTTGGGATGAGAAGCCGTTAGTTAGATGACGATCCTAGCGTCAGTTAGAGGACGTCTTGGGGTGGTTTTTGCCGCGTTGAGCAATGAAACCTATCATAGAGACATATCAGTTGATCTCTTGAATGCAATGGCCAATAAGAGATGTTTAAATGATTAAATCCACTCACCTTTTGTGTTCCACCAAAACCATTTGTGTTTGGCAGAAGAAAGAATGTTATACATGTCTGGGACTTCATGAGTTGGATTGGGGAACTGGGGGAACTGCAATTCTGATTCATTGCCTCTGTTATTTTGACTGTTCTGTGGTTGTTTGGTTGTTTATAAAACTGTGTTGTGTCTAGTTACAACAGTGCTATCTCAGTAGCTAACCGTCTGGCTGTAGTCCACTAATGTTTGTGGTTGGAAAAGCCCACAAGTGCTTATGAGTAATAGAATGAGTCACTCTTGATTCATCTTCTTGATGTCTCACAGAGACCAAACAAATATCTCACCAAAAGGCTCATGAAATAATAAAGTGCGCCTGAAGATGAAATTAACAATTGCTGGTTGATAAAACAATATTGTGAAGAAATGTACACTGAGTGTAGACTAAAATGAAGCTGATCAATGCATAATAACAGGACTTGCACAGCGAATAAGGTGACAGCACTACCTATTCAGTTGCGTTTTTTAATTAAAACCAATTTTCCACTTGTGAATTAACTAGAAAATAGAAAGAACTGCATGTTTTTAACGTGGACTTAATTTTCTACTAGATTATGCACCAGACTTTATTAAAAAGATCTTAATCCATTTCTACATTAATTTGCTAAAGTCAAGCTGCAGTTTATGCATGTGTTCATGTTATTCAAAATCCAGAGCCAGAACTCATTAAAGCCCCAAATGTTAAACGAATGCTGACAGGAAATCTCGTGTTAATGCTCATTTAGATAATCTCTACATCCCACTGCACACCAAACAAACAAAAAAATAATGTCCGTTATCAATCATTACAGTATAACGAGGGCCAGACGATATCCAAGGACTTTCACAGTTTGTGCACAATGCTACACAAATTCAAAAACACATGTAGAAATTGACTTGAACGTTCACACGCAAACCTCATTTCTTTAATGACGCAGGATGCTGATGTGTAGTTAATGCTGTGTGACCAGGTCCTGTGGCCTGCTCTCCATGCACTTTAAATTGTCGTTCACATGGAACATTTCTCTCCTGACCGACTTCCCCTAAATGGAAACAGATTTCAGATGGCTGGAGTTGAATTTGAAAGATAAACCAGTAAAAGAGTTATCTTAGAACTTTGTAAAATTCAGATTTGACAAACTGTCTCCCTTTCAGTTCCCTTCCTACTCTATCTATCTATCTATCTATCTATCTATCTATCTATCTATCTATCTATCTATCTATCTATCTATCTATCTATCTATCTATCTATCTATCTATCTATCTATCTATCTATCTATCTATCTATCTATCTATCTATCTATCTATCTATCTATCTATCATCTATCTATCTATCTATCTATACATTTTGTATTAAAGGGGGGGTTGACTGCTTTTTTTCTTTTTGCATGATTGTGTTTATGGGGTGCAATATAACATGTATTCGTGGTTTTTCTTTTTTAAAAAGTCTTATTTTTCATAAACTTCACCTTTATTGTAAGCCACGCTCTCCTCTGTCCCCTGAACGAGCGGTTGACTTAATGATTCTATGAAACTACTCCCTTAGAAACACGTGGTGGGCTCAGATTTGTTGGTTTGGGCATGTGTGTTGTGATTGGCTAAACTGTCGCTCACGTTGTCTGGAAGGTTAATGCCCATTACTTTTACGGACGAAACGGGCATGCCAAAGGTGGATAGTGGATACCATAGAGTAGACGGTGGATACACGTAAAATAATGATGTCGAGACTGCAGTATCAGTGAGGCAGAATCAGACCGAGAAAGCTGATGAAGAGAGTCAAGCAGAACCTCACTACACACGGCTCTCACAAAACGTTTCTGAATGACAATTTGCTACATTTTTTAACCATATACACGTTTGTTTTACACAATAGCATCTGACTGGCAACGATAGCAACTGACTGGCTACTTATGTTAAACACAAATAGCTAATCGAAATCGAAAATAACGTCATAAAGCATATATACATGAAAAATAGCTACATTTACAAAATTAGTACTTATACAAAATTCAGATCCATAATGTTTGTATGCGTTTGCCGTAGACACAAAATAGCATAGTAACGTTAGCCTGCTGCATTTAAAAAATAAAAAATAAAAAAAATAAAACAAGGCTACGTCTGGAATTATACATGCAAATACATTTAAAATGATTAAGTCTTAGCCTACTTACGGTTGTTACCCAACAACTGCTGCCTCTGGTTTTAAAGTCAGATCTGCTTCATGTTTTAGTAACAGTTTCTTGTTGAATCCGGTGTTGAATTCGTGGAGATTCTGGAAGCTGTCTTCCGTAAATGTGCAGCACAGAGAGCTAAATTACGATCGTCACTTTCAGGAACATAATCAAACATAAATTGTATCCATTGTTGTCGAAGTAGCGTCATGGGAAGCTTGAACACAGAAGACCTGACAGCTGGGTGAACACAACTCATTTGACGTGCCTCAGAAATATGCCCATGCCCTTTCCTGCATATTCCGGAGGGAGGGTTGATGCAAGTGTGTGGGTTAGTGACGACTAAAACCCAGCTGTTGTCCCAATCGAGTCTTTTTTGTAGGCAATTATACTTCCTGATTTTTAAAAGACGATATCTCTGCTTACACTGAACTTTCAGCGCTGCAACTTTGCAGATACTGTTCATGGACCAACAGCAACATTACACACTATTTAAAATCAAAAAAGTGAAATCGCAGTCAACCCCCCCTTTAACATACACACATTTTTAACATGCATCTTGTTTGCTACCTCAATTCAAGTTGGAGTTGGAATTTAAGGCATTCTCAATTCAATTTTGAGTGGCACACAAACCTGATTGTGGCTTTTGTCTTCAACATGGATAACCAGAACGTGGTGCCCTGTAGCAGATGGTGCTTTGGGTTGTAGATACGCCAGGTTTTCATTAGATGAACCACCAGCAGGGCTTCTCAGAACCCCTAGCCAACACCACCTGTGGGTGGTCATCCCCATCATCTCGTTGTGATGGCTGCCAGAAGGACAACAAATGCCAACCATGGCCCCAGGGACAGTTTTGCACTCACTCAAGTACATACACAGCTTCTCTTGAGTAGTAACACACCTTTTCACAATGCACAATTTACAATCACACATTTTTATGAACTCCGACAATAGAAGTTGTATGAGGGGAAAAAACATTTGGCAGCGATCAGAACCCATTATTTCTTCACTTTATGAGCGATCAGTATTATACACTGTTTTGCACACGACTGAACATAATCCAGCATCAGCTAGCACTCGCTTCTTCCCTTTAAAGAGCTCTTGCTTCAGGGAGAAACTGATGACTAAAACAGCTCTGGCAGTGCAGGCAGAAACACACATGGATTTAATACATAACCCATAATCAGGATAATCAGTGTACAACAACATTTGTAGAGTAATCTCCAAGCACTTTTAGTCCTGAGTCACCAGCACACTAACAGCTTTGTCATGTCGTCGATCGCTAAAAGATCGGTAGGTAGACAAAAGAGGCACCTGATTGGCGCTCAGGGAGGCTGCGGTTGAGAAACGAGAAGAACTTTGACACGCAAACATGAGGCTCATTACACGACGAAGCCCCTTCAATGGGCTGTGCAGCACGTCTGTCTCCCGGCACACTGGGCTGCTGTGGGGGTCACCTCGCTTGTTAGCAGGGCAATTCTCATTAAAATGTGCTCTAACCTTCTGTTTTCTCTCTGTTTTACTTGCATGCTCTCACTCATTTCCTAACATACTGCATGGAGTTGCCTGCAGCAGTTGGGTAGAAAACAAGGGAACACGAAGGGAGAAAAGTGGAGGAATGTGTTCCATTTCCTGACAAAAGAGAATGACGGTGTGGTGGTGGTCTGGAAGATAAAGGAGTGAGCTCTGGTGCAGGAGCATTCGCAGATGTGTCGTAGCTAGTGAAATAGATTTATTTTGTACTTTTTTAATGATTTACAGAAGTGCTGTCAAATCGATTAATCATGATTAATTGCATCTAAAAAAAGTTTGTAAATATGTTTGTGCACTTGTGTGTGTGTGTGTGCATGTATATACTTGCTATTATCATCATCAGCAACTTTTAATTCTAGACTTTTGGTCCATTCAGAAGGCATAGACATAACATGCAACATACATAAATCGTATACATATACAAAGAGATAAAAAGATGCAAAAACTACAATACAGCATTTGTATAAAAGACACTTATACCAGCCTTTCCATAATGATTATTATCATAGGGCACTAAACCTAGGATTTACTAGCAGCATCACAATGCTGCTCTGGGAGTCATTCAGGCGACAAATTAATTTGTAGATGAGTCTCTTCAGTAATGCCTGAAAGGTGCTGACCCCTGCATTATAAAACAGGTCACTTGCACTAGGGCACCTGGGTTTGTTGAGCAGTATCCTCATATAGTCATTATTAGCAACCTTAAGCTTCTGCATACTAGCCTTTTAAAACTAAGTCCATAAAGGAGCAGTATACAAATGAGTGCGATAAGCTTTAAACAGGCCAATTTTGATGTCATCTGTGCACCTGTGGAATTTTCTTACCAGCATGTTGGCTTAGGCATATAATATGCAACGATGCCTATAAATCCTCATCATCAGATTACTGATCTGTAATGTAATGACCCAGGTGTTTAATTTTATTACAAACACTCATCACTTGTCCTTACAGATAAAAGTCTGGAAAACAAAGATCGGTGTCGACTTTTGTCCTACATATCAATACAGCACTCTTTTTGGCATTATACAGCACATCAAATGTCACCCCATATTCAGAGCAGATATTCAGTAGCTGCTGAAAACCAGCACTGCTGGGAGAGAAAATGTCCAAATCTTCAGCATACATAAAATGATCAACCAAGGTGTTACCAATTATACAACGCATTTTGCATCTTGATAATTGGTTGGATAACTCATCCATGTAAAGGCTGACGTATCCCATAACTCCAATGCAGTCTCATCCCAATTCGTCATATAACTGACGTTTTGGGACAATTCGTCAATATACTACTTTTTAGGGCTTAAACGTCGGTAGATGACGTTATGGGATTATAACTCTACCCCAGACCTAAACCTAACCCTAAACCCAACTTGTCACCTGAACTGACGCTTAAAGGTACAGCGTCAGTCTGTATGATCGACCCGGGATCGTCATCTACCGACGTTTAAGGGGGCCTGAAAACGTCGTATATTGACGAATGGTCAAAACGTCCCAAAACGTCAGTTATATGACAAATTGGGATGAGAATGTGTTGATAACTCACCCCAAATGAAGCAGATACTGTATTACCCCATTTAACCTGCATTCTCTGGTAAGCCAGGATTCTTATAATGCTGTCAGGGACACCCATTTGGCTCAGTTTTTCAAATAGCTTATAATGATTAACTCTGTCAAAAGCCTTTGAAGCATCAATAAACCCAATTATCATGGATGAGTTCTGCCTTATGTACCCCTGCGTTGCCTCCTTCAAAGCATAAATACACAAATCAGTACCAAATTCAGCTTTAAATCCAAATTGATTATCAGCGGTACTGATAAATGGACGCACAAGTAAAATCAAAACCTAGACGGACAAGTAAAATCCTTTCAGTACTTTAGACATCACACTGGCTAGGGCTATTGGCCTATTATTGTCCAAACTCCCAACCTTGCCAGCCTTGTCCTTGACGACAAGCACAAGAGTAACAGACAGCATAGATTCAGGTAGCATGGTCATGAATCCAGAAAAAAACAAATGGCAAGCAGTACTGCCAACTTAGGGCAAGCAAACTTAAGGTGCTCTGCTGTAATGTGGTCTAACTCATACACTTTCTTATGTGTAAGCAATAAGGTACGAGAGGCTGTGCTGTATCGTGAATAAGTAACGGCGTAAGGGCGTTGTTAGGCAAAAACGCGAAACAGAGTGCCTGCAACCCCTTCAGCCGTTACTTATTCACAATACAGCACTTGCCTTGAGTATCTTATTGCTTTTATAAAACGGTTGCCACACAATATTAAAGTAAAAAACAATATTAGTGCAACTTTCTTGAAGTAAAATCACTAAAAGCCTTCCTTCCGCTGGAAAAAAATAGTCCATGAGCGTGAAAAGCAACAACGTTCCAATGTGTAAAATGCATGAAAGCTCAAATAAAAACAACATAGAACCGCAGTGTTGCACAGCGATCAATAGAACCGTTGGGTGAAGCGGTCGTTGCCGTCTTTTATCTTGAATAAAGCACAGCTCTTGACCAATCAGAATCAAGGATTCGAACTAACCGTTTTATAAACTGATTTATATTGTGTTTTTATGTCTAGCCCAGTCAAGATGTTCAAACAAACATATTCCATTTTTATACCACTAGGGGCATAGAAATAACATAGGCCCACTTCACCTTAATTCAAAAGACACCCCCTACTTTCTCCCTTACACACTTTTCGTAATCTCATCCAAATCATTTGTCTTTTTTCTAAACTTTCTCTTTCTCTTTTCACTCATCCTCTGAACTTGATTCTTCTCTTTTCAGAAGGTCATCTGCCTTCTCTTTCATGCACTCCTTCTATCGCAAAAACTGACTGCATCACTTCTGAACATCTCTTATCTTTCGTCCCCTTTTATCTCATCAGACATTTTTCTGTCAGCTTATTCTGACTGTGTTAGGACTGTGTAGAGCTTGTCTGCACTTTACTCTTTAAACTATGGCGTGTAGAGGAAAAGCCAGGTCATTGCCTTACAACCCTCCTGGCTTGAACTCGTTCTGAACTTTATTGCCTCTTAATCTGTCACAATCTGCAGTCAGCTCCTCTACTCCTTTTGAGAATTTGCCCTATGGAAGTCTTCTGCAGGAGGGGAAGCCAATAAAACCTAAGTATTTAATTACAACAATCCTAAGCAAACGCTTGAGTGGAAATTGTGGCATTTTGGATGGCCGAGTAGTGATCGGCGATAAAATACAAAGCAGATGTCTGCACTTCAAAGCCTGGTCCGATGAAGACATTACAAGTTTTTCATCTTCTTGTCTGTATAACATTCACTGGGGACGGAAATGTTTGAGCGGGAGCTTGAACTGGTATTAGAGCTGGCCTGCAGATGCTGCGCTGAAAACAATTTGCTTCGAATTTGTCTTCCTTCTTTTCGTAGAACTCAAGTGCCTCGCAGACATCACTTCACGATCATAAAAAATAAAAATCTGTTCAAACCAATCCATTTCCCATGCTGACGCTGTCCTGAAAACAGATGCACTGGATTTCAAAAATCTGTTATTTTGTGTGATTCACTTACAGTAAGCTTGCATGACAAATATGATCTGCAAATGTCTCAAATTGTCGTGATGGCTAAAACACATTGTGTATGGCTGTAGTTCAAAACATCCCCTGGAGTCAATGCGAGATGGGGTGCTTTGAAAGTAAATATTTTACTGTGACCTTCCAATGGATTTTACAAGCTAGTTAAGGTATTTTAGAGGGGCTTGGCTGTTTCAGACACTTAGTTTCTTTACAATTACACAAACAGTCTCTATGGGAGTACAGAAGGCAGAGCAGGTTGTCTAAGTGCAGGCAGTCTAACCTCAGAGTTCACTCTGTAAATGCAAATAACAAAACAAGGGGGCAATAAAAAGCAAGACTCCTCTCTATAAAGAGAGAGAGCAAGACGCAGAGCACGTTATGGCTGAGGTGGAAGGAAATGATCCAATGACACACAAATGTCAGCTCTAATGACCCTCCAGGGCACCCTTCAGCAGTGGCAGCTTGTTTCTCATGCAAACCAGGCCCTGGTATGTCACTCTCTCTCTATCTCTCTCTTTTGCATCACTTTCTTTTGCGAATATCCTCCTTGTCACTTTCTGTGCAGATTTTGGGAGTGGCTGGCATTGGGGAGGTCAGGAAAATCCTAATAAGAGGCAGTAAGAGTGATGACTGATGTTAGTGATGTTGCAGGCTAAATTTGCTGCTTCTGGCTGCACAACCTGACCACCAACCACAACCAACAAATCTAATGAGCTTGACCAAAACCATGCACGCACTGAACAGGATTTCGATTCTCCACCCAAAAGCATTCCCAAGTGTTTATCAAAGGAACACACACTCACGCAACACATCGGCAATGTGTTTTTTACAAATGTTTTTTTGTATACTATTAATCAGAATCAGATTATGAACATTCATTGTCATTCAAATTTTTTTTGTCAATATTTTTTTTCATATTTTAGACCTATTTAGGCATTTGTATATGAACATTAATCATAGTCAATGGTAATACAGTCAATAGTTAATACATTTAGATTTTTGTTCTAAATTTTAGTTCTTAAAAAAATTATTGTTTCATTCAAAATTATTGTTCAGTAAATTTTAAAATATTTTTATTATTTACATAATATATACAAAATATTTGTTGTCGATAATGTACTGACATATTTTAAAATAATAGTATCTAAATAGTAAGTAAATAGTATCTATCTTCATATATTAAATATTTCTATATTTATCTGTGAAGCGCTGTAAACAACGGCGTATAATGCTGCCAGGCCAAAAGTTGGCAATGTCCTTTTGTAAGGAAACACTATATATGTGCCTATAGACTGAACACATAATACGCATGAGCATGAGCATAGCCAGACACTTTTCACAAATTTGTGTTTTTGTAGTTTACATGGAGACGATAGCGGTCTTTTTTTCAGAAACTTGCACTTTGAAACATATTTTCAAAAGTTTCCATTTTCAGCCCACCAAAACGCTGTTGTGGTGTAAAACGGGCAAAATCACTGTTTTCTAAAGTTTTCTGTTTTAGTTGAAAACGATGTTGTGTATAAACGCCCCCTCATCTACCATTCCTGAGACTTTTGTATCAGGCAGATAAATGATGTGCACAATGAACATTCTAGAATTGCACATCGAAACTTAAATGCTATTTAAGTCAGACAGAAATCTCCATAAAACAAAAGGCCTTTTGAGAAAAACCAGAGCATGTATCTATTACAAGCATTTTTTCCCCCTCTACCATCATTGACAGAATGCAAGTAGAGACAATTTCTCAGGACTGGTCATTTTCCAGGAGAAATTCGGTGCTTCTTTACTGCCAGCAGAGATTGGTGATTATGACTAGCTTACTCATGCATTTTCTCTCTTGTCAAAACATTGATAAATGGGTCAAAAGTGTAGCATGGAATCGCCGGAGAAACGCTTTAGACTTCAAAGGCAGAAAGTTGGCGGGACATTCTCTCCGTCATGTCCTGATCGGCCTCGGGATATGACTCTTTCCAGAGCCGCTCTGCTCAATGAAGAATTGTACTTCAAAGTGACATTGCTGTTTATGGTTAAAGGCTTCATGTTGTTTTAAAAGAGTAGTAAAGCTAAAAAATATAGTAGAATAGAATAGACATAGTAAGAATAGAATATACCACTAATAAAACACCATAACAAATATGTGAGTAAATAATTTAATTTATTTATTTCATTTTGTATTTTAAAACTATCATATACATTTTTAAATATAAATAATATAATGTATTATAATCAAATAAATAATCAATATACTTGTATTTTGTAGCAACAAAAATACAAAACATTTATTTCATATCAATTTTAATAAACTCTATGAAGTTAATATAGTTCACAACACTGCAAGCTTTTTTTGACAACCTATTATTAAAGGGGTGAGTCAGTGTGAGTTTGTGCATGTGGGTGTGTGTGATGATAACATGGTGTAGATTTTAAGTTATATTCTTCAGCCTAAGGGATTTTAAGGCTTCTAGTTCAACCCTTGCCTTAGGCACAACACAAATAAATATGAATCCAAAGAGACACATATACTTCGCATAAAATACAGTACGATTTTCACAAACACAACATATAGGCTACCTGCCAAAGGATATAACATAAATAACGCAGACCATGAGTTCTCTGAGGGCCTTAACTCCTTTCACACATACAAAAGCACACACTACTGTATAGTTTATATACAGGTACACAGGTTTCAACAAATGTATTCACATCCCCAGGCACAAATGCAAAGAGCATTTCTGCACATATACACATTCATTTAAACTAATCCACAAGCTCATATGATGTTCACAGTTTTTGTTGGGTCCATGCTCATATAAATCTGACCCTCGAGTATAATCATATGAGGCTCTCCCTTTAGATCACGGCGGTGTCACTGTGTGTGGGCATATGTGTGCTTGCTGGCCGAGATCCATAAGTATAGTGTGTGTGGGTGCTCGTAAATATGAATCTCTTATATACAGAATCTAACCATAAACTTGTTTGCGAAGCTTTGTCTTTGCGTGATAAGATGGAGAAAGATGAAAGAGATGGCTTTTCTTATCTAGCCATCTGACCAACAGCGCCTGTTGTTTTCCTACAGGTCGTGCTCCGCAAAAGACCTCTGACAGGAAGCGATTAGACTGTTGTTTGTGCAATGTTTGTGCTTCCTGTTTTCGTCTGAGAGGGGTGAGCGCTTTTTACAATGCCCAATGAACTTATGCACAAAGCCAAACCAGGCACAGACATGTTTGGAAGCCGACATAAATCACATTAGCTTTGAAACTGAGATGATAGCATCATCTAAACATGAGCTTTGTCTGTTTTGGTTGTGTTGTCACTGCACTGGACTTCCAGACAATGTACGGTACATGGTGATAAGGTAGGAATGAATTAACAAAAAAAGGTTGAATGCTCCAAACTTTGATGCTTTATGAGATACATTTCCATAAATGATAAATGATATTTAAACAGTGAATTGGAGCACTGCATGCTTGATGAAAAGAATTGGAATTTGATAACAGCACCCGTCAAAGCGCACAGCTGTAAAAACTGAATACAACCAGCTTCAGTTACCTCAACAAATTCCTTTGCTCACCATATACAAACATCAAGCACTGAAAGACAATCAGTTGTTTGAGAACAACTGCTTACTAGCATATGGGAAGAAGATGGATGGCCAGCAATGACTGTTTGCTTATGTTGAAATATCTTGGAAATTAAAAAAATATATATATTAAAGTTTCAGGATCAGTCCAGGCAGTATGTTTCTTGAAAATCTGGATGGTAAACCAGCCTGCTAAACACTACTCAACTGAAAAAAAAAAAAAAAATTAAATTAAATTAAATTAAATTAAATGTAAACCATATTATGCTGATATTCAGCTGACGGACATTTTGCACTATTTAAACAAATCGGTTGAGCGAACAGTTCAACTGTTTCGTAATCAATATCAGAGAATACTAACCCTCAAAGTTGTTGATGTAGCTCGAAATATATAATTTAAATAACTTCTCTTTTTCACTCTTGTGTGACAGCTAAATGCCTCACAGTGTTGTTAACATCATTCACGTTAAACCGCAGGACGTTTTTATAAACAGCAAGTGTAATTCTTATAATAAAATAAAATAAACAAAATAAAATAAAATAAAATAAAATTAAATTAAATTAAATTAAATTAAATTAAATTAAATTAAATTAAATTAAATTAAATTAAATTAAATTAAATTAAATTAAATTAAATTAAATTAAATTAAATTAAACCATATTATGCTGATATTCAGCTGACGGACATTTTGCACTTTTTAAACAAATTCGGTTCAGCAAACATTTCAACTGTTTTGTACGAATATGAGAGAATACTAACCCTCAAAGTTGTTGATGTAGCTCAGAAATATATAATTTAAATAACTTCTCTTTTTCACTCTTGTGTGACAGCTAAATGCCTCACAGTGTTGTTAACATCATTCACGTTAACCGCAGGACAGTTTTTATAAACAGCAAGTGTAATTTATAAAATAAAATAAAATAAACAAAATTAAAATATAAATAAAATAAAATAAAATTAAATTAAATTAAATTAAATTAAATTAAATTAAATTAAACCATATTATGCTGATATTCAGCTGACGGACATTTTGCACTTTTTAAACAAATTCGGTTAAGCGAACATTTCAGCTGTTCACCAATGAAATGACTGGAAGCCGCACTTCGTAGATTGATTGGTGTATGACATCAAAGTACAGCGAGAGCTTTTCAAAAGCCTACAAAGCTGACTACTCTCTAATCGCTCTAGCGATACTTTGATGTCATACTGATCAGCGCAGTGCCACTTCAGGCAGAAAACATTTACACACCTGAATTAATTGGTGTATTTCAACGAAACGCTTGGATGAGTGATTCAACGATTCACTTATGAAGACAGCGACTTGCTGCCATCTACTGTAACCAGCAGAAACAGTCACTGATAATCCCCACCACTGACACATTGTATCAGTCTGTCTGTAACACTGCAATATGTATTTATTTGCCATTTTACTGAATATGTCATAGAAATAGAAATGTGGAGCTGGGTTTGTGGATAGATGTCAGAAGGATTATCACAGGAATGAGACCTGTGATTGACAGGATTATGAACATGCTCTTCCCAAACTTCATTTTGAATTCCATTTGGCATGGATCAGTTTCTCTTTCTCTGCCTATCCACTTTTCTCACTGTCTTTCTCTAAAACTTAAAAAGAACCTCCGTATCCCCTCCTCTCTGCGCTTTCAGCATTGCCCTCAGACATGGCAGCATTTCATCAGCAAAGTAGAGGGGAAGAGCTGAAGGGTGTCTCCCTGTCTGAGAATACTGATGTGATCACCGATCATGATCACTGCAGTCAGGCTCAGCCTGAGGTCTGCAATCAGCAACTGGAATCCTGAACCCCAGCATTCTCACTGACCACCTTGCTACACTTTCTGAATCAGAATAATGTGAGTTTTTGAGTATATTTCTGAAAGAGTGTGTGTTGTCAAAAACATTCATTGCAGCAAATTACAAAATAATGATACAAAATAATCTAGCATGATATAACATAATAGGTGTTCATAGAGCAATAACCTAAATGTTTCCTCCTGGGAAGGTTAACAACTCACTGACTCACAGAATCAATGCTTTTAAGTGGTATTTTGAAATGAACTGTTGAGAATAAAACAATTTGTGGTGGCGGAAATGAGTCACGCAAGAAACTCTGGTCTTTTCAGCAAACATATGAGTTTGCTTACAGATGACTTCTGTGAGTGGCTGAAAAAAACTTAATCAGGCCATTTTACGGAGCGTTGTCATTCAGCAGCTGACGGAAACTGTCCAGTTGGGGTCAAGAGCACCAAAGCACAAGTTATGTCTGTCGGAGAGTACTTAAGAAACTCATTAAGGCCATATGTGACACCATTTCCTGGAAAACAAATGTTGCAGACAGAAATTTTGAATCTGAGAATATCAAGTTTTTAGTTATTTCAATGAATAATATGCTAAATACCAGGGGCCGTATTCACAAAGAATTTTAAGGCTAAAAGTAGCTCCTAACTGGCGAATTTAGGAGCAACTCCTAAAAATAATGGGCGTGTCACTCCTAACTTTAGGACTCCTAATTTTTTTCACTAAAAGTAATTCACAAAGCATTTTAGCCCTAAAAGTAGCACCTAAGTCTGGGACAGCTTAAAAGAAGTCGAGAGGACTCCTAACTCACTAAGACTTATTCACAAAGGATTATAGCGACACCAGCGCCTCTCGCAGTCGTCCGGGGTCCGCAAACAAGCGAATACTGCATTCATCTGCAAACAAATCCTCTCCCATGTCTCACGCTTAGTTTTGCTTGACATCCCAGTGCCGAATTTCACTTTTATTATGTTTTTTTTTTTTCTAGCACCAACTGGGCCAGCAGCAGTAACTGATCCTGCATCCAGTTGGGCTTTCTTTTCCATTTTGGCGAGTTCATAATCCACTGTCATTCAACTATTACATTACTTCAATAGGAGCAACATTTCCTTGCTTTAAATAGGCTAGTTAGGCTAAAAGAATGTCAATTAACCAAGCAAGTGTTAATGCAAGTGTCGTTTTTCATTATTAGGCAAGTTGGTTTTCATTAGGGTATTAGGTACCATTCATATAGCGCCTAAAAACGCAAGGCGCGCCGCATTCTCCCGGTGGTTGCGCTCCGGTTGGTTCTTGTCACGTGACCTACGGACAATTAAACCTACGGACGCGCTTGGAAAAACGGGCGCACATATCGTGCGCCTATATTTAAAATAACGAACTTGAGCGCGCAAAAGACGCGATAAGTGAACACTGCAGGCCCTTAGGCTACCTTGAATAATTTCATTCATGACTTTTCTCTCTCTGCCTTTTTAGAATTACACTTCACTGTGTCCTGCACAAACATGTCATTATATAGCCTATGCATTTCAATTACATTACTTTTTTATTATTATTATTATTATTTTGTGTAGGACACAGACATATAGATGTCGTAATACCATGATTTGTTGCTGTGTTATGTTCCGCATGATGGCCCTGTCATCTAACAACCAATCACCGTGATCATTGCGAGGAAGCTTGTGCATGAAAATTGACGTCATCCATAGCAACGAAGACTCACTCTTAGTTTAGGAGTTGTCATTTTTCCTTACTAAGAGTAGGTCTGAAAGGCGTTGTGAATAACTTTTAAGAGAAAACTCCTAGCTAAAATATTTTAGTGCGATTTAGGAGTACTCCTAGTGGTAAGATAAAATTCTTTGTGAATACGGCCCCTGATCCATTACCATCACATTGTAGCCTACTATCTGTCTGTCACACGCGTTTAATGCTAATTTAAGACATAACCGACTGTCTTTACGAGGTTACTCACCTAGACCAGAGTTTTGAAATAATTTTGCGTGTTTTTAACTGTTAAAGCAATATAATCCAGGGATAAAACTTTTGTTTCTGGCGAGCTGTTTTTGAGGCGGATTTAGGCTTTACTGAATGTGCACACAGACATCTCTGAGAGTGCGCAAGCATGGGATGGTTTAACATTGCTTGAATGTTTATCTTAAAAAGACGTGAAAATGTTAAACGTTAGTTCCGATTATAGGTTAGGCTACGATGCAATGCTGGCCCGATTGTGCAAGTGAATATTCATCATGTCCCGACTCCTAAACGCGAGTGTGTACCGACGCCTACAGTACCGCTTGCCTACTGCAGAGGGAGAAGATGCAGCACCGCGAACCCTTGATATGGAAAAAATTGTTTCGTGGCCGTTGAGAATCGATTTTGAATCGACCACATTTTAAAAATCGCTTAATCGAAAAATCTATTTTTTGCCCAGCCCTAATCAATTTATAAATATGTTTTAAGTTTTGATCGAAATTATTGCTAGGGATATATCAGTGTCACTGGATATTGGTAGGGACACGTCCCCAGCATCCCTACTAAAATTCTACGCCCCTGCTAAATACATAAAAGCATGGAATAGTTAATTTACTTGCTTTCATGTCATTCGAATTTAAACCTGTATGGATTCCCTGTTTTCTGCGTAAAGGCCATTGCACACCGAGTCCGAAATTCGCATCCGAAATCATGCTTGCACACCGCCTCCGAAACTTTCGTCCGTCATAAAATTAATCGTATCGGGTTCGATTTTCTGCGTTTGTTCGCATCCAGAGCCAGCATTTTGAGAGGTATTTTGACAATTCAGGGCCGGGGGGAGCTCGTCCTCAAATCATTGCACATTTGCGCCGTGCTTTCAGTTTCGGTTTTCAGTTTGATCAAGTGTTTGTTCTCTTCTCGATAGTGGATTATGAAATTAATAAACCTCCCCTTTCAATCAGATTGAAATTTAGGATCGAATAAGATGTGATTGAGCAGCCATTCGATAACTAATGTATTATTTGGGCACAATAAATAACATAACAGCCTAGTTGTTTTGTCTGCCCAGCGCTTCAACCGGGCCGCGTGCGGGTGTGTGTGTCCATAGACATACTGCCAGATCTCCGTTCAGAATCGATTGGTCTTGTTTTTAATATGTGGCTCCAGAATCGCTCAGCAAAGCATCAAACTGTCCAACTGACATTTTGAAGTAAATTTTGAATCGCTTGGGATAAATTTGCAACTCCTTGATAAGGAGGTGAAACTCTCCTTCCTCTTAGTGCAATTTCAGGATTGGATGGACGTAATATTTTCTCTTTCTTCTCTTTTCAATAAGAGAGAGGGCAACAAAATCATCCTCACTGCTTGACGAATCCATTTGGTATTTTTGCGTTTTTCCCGCAAAGGTTTAATAAATACGCATCGCACTTGGTGTGCAAGGTTTCTATGCGTGACAAATTTTTAGGCTGACGAACACGAAAAAACGCATCCGAAAATTTCGTACTCATTGTGCAATGGCCTTAACACAAAAAAGATAAATGTCTCTCTTTTCTGTTTGTTAGTTTGTTTTATTTTCTGAAAGTTCATTATATGGACTAAAGCCATCTAGACCCATTGTAAAAAAATGTGTCTCTACCTACATTCTTGCAAAATATTTATACAATTCACTGCAGTTTCCAGTTCATATGACCACTTACTAGTAAAACACCAACAACTTTTTTCCCGTTATCATCACAAATTATGATTACAGGGCAGATAATCAACTAATGAAGCCTTTCTTTGTGTTTATTTGCACAATGTTAACATCAAAACTGTTTTATCATAGTGCATGACTTTCAAACGAATTTTGAATTTCCCTTTTTCTGATGTATTCAAATTTGCTCAGTAGCTCACCTGGTACAGCATCGGAGCGCTCAGATACGTTTCATGTGAAACCAAACTATGTAGGTTTAATGTAGGTGGCATGTTATTTTCAAACACAATAGACCCTTTTACAGCCTACGTGATCAAACAGTTGCGCGCATATTGTGGACCAAGGGAAGTGGTGTTGTTTCCCACTGGCTCTAACGTGTTAGCAACTCCAAAAGTTTAGTAAAACAGTTTCCCAGGTTCAAAATGTCTGGTTGTTGCATTTATGTTTACACTAATCAAGATTCCACCAAGGGGCTTAAGTTTTATAGGATTCCGAGAAGACCACGGCCGTTTCAGAAGAACTGGCGGCGCCTGTGGCTGCACGCGATTAAACGTGTCGATTGGAGCGAGGACATAATAAAAATCAGCTAGCATAGCTTGACATGCTGCTGATCCTCGCCATGCTTCCATTGCCAATATACACGCGCATACGTTGCCACGTCATCATTGTGTACAAACCACAAAAGGGTCTATAGAGCATTAACTTTTTAGTGCCACTCACAGGACACTTTATTTCCGAGCGGCTGTGACAGATACAACAGTCAACATGATTAAGCATCACCATGCACATTTCTGTTTCAGAAAAAAACTGACCATGCTTTTAGTGCTAATCATTCGACATTTCACTTGTAGCAACATAATATCAGTTTGCAGAAATGCACGGTTTTCCACTGAGCTTGGATAGTGAAAACACTGAGATTTCAAAAATAGCTTCTTTTGTATCAAACTTTGGGTCAACTATCCCTTAAATTCCCTTGGTCCATCATAGTCCATCATCTCCTCCACTTTGGAATGTTTCAACATTCATCTTGAGAGAATGTTCGTACATTGCATTTAAAGCAAGCAGTGAAACATGTAATATCAGAATTAATAATCCTCTCAGTTTTTCTTTATTTAATTCCGTTAAGTTTCACTGCACTAAGCAGCAAAGTAACTTGCCAAGTCTTCTGAGGGTCAAACATGATTGATCCACTTGTGGAGGAACCTAATCGCCCCAAGTGACCCTATGCCAAGCAGTTAAACAAGACTAACAAACCTCAAAAGTCTAAACTCTCCAAATGTTGTGAAAGTCTCTTCAAATTCCTCAAAGCACAAAATAAAAGAGTTTGAACAAGTCCAGCATTTGACCTTGTGTGCCAGATCAACGGTGTGACCTGACCTGAAAATGGACTGTTTTACTCTACAGAGAAGTCATGAAGAGGTCTCTAACAGATTCTGAGCACTTCAGCTCCAGGTCACCCAGAACCAGGAGACCATACAAAACACACAAACACACAGGCGCTGCAGGAATGGAATGTTTCGAACACATAGTTCAGGAGGGATGAGCTGCTTCACAGACAGAGATGATACGGATGATGGCAAAACTGAATAACATTGGTGGGTGACCTGGAGCTTTCACCCATACTCTGACTCATTTCAATGTTCCAAGGCAGTCTCTGTGGATTTCCATCCACATAATGGTCTCATACTGCTCCCGTCACAAAATCCACATCAGAAGTTTTATTTTCTGCACTGTAAAATCATTTTAATGCAATGCAGTTTTAATCTGCAAACTGTCTTCACATTTTCTGTGCTAATAATAGTTTTCAGAATTCAAAATTAAGAGGCAAAATGCTGTTCACATTTCTTTCTTTTTTTTTCTTTCTTAAGTTTGATTGATTCTTGACTCTCATTCAAAAGGTTGGTAATGTCAGCCCAGGCTCATTAGAAAAACGTAACTGTGGCAACATTTTTGCAAAACACGTTGCGTCATGCACATTTCGAGACAGTTTAAAAGTGAAATGTCCCTTGAAGGGCACTCTGGGGTAGGGGACACCATTTGTAGGGAACTATGTTGGTGTTTGTACGCATCACGCAGTTCTGAATTGAAATTATGTTTTTAAATAATGTACACCTAAACTAAACCAACCTGATAGAGTTAACAAAAGCAAATGTGAAAAAAATGCAATTCGTAACCATGGTATTTTAGCTTGTTTTGGAACTCATTTAACGCGACTCGTCTTTCACGGGACTCAAGCCGGAGATCTCTGCATCATAAGTACAATCCTGTACCAGCTAAACTACAGAGCAAGCTTAGTAAGTCACTAGACCAAACATTTGTAGCTGTTTAAGGCTATGTTTACACGTAAACGATTCTGAAGAGAAAACGCAAAAGTGGCGTTGCGTTATCACTTTTTATTCTGCGTTTAGACAAGCTTTTTGGGTGTGAAATCCACGTGCAGATGGTGACTCAAACCGTTTACACAGGAACGCGGCGGTGGAGCGTTTTAAAGATATCCACTTTGGAGGGTGGTTTCACTTTTTTGCGTTTTTAAGCCCCAAAAACGCCGTCGCCATGTAAACGAAAGGCACATCCGATAAAATATTTTTACGTTTTCACCCGCGAGCTTTCTCGTGTAAACAGGGCCTAAGTGATGCAAACTCTTGAGGCATGGTCAAAATTGTCAGTTAGATGTCCGGGTTTTCGTTTTTGTCAGTTGTTTTAGCCGGGTTTTCGTCTGAAAGGCTCTATAGAAATCTTGCACCCAATTGAACGAAGTTAAACTGAGAGAGCATGCGTTCAGAGACACCAGAATGAACGAGTTCACAGTAACGTCACAGTAAGATAAAGTACGTTCAGTTCACGTTCGCCCAAAATATGAACGAGTTCAAGAACTATCGTTCAATGAAGGCATTCAGGCACAACACTGGAGCTTATATATGTATACAGTGATAGGCGTCGTATTCCTAAAGGTAGATGTGGATCATAGCCCACTGTTGAATTCATGGAGGTCTGAAGAACTTTCTGTGCATTCCAGATTTCATGCAGGCTTAGTCACAGCCAGTGGCCCTTTTAGACCAAAAGGCTCATTCTGGTTGACTACCTACTGTATGTGTATACGTCTGCAGGCTTTGAATGCTGTAAAAAAAGAACATAATCCAGGGTTTCACACCAAAAAATTTCAATTGGATTGTGGTGAGGTGCTGGCACCCAAATCAGCCTTGAGTTTGTGTGTCTGTATGTGTGTGTCTTTGAACATCCTGCTTCCACCATGCTGAAATGACTCTATGACTCTGAAAAATAAACGCAGACAAGGGTGGGATGACATGAACTGTCAGTGCACCTCCAGACCCCTCCCTCTGCCCCACCCGGGCTGTGTGAAAGAGCTTCATCTCAACAGTGGCCTCATTGTCTGGAGGCCCTGGAATTTACCCACTCTTCTGTACATTCGAATGTGACCTGCATCTCAACACTTCATCCACAGCATCGAATTCCTTACCTGCTTTTACCGTTAGACGAGAACATCTTGAAAAAATCATCTCCTTTTTTTTTCCAGATGAATAGAAGAGTAGATTTCTGTAGGAAAGGTCACTCTAATCGGTTAGGGCAGAGTAAGATTGTGAGGGCTGGGGTAAATTAAATGATTAGTTCACCCAAAAATCATTGCGGGTCTAACAGTTTTGTTCGTACAGTGTGTGGTGCACAACCACACGGCAAAATCAACACATCGCACACAAACCAATTTGACTTCTGAGTATTCCCAGGTCAGATGGAAAATCTCGCAAAATCCCTCGAGATCAAACGTGACTTCAGAGTAAACAATCATGCCGGATGAAGATGATGCAGTGGCGATAGTTTGTAGTTTGTTTTTAACCCCCCCCAAAAAAAAACGTTATCAAAAGAAAAGGCGATGTTTTAATTTGGTTTCTTCTGCGCCTCGTCACCTCGCTTTCTGATTGGCTACATGCCATAGTCCACAGGCTGTGTGCTCGTTTGTCCCCTGGGGACACCACACACGAGGAGAAATCGGGCCAAAAAAAATCCAACGTTTTCCTCGATTGGAGCTGTCCTGACGTTCTTCCGGGCAGAAGAGAGCATGTAATATGTCAATATATTATAAAAATAATAATATCTTACTTTGCACATCATTTTCAAGAGCTTACAACTAATGGGCAGGTTTTCATTTTGTAATTATATTTTAGTTATTTATTGTAAATATTAAAACTGGCTTGATTTATACAATAAATGCAATACTTGTGTTGACTGTTAACTGATGAGATAATAGAGTCAGTGAATTGAACTTGAAAATCAAATCTGATATTTGAACAAATCATTCAGACTCATTTTTTTTTTTTTTTTTTAATAACAGGATATTGCTGTCATAAACATGCCAAGGAGATGGATGGCAACTTAAATTTCACACATAGCTACCATATGGTTTTAGAAGAATTGTAATACAGACAAGTCAAACAAAACTTTTATGACACTTATATGGTGATTTTTTGTGTGTCATTTTGGAGCTTCAAAGTGGCAGCCCTCATGCTCATTATATCAAAAATTTTGACCAGGATATATTATTCAGAATGAAAGTCATACAGGTTTGAAACAACATCAGGTGAACATTTCTTTAATCAACAATATTTCAATTGATAAAGATATGTGCCTGTTTCCATTTCCCATCACCACATTCATTCTGTTGCTTGACTATCATCATGATGTGAGGCAGTGTGTACATTAGTGTGTGTGTATGTGTGAGAGAGAGAGCTTGTGCAGGAGGATGGCTTTTGATCAATCACTTCTCAGCAGGCATTAGCTGTTATTGGTGTCAGAGCAGCAAGGTTAATGTCAGTGGCAAAGGCCTCACTCTCAAAACCAGACTCTCGACAAGCTGATCAATACAATCTCTGTCACCTTGGAGCCTCTCTCTCCTCTTTTTTTTCTCATATCCATTTCTTCCTCAACTCTCTCTTTTACTTCTCCATCGACACACTTTCCGCTCTTAGATTTAAATGTCACAAGAAAAAAAGAACAAATGAGATCTCTTTAATATCCAGTTGTTGCTTTTTTCACAACAGCAATGCAGTTAAATGAAAAGCAAATTGAGGCATTTTCTTGAACTCCTCAGATCTTTCTCCTGAGAGTCTCTGATCTCAGCAATCAAAAGTAAGAGATTTCAGCATGAGCTTGAATATTTTTATTACATTTTTGCAAAAACGAAGTATCTGGATGAAGCAATGCATATTCATGAGCAGACAGAGCTGAAACTTAATTTTCCTTTGTTTTTTTTTTTCATATTGTCACTGTATAATCTTTGTTTCCTAGTTTTCTCTACGTGATTTCTATTACAGATTGATGGCATTGTCTTTGCCAAACCCAGTCATTTTCCTAATCCAAAGTTAGAACAGTGTTTTCTTACTGGTTTTCATATTTTCTAACATATCTCACACACTGATAAGTTCAATTGGTTTAATAGTTTTATAATCAAAGCCAAATCAAAATCTGTTGGTACTGCTTTATTGCATCCTAAACTAAAAAGATGCAGACAATTTGGTTTGTGTGTCTCAGCATGTGCCAAGATTAGATGTCTAATTTCTGCTATAAAATCAAGACAATCACACAAATGCTTTCAGATTCTAATGTTTCTTTAACATATGTAAGAGTTACAGCACAACTCTATGTACTTTTTAAAATAATAACCCTCTGTTACTGAAAAAAAAAATCATATGAAAATCAATGTAATCTGACAATGATTTATCACTGCTTCCTCAGTCAGTGCGCATCCACGCTGAATGGGTAACAAATTGCGTACTGTAAAATAATTATGTAGTATGAATGAAGATTATTTCTGACTGTCTTCGAAGATGACCTAAAAATATCTCGTTACCATGAATGTGCAGTGTGTTAATCTGTTCTCTGGATAGTTCTGTGATTCCTTGCGAATTGAAATCACTCAAGGAGCGGTTCAGAGCTTCAGAAACAAGGCTTATGGGAACTTTTTCCAGTTTGTAAGAACATCTGTTCCAGTTACAGGATGTAGAAAAAATTGAGCACTTGTCTCAGCATCATAGACAGGTTATGTAAAGAAATGATGCAAAAAGGAAAGACTGAAAGAGAGGCAGTCAAAACCCCTCAGCAACAACAAACTGATTGCCTTACACCTCCACATCAAAGACCAGCAGATGGAGAAAGATATGAAGAGTGCAGAAGGAAGAGATTATTGGCCCTCATTACACCTGGTTATTAACATCTGTCCTGAGATGATCCGATCACAGGTCAAGTGGTCAGTTGAGGCCAAGAATATATTTGGTAACCGTCTGCATTCCTATTCACATTACTGACCGCCCAAAGATATGAGAATTACAATCTGCATTCATTGGCACAGGGAAAACTATTCATTTAATGCATGCTTTTTAGAGTCCTCCAAAAAGGGAAAATAGTAAAATGGAATATAAACAATAACTGTTGCTTGCAAATTTTTATATTGTGTCAGGATACTTGGCTTATTTTAAATGGCCGTCAATGGAAAATTATTGTTTTTATTTTTGGTATTTTTTTTCGTCAGGAAAGTACAAGGTTAGACCGGAAACACTGGGGGAAGTGAAGGGGGAACATGGTGGGGAAAGGACCTCGAGCCAAGACTCACCCAAAGTGCTGCTCCACTGCATGTTGGAGCCCACAAGGCGATACGAACATGCGACACGACAACGTGGCATGGTTGTTGGTGCCAGACGGGCCGGTCTGAGTATTTCAGATCTGCTCAGTTACTGGGATTTGCACGTCACAACCATTTCTAGGGTTTACAAAGAATGGTGTGAAAAGGGGAAAACGGCAGTAAACGGCAGTCCTGTGCACTGTAAATGCATTGTTGATGCTAGAGGTCAGAGGAGAATGGGCTGACTAAATCAAGATTCATAGAAGAGCAACTTTGACTGAAATAACCACTTGTTACAACCGAGGTATGCAGCAAAGCATTTGTGAAGCCACAACACACACACCTTGAGGCGGATGGGCTACAACAGCAGAAGACCTCACCGGGTACCACTCAGTCTCGATTTCTGTTGAGACATTCAGATGGTAGAGTCAGAATTTGGCATAAACAGAATGAGAACATGGATCCATTATGTCTTGTTACCACTGTGTAGGCTGGTGGTGTTGGTGTAATGGTGTGGGGATGTTTTCTTGGCACACTTTAGGCCCTTAGTGCCAACTGGGAATCGTTTAAATGCCACGGCCTACCTGAGCATTGTTTCTGACCATGTTCATCACTTTATGGCCACCATGTACCCATCTTCTGATGGCTACTTCCAGCAGGATAATGCACCATGTCACAAAGCTTGAATCATTTCAAATTGGTTTCTTGAACATGACAATGAGTTCACTGTACTAAATGGCCCCCTCAGTCTCCAGATGTCAACCCAATAGAGCATCTTTGGGATGTGGTGGAACGGGAATTAGGGGTGTGAACGATACACGTATTCATATGGAACCGTTCGGTACGAGGCTTTCGGTTCAGTTTCCGGTTCGAGTTCCTGCCGACCAAAATTTCGTTACTTCAAATGAAGGCACATTGTGCGTGGTAAGCCGTGCTCATAATGTAAGAGACACTGGCGTGACTACAACATTGCCATACATCAAATGGCAAGTGTAATATAAGCGGAAAGAAACTGAGCTACAATATTGCTTAATTCTGCAAAAACATTTGAAGCTCTCCTGATCGTTTGCTAAATCAGCAATATGCTATTATTACAGAGACAACTGATGTAACCCAGAAGTTATGGGAAGCTTTCCCTCGAAAAGCAGCAGTCAGTGGATTTAGTGAGAAAGTTCCATGATATACTCTCAAGTATCTGGCCAAGCCTTGCTTAGCCTTACAAACACTCTATGAATACTTCTGTTCACTTCTTTTTTTTCTGTTTATTGATTATTTTATTTATAAATGGATTTTGTTTTCATGAAACTTTTGGCTGGCAATACATCACATTTAACTAATCTTAATTGTCAAATTATGTTTATCCCATGTATAGTAAAATGGTGTAATTTGAGAGTAGGCGTTGACGTCCACCCTATTTTTCCAAGATTCACTCACTTTAAAGGTCTGGTCTCGCCACTGGCATGACAGGAAATAAAAGTAAAATATTAAACAGGATTGCTAGGAAAAGGAGCAAAGAGATACTGTGCCGATATAAGAAGAGCAGTGAAATTCAGAAATTGAGACGTAGAGCCAGAGAAACTGCCCCAAAACTGCGTTTTGCCCAGGGGCAAAAAAAAAAAAAAAAAAAAAAAGATTTATTTCCCCAGGAAACTTTGTCTGTGTCTGTACACAACCTAAGCCTGTCCTGACAGATGTCTGTGCAAGACTCTATCTCTCTTTCTGCATCTACCGCTTTTCCTTATGCATCTCTCTCTCTCTCTCTCTCACTCTCTTCTCTCTCTCTCACCCTCCTTCTCTCCTCAGAGGCCTGGTTGACTTGGGAGCGTATGTCTTCATTAAGACAGCTGTCAGGTCTAGCAAGTGGAAGGGTAGTAAAAAAGAGGGAGAACTTCAAAGGCCCGTGAGCTGTGTCCCAGAGGATCGTGCACTGAGCTGGGGCTGGGTGAGCACAGTCTGTCTCCGACTAAAAATCTCACTGTACCCACATGCCATGTTTGTTCTGCTCATTCTGTCTTAGTCTGACACAAACGTCTTCAACAAGCTCATCTCAGGAAATAATAAGCCCAGGAGATCAAACGCATCGATCTCTGGCAGCTAATCACTAAAGCACATGTTTTAGAGCTGTAACAAATAATTAGACATGAAGAGAAACTGGCAGGTCTTTGTACAGCTTGCCTCATTCCTTCACAGCATCAGCCATCTTAAACTTAGCTTAATAATTCTTTAAATGATGTGGAACCATGTTAAGTGGTAATGTTGTCAATGAAATTACTGATTCAGGGGCAAATTTACACAACAACAATGTACAAAGAACTGAAATTTTTTAACGCACAATCGATCAACGATTAAAATTATCCGCCGTTCACACGGAACTGAGATTTTTTTTAAAACGCTGCATTATTCATGCCAGAAACACTACCCGTCTAACAGATAATCCGCTAATACACATAAATGTGTATGATGTCTATTTTTGCAGTTAATACTGAGACATTAAAGGCATTGTTTTAAAAAAAAACGTTTTCAAAAGTTTGTGTTTTGTAAATGAACAGCCAAAATGCATAAAAAGTTTTTATTTATTTGTTTTTTTTTTTGAAAACGGTGTCTTGTAAACAGCCCTTAAAATTTTTTAACAGTTTTTTTTTTTGATCAATAGAAACAACAAATTTTTATGAAGATAATAATTGATTTTATTTTTCAGAAATAAATTTTGGAAAATATGATTGTTTTTAAATATTCAAAGTCAATATCAGCGATTGACCCACTTGAGTTTTACGAATATGCTTTTCACATCTTGTTTTTGTTAAATGTTGTTATAAATTAATATAAAATTGAAAAATATAAAGTTGTTTAATTTCAGATCACCTGAGAATTGGATGCCATTTTACTTCAAAAATTGGCTGAACTTAAAATGACAAAATACTGAAAGCATATTTTCATGACAAAAATACTATTAAAACAAACATACAAACAAAAAAACACGATTTTGTAGACATTCAAACTGACCATGTGAAAAGCACATAACATCGACCAAAACAGCTTCATGCCGATGCATCTGTCTTTTCCAGAAATGTTTTGGAAAGTGAACTGGACCTGGTGTTGAAAGGTGGAAAACAAAGGACCCGGAGACATCTTTGGCCTCTTGGCAATGTCAGCAAACACTCCAGTGAGCAGCCGAACATCAAACACACACATCCTGGGGATTGGACAGGTAATCTGTCTTCCCTGGTCCTTCAAAGGGTACGGTCAGGAAGCCCTGCCGTCCTGCCGGCTGGAAAGGCACAGTTGGAGGCTGGGTACACAAACTGAAAGGCAAAGAGATGGATGTGTGGATTTTCGCAGAGGCCTGCAGTGCTGGAACTGGTCCGAATGAGAGAAACTGGGGGTTTCAATTAGTATCAGATGACATTGGCTGGTGGTGACAGGTAGGGTTAACCAGACTGGGTATTAGGGCTGAAAGAGGGATCAGGGAGCACTCATCAAGGTCGAAAATGTCGGTGTGCATCACTGTGCTCCATAGAGGTGTGAAATTTCTGGATGTCAAAATATCTGGGGTCTCATTTATAAAACTGTGCGTAGGATCCTTACTAATGGCGCTTTTCCACAAAACAGTACCAGCTTGACTCGACTCGGCTCGCCTTTGGTTTCCACTTTGTAAAAGTTGTACCTGTACCTGCTTTCGGGAACTTTTTTGTATCACCTCAGGTGAGGTTCTGAGCGAGCTAAGGCGAGCTGAGGCGATACTAAAATGTGACGGAAAACAATTCCAACTGCTGATTGGTCAGAGAGAATCGTCACCATTCACTGAGTCATCATTGGACACGCCAGATGGAGTATCCTGAATAACTACGCCATTTTTAAATAGTTTGGCCAGAGATTAAGTTACTAAACTTACTACTATTATTATGGCAACTCGGAAGAATACGCCATGGTCAAACGAGGAGGTGCAGACTTTCCTTTGTTTGGTTGCCGAAGACAGGATCCAGCGAGAGCTTGATAGGGCAACAAGGAACGAAAGGCGTTGCTATGACGACCCAACCCGATCTTACGGGAATTCGTACGAATTTTACGAGGTGGCTAATTCGTGAACAATTCATACGACCTCACTCGTACAAATTAGTACGATTTTGCTAAATCGTACATATTTTACGAATTTGGCCAATTCGTATGAATTCGTACGAATGACCTACCCCTAACCCCGCCCCTAAACTTAACCATCACGTGAGGTCGTACAGAATTAGCCACTTTTTAATCACTCGTAGGAATTCGTACGAATTGGTCGTGAAGATAAGGTAGGACGACCGGGTACTATTTGTGGGGGGACTGTCTGCAATGGAAAACGTCATGAAAAGTCGAGTCAAGCCAAAGCTAGTCGAGTCAGATCTGGTACTGGTAATGGAAAAGCGCCATAAAAGTGTACATGCACCCTAAGTCAAAAATGTTGTACAGCAAAAAAAAAAGAAAAAAAATCTGACTTATAAAACCATGTATACACAAGCACCTATGCAAAATTCCCTTTATAAAACCCAGTCAGTGGCAGATTGTGTGTACATGCGTCTCCACCCTTACTCCTCTTTGAAATAAGCATAAATGGAGCTTATAACACCAGCTTTACTATGCATATCCTCATCTGCATATAATGCACATAAACTCATCCAAGTGGTCCCGTGTTCAACGGTACAAGACATTAGGAAATATGAGAAATGAATGTGCTGTTAAATCATTCTCTTATTTATTTAAACTGTTATTGTAAACATGCACTTATTTTTGACTTATAATGAGGATTTAAAATGGTTTTCCTTCATGCCATCAGTCCCTTTGCTTTCCATTGGTGTCGCCAAGTTGCTTTGTCTTCTAAATGAGTGTATGCATGGCTCAGAGTTTACATACAGGTGTGCACATTCTTCCTTCAAGTTTGTTTTACATATTGAATCAAAGCAGCTTCACAGTGATAACATGAAAATAATACAACATAGTTTGTTTCTAGAAGAAAATTGCGTGAACATCTACCTTAAGTAAGGCAGATCAATAATATTGTTAAATATTGAATGTCCCCAACTAAGGAGGTCAAAATCCAAGAAAACAGTGGCAAGGAACCAAAACTCCATCAGGTGACAGAATGGAAAAAAAAGGAACAGTGTATGATTCAGGCAGAATTACAAGACAAATTGGATCGAAATATTTAGAGTATTTATTCATTTCCATCCAGTTGGAAGTAAAAAAAAAATCACACCAGTATGGAGACGAATTTGTTGAGGATCAGTGCTGATGGCTGTCATGCCGATGAGGCCTTCACGGAGCTGATAAGTCTAGCACTTCAGGATGAGTTAGGATGGGTCCAGGCGTCAGGTCCACCATAGAGGTACTGTCAGATTTACGGGACGTGTTCCGGCTGATCTAAATTATGCAGCCTAACATTGAATTGTAGAAATATAGTTTGTTATGTGTATGCTAGGAGATGTGTTTCTAGTCTGCAGATTTGAACTGACAGAGTGTGTCTGCTTCCCAGACAATGTTAGGAAGACTGTTACAGAGTTTTGGTGCTAAATAGGAAAAGGATCTACCACTAGCAGTCCATTTTGATATTCTGGTATTATCAACTGGCCGGAATTCCGAGATCGCAATAGACATGAAGGACTATAATGCGTTAAGAGCTCGCTCAAGTACTGGGGAGCTAAACCATTTAGTGCTTTGTAAGTAATCAGCAATAATTTAAAATACAATGTTTAATAGGCAGACAATGCATGTTCGAACCGGGCTAATACTGTATGTTCATACTTCCTGGTTCTGGTAAGAACTCAAGCTGCTGCGTAACTAGCTGTAGTTTGTTTAAGCAGTAGGGCAAACACCCAGTAGAGTCATTACAATAATCTAGTCTTGATGTCTTGAACGCATAAACTAATTGTTCCGCATTTGTCAATGAGAGCATATGGTGTAATTTAGATATATTTTTAAGTTGGAAAAATGCGGTTTTAAAAAAGAACTAGACACATGATTTTCAAATGATAGATTGGTATCAAAGAGCACATATTCCTTATTGATGACAAAGACTTAACAGAGCAGCAATCAAGTGTTAGACAGTATTCATGGTGATTAAATGATTAAAAGTAGTTTTGTTCTGTGGACTCAGAAGTGTCCTTCCTTTAAGTCAGCTTTGTCCATTTCTGTACAGAGCCACTTTGGCCATCCTGTAGTCATACGCAACAGGGTACCTGCAGCCAAAAAATGCCACATCCACATACAGATATCATAACAGTGAAAGATGCAGTCCAGGGCACCCAAGTCATGCTAATTCAAGTTTAGAAGCATCACAATATTCCCAGGCATCAAATACAGTCTATGCATTCTAAGAAGCATGAAATCAATGCACACTACCTTTTAACACTCTTGCACTGCCATGGGAAAACAACACATGAGGAGATCTACGCAATTGTCATTTACTTTTATAATTTGCTTTTAACACACAGGTGCATGATTTCCAGGAGAGATTTTTACAACTTCACCATCAGTCATAAATGAGTTTCAAACGGAAATGCAGCCAAAACCACTTGAAAATTGTAGTTTTGACTATGGTTCACGTACACTCCAGAATTTTCACAATTGGTGTGAGGGCAATCTAGCTTATTTTGCTAAATAAACACCATTTAAAACATATTGTTTGCCTTTTAAAATGTATATATCCTAACTGATGATTTTCCCCAAATGTTCCATGAGCATTTGATGGCACTTCATAACTTTATAATTTACTTTACCTTTAACTTTATCTATTGACACTTTGTTGCAAATAAAGTAATTTCACTATAGTTTCACTCTCTATTATCTCTATTAAAATCACGAAACGTTGTACTACCTTCTTTGCATGAATCACTTCTGTTGTTGTCCTAATTTGTAAGTCACTTTGGATAAAAGCATCTGGTAAGTGAATACATGTAAATGTAAATTTAACCAAGTCAATAAACAGCTTTTATACTACAGGAGCATGAGGTCTCTTTAATCAAATCCTTTTTCCTTGCTATCAGGAACAAATGGTCTGATGAACGTTTCAACATTCTGATGATTAGTAACTAATTTTATGTGGGTAAGGATGGCTTTTGGGCCCAGTGGAGGTAACCTTGAACTACTTTGCAGATCAATGTGCTTGTTCTATCTTCCAATGAAAGAATTGCTATTCTAAACCACAATTATTTTTAGTCTGAGAAATATTTTGTATATCTCTGAATCACTCATATTTGATCAGCACTAAAATCTGTGAAGTACGTCTCTATAAGCAAAAGGCTTTAACTAATGAAAAACAACTCAATAAGATCCAGCACTTTGCTTTCTTTTATTTGGTTGCATCTTTTCATTTAGCCTTGAGGCATCTTTTCAAACTTTGAAGGCGTTTCAACGTACTCATTTCACCCCCCATTTATTTCTGCAACCAACTCAATGCACCAAAGTACCATCTACACGAATCGCCCTGAAGATAAGATCATTCTGTTATTGCACTGCCTTATTGAATCTTTCATTAGCAGAATTAAAGGGATAGTTCACCCAAAAATGATAAATGTCATCATTTACTCACCCTCATGACATTCCAAACCTCAAGTCATTTCTTCTTTCATAACACAAAAGCAAATGTTTAGGTTTTTTTTTTTCCTTTTTTTTCACAGTGAAAATTACTTTTAAAATAACTGTTTCTGTTCAGCAGTCGAAAGAAAGACACACTGGTTTGTAATGACAAGAGAGTAAATTAATATTGACAATTCTTATTTTTGGGTGAACTATCACTTTAAGATTGTTGCCGTGTTTGTGGACACACACATCACCCTTTGTTTTCCCTTTCCTCTCCAAACACTGAGCTCAGATTGATAGTGAACTGTCTGCGAACAGCTTTCCACCTCCCAGCGCAGTCCAGCCGACCTGCGGTGTGATCCGTTTGACTTGGACTTGCCCACTTCCCCTCTGAACAGGCAAAGAACCGCTCACAACCCTGATTTTTTTCCAGATCAGCTCCCAAAATCTCAGAGTTACTACAGAACTCCACCTCCTCCTAAATCTGTGAACGCAGTGGTGTGGGCGGCCGGGGCACTGGGCTGGTTGGTGTGGGATGTGGCTAAGTGTGGTGGATGCTGGCAGGCTTTGCCGTGTCGGGGAGGAGAACTCGAGGGCCTGTGGTTTGGATAGCTGTTGATGAAATCAGAGAACCTCTGGCATCCAGTGGTCTCTCTCCCTCTCATTCCACGTCCAAGTTTCTTTCTATCACTCCATGGTCTCTTTGGTATACTTTTCTAGTCTGTGTTTCATAATCTGGTCTATCTCTCTCGCAGGGTCACAGACGGCCAACGTGATTCCGCTGCTCTGCCCACTGCATCAAAAAACCTGGACAAGAATATTGTTTTTGTCTCAGTAGTTCTCATTTTCTTGTGTGTATGTGTGCGCAGTCTTTATTAGTTGTGCAAGAGTGAGGTACATGCTGAAAAGCGAGAATTAAATCCCTCTTTGTGTGTTTTGCAATGAAGTTTTGAGAGCTTTAGAGTGAGATTGCTTTGTGTATATTCAAAGGCATCATGGGTAAGAGGCTATAGCCATGCCTAAACACTAACCCTCCTCATTAGACAGTGGCCTCTCGGGAGTAAAGAGAATGAGCGCGCCGAAAGAGTAGGTAATGTAATCTTCTCTGGCCAATAACCTCTCTAATAGACAATTGAAGTCTATTTTCTCATTTCCTCTTTCTTCTCTATCTCACTAGACTGGCACCCCCTCCCCCTCATTCTCACTTACAAAAACAAAATAACCTAGTAAAATAAAAAATGCACTTTCTTTCTTCCTCCCTTTCTTGCTCACACCCACATACTCAAAAACTGTTTGTCCAACAATACAACAGAAATCTGTATCCACTAACCATATTTGGGCACATATTTGGTGTCAATTTCAGCATAGCTGAAAAAGGATGTTTTGAACACGTTTGTGGCCACTGAATGGAAAATTACACTCAAATATATATTTCTCTTGGGCAAACATGAATCTCTAAACCAAGTATTGATCTGATATCTTTTTCTTCTTGTGGCAGTGCTTGCAATTGACAGAATGATAGCAATTGATCAGAGTTTAGCAGAGGGTCAGAGACAACTGTTAGGAAAAAGGTTAATGACTAATGACATATCTTTTCCCATGCCAGTGCCCAATGCTGGGGGTAATACATACAGTATATATACCATTCCACCACATCCCAAAAATGCTGTAGATCTGGTGACTGTGGGGGCCATTTTAGTACAGTGAATTAATTGTCATGTTGAAGAAACCAGTTTGAAATGATTCAAGCTTTGTGACATGGTGCATTATCCTGCTGGAAGAGGATGGATACATGGTGGCCATAAAGGGATGAACATGGTCAGAAACAATGCTTAGTTAGGCCGGGGCATTTAAACGATGCCCAATTGTTGCTAAGGGGCCTAAAGTGTGCCAAGAAAACACCATTACACCACCACCACCAGCCTGCACAGTGGTAACAAGGCATGATGGATCCATGTTCTCATTCTGTTTATGCCAAATTCTGACTGTACCATCTGAATGCCTCAACAGAAATTGAGACTCATCAGACCAGGCAACATTTTTCCAGTCTTCAACTGTCCAATTTTGGGTGAGCTCTTGCCAATTGTAGCCTCTTTTTCCTATTTGTAGTGGAGATGAGTGGTACCTGGTGGGGTCTTCTGCTCTTGTAGCCCATATGCATCAAGGTTGTGTGTTGTGGCTTCACAAATGCTTTGCTGCATACCTCGGTTGTAACGAGTTATTTCAGTCAAAGTTGCTCTTCTATCAGCTTGAATCAGTTGGCCCATTCTCCTCTGACCGCTAGCATCAACAAGGGATTTTCGCCACAGCATATTTGCCACTTTTATTGAGCAAGTCAACAAGTCTGCCATCATCAAATTCACCTTTCAGAACCACAAACCGTTGGTGACCATACACCTGCGTTATTTGACTGACAGACAAGAACTGTTTGACCTAAAAATATCAAAATTGAAACTACTGCAGAAACAAAGACTACCCATCTTGGATGCCCTTGGGGTAAGCTGAAACATACAACATATATCGGGACAAAATCTACTCAGACTCAACCATTTAGACTCGGTCTTGACTCTGACTTGACTGTATTTAAAAACCAACGGATTCTGTCTCGACTCGGACTCAACCCTTAAAAGACTCGGTCTTGACTCGGACTCGACTGTATTTGAAAACCAACGAACTCTGTCTAACTCAGATTCGACCCTTCAAAGACTCGTGCTTGACTCGGATCTCAACTGTATTTGAAAACCAACGGATTCTGTCTCTGACTCGGACTCAACCATTCAAAGACTCTGTCTTGAGCTCGGACTTGACTGTATTTGAAAACCAACGGATTCTCTCTTGAATCAACCCTTCCAAGACTTGGTCTTAACTCGGAACTCGACTGTTTTGAAAACCAACGGATTCTGTCTCGACTCGGACTCGACCCTTCAAAGACTCGGACTTTACTTGGACTCGACTGTATTTGAAAACCAACGGATTCTGTCTCGACTCTGACTCGACCCTTCAAAGACTTGGGCTTGACTCGGACTCGACTGTATTTAAAAAACCAATGGATTCTGTCTCGACTTCGGACTCGACCCTTCAAAGACTCGGGCTTGACTCGGACTCGACTGTATTTGAAAACCAACAGACTCGAGTCTCGACTCTGGACTCGAACCCTTCAAAGACTCGGGCTTGACATGGACTCGACTGTATTTGAAAACCAACGGATTCTGTCTCGAGTTCGGACTCGGCCATTCAAAGACTCGGTCTTGATTTCAGACTCGACAGTATTTGAAAACCAATGGATTCTGTTCGCGACTCGGACTTGACCCTTCAAAGACTCAGGTTTGACTACTCAGACTCGACTGTATTTGAAAACTCAACGGATTCTGTCTTCGACTCCGGACTCTAACCCTTCAAAGACTCGGGCTTGACTCGGAAACGACTGTATCTGAACACCAACGGACTCTGGTCTCAACTTCGGACTCGATCCTTCAAAGTACTCGGTCTCTGACTCAGACTTGAACTGTATTTGAAAACCAACGGATTCTGTCTCGACTTGGACTTCGACCCTTCAAAGACTAGGTCTTGACTCGGACTTGAACCCGTCAACGACTCTGTCTCTGACTCGGACTCGGCATATGCGTCTCGTCCCCATCACTACAACATTCACCTACACTCCAGTAATCTGTTTTATATTATATTGTAGCCTACTTAATTTCCTTTCTCTATAAATAATCTTATTACGTCCAGGACATTTGATTTCTTGTTTTATGCCAGCACACAACGATTCTGTATGATATCATATAGGAACAATTTGTAGTCACTAAAACAATAGTAAATTGTCAGCTTGATCTCATTAAGCAGTCCAGAGACTTCAGCTGTAAACACGAGGACTCTTAAGGCCGTGTTTACCCATGCTCAAAGCCTTGCTGTACTTTTCTCCAGTTCGTGCTTTTCAGTTCAGGTGTTTTATGAGCCACCAAAGCAAATTTCATTATGAAGTGATTAAAGGCCTCTAGCATTGTCTGTGTGATTTCTGAAAAGTAAATGCTTCACTGACTGACAACAAATGAAGACTCCACGAACAGCGACTAAGTATTGTGTGAGAGAACGGAAAGCTATTCAATGAACGTGAGCAGCATGTCTAAGCTGAAGCACATGGCTTAAAACACACCGCTCTGCTCTATTTACATATCAAGTTCAAAGTTCAAGTGGAAAACTCTTCATTCCCGAATATTTGGTCTAGCTAGCACAACTGGGATTATTTCACTCTGCAATAAAGGCCTCTCTGCTGTTCAGATATTAAAGCATGAACATCTAGCGTGAGCATGTTTGTGTTTGAGCTGAGTCTTGGCTTCGTATTTCGATGTTGAAGTTTGTTTAATTTTTGCCTTGCATGTATATGTTTGTGTTCCTCTGTTGTGTCTTACGTGTATGGATCCAATAAGTCTTTTCCTGTGAAAACACTGAGCTAAAAGCTGACAGCATGACACTCGCCAGGTGTGAGGAAACATTTTTTTGGCGAAGTGGCTGTGTTCAACATGTCTGTTATGACAAAGCGCAGATATTATAGAGGCTCAAATTAAAAGAGCGATCTGTTTAACCCTGCACATAGATGAACGAGGTGGCGAAACGAGGAAGCATGACACGTCCTTGCAGTCATGCACTCTTTTAATGCTAAGCTGTGTTTATGAGCTGTCCCTGTCCAGACTGATTTATATTAAACACATGCATACATAGACTAATACACACCTCTCCAATAGGTTCTGACAGAAAAGGAGTGTAACTTTAAGTGGGGAGGTTTGATATTTTCCTTTACTGTCTTGTCTGTTCTTGTCTGTCTATCTCTTTTTCCTCTCCTGTCTTGTATAAGTATCTCAGAGACATGAAGTGACCAGAGAATATAAGAGCTCAGCTGATTGGCTAAGAATTGTGATTAGTTGAGAAATTGACAATACAGTATGTCCATCTGTTGTTTGCATTGATAATTCAATGCAAATAAATAAATTTGCAGTACTGCAGGCAAATGAATGCTTACTTTTACTACTGGTCATTTTGACCTAAGAAAATAATTACTGATTAATAATTACTTATTAATCCAAGGTACTTGAAAGAATATCATGCTTAACCATGGTGTCCAAACAACAAGCAGCAAATACAACTAGGCCTATTTTTTAGTGTGAAATTCAGGCCTATTGTAATGTAACAAATGTCTATTTATTTGTTCAGTAAGATTGAAGAAAAATTTTTTATCTTGGAAACAGACTCGTCAAAGTAAAAAAAGAAAAAAGAAAAGAAAAAAGAACACATTAATGTCTGATGAATGTTGCCACAAACAGATGGCTTCAAACGGTCTTTCATTTGTGAAAGATCTCATGAGATTTATTTTGGCTGAATTTATTGAAATGATAGCTAATGTCTATCTTGTGGCATTCACAAGCAAGTCATCAGTAAATGATGTGATTTGTGCCTGAAAATCAGTTTTGTTTTTATTATTTGATTGAAAAGGTTATTATTGCTGTACACTGTTTTTGAGTGCTTAATATGGTCGTTCATTCAGAGATGGATTTTTATGAGAGTGACAAAAGCACAAACGCATTTGAACACCCATTTGCGACTGAAACACGCATTTTGGTGAACGGTGACTGAAAACTTAATAAGACAGTGGAATGCAATAGAGTCAAAACATAATGCTACGATATTAATATGCATAAATTGTGATACGTACAAATGTGTACGTCGGTGGATTTGTTCATACGTAAATAATTTACGTTTTTGTGCTGTCAGTACGTAAATATTTTATGTTTTAGTACTGTAAATACAACAGTATTATACGTTCTCCGGATATAAACAGTGCAGTCTCATCCCAATTCGTCATATAACTGACGTTTTGGGACGTCTTTTGACCATTCGTCAATATACGACTTTTTATGGCCCCCTTAAACGTCGGTAGATGACGTTATGGGATCCTAACTCTACCCCAGACCTAAACCTAACCCTAAACCCAACTCGTCACCTAACTGACGTTAAAGGTAAAGCGCTCAGTTGTATAACGACCCGGGATCGTCATCTACCGACGTTTCAGGGGGCCCTAAAAAGTCGATATATTGACGAATGGTCAAAAGACATCCCAAAACGTCAGTTATACGATGAATTGGGATGAGACTGTGTTAATATAAAACGTAATTATATGTATGATAGAACAACACTTTACGTACAAATACATACGTATTCTCATGAGATCACGTTTAAAAATCATCGTGTCTAGTCTCTGTAAAACCGCATTTATCCATCTTAAAATATATATATATATATATATATATATATATATATATATATATATATATATATATGAATTACACCATATGCTCTTATGCTCTCATTGACAAATGCGGAACAATTAGTTCATCCGTTCTTGACATCAAGACTAGATTATTGTAATGCTCTACTGGGTGGTTGCCCTGCACACTTAATAAACAAACTACATCTAGTTCAAAACGCAGGCTCTCAAGGTTCTTACCAGAACCAGGAATTATAGCCTGGTAGAAAATAGCCTGGTTCTGTCAACACTGCATTGGCTGCCTATTAAACATTGTATACTTTTTAAAATATTGCTGATTACTTACAAAACACTAAATGGTTTAGCTTCGCAGTTTTGAGCGAGCTCTTAATGCATTATAGTCCTTCATGTATATTGCGATCTCAAAGTTCCGGCCAGTTGATAATACCTAGAATATCAAAATGGACTGCTGCCAGTAGATTCTTTTCCTATTTAGCAAAGCATACATACACATAACACATTATCGACTTCTATAATTCAATGTTAGGCTGCATAGTTTAGATCAGCTGGAACCGGGAACATGTCCCGTAAATCCTGATGTACTTGGTACATCAAAAGCAGAATGGCATCTACAGTAATTTTAGTCTCTCTGTTTATCTTGAGGGACCCTCTATGGTGGACCTACACCTGGACCCATCCAACGCATCCTGAAGTGCCAGCCTCATCAGCCCTGTGAAGGCCTCATTCGACACGACAGCCATCGGCACTCATTCTCAACAAACTCGTCTCCATACTGGCGTGATTACTTCGACTTCCAACCGGATGGAAATGGATCTAATTTGTCTTGTAATGCTGCCCGAATCATACACTGTTCCTTCGTTGGCCAGAGGAGAACTGACCTTCTGACTGAGTCTGGTTTCTCCCAAGGTTTTTTTTTTTTCTTTTTCTCCATTCAGTCACCTGAGTTTTGTTTCCTTGCCACTGTTGTCTTGGCTTTTGACTTGCTTAGTTGGGTACATTTAATATTCAACAATATTATTCATCTGCCTTATTGAAGTTGATGCAATTTTCCTCTAGAAACAAACTTTGTTGTATTTATTTATTTATTTTCATTTTATCACTGTGAAGCTGCTTTGATACAATATGTATTGTAAAAATCGCTATATAAATAAAGGACTTGAAATTTGGACACATGGACTTTGCATAATTCATTTTATGATAAATAGAAAATGCAATTTGGATGATATTTTAATTAAAATAATATCAACATTGATATATTAGTTTAACACTGATTAATTATTTAAGTAAATTATTTAATTGTGACAGTTACTTGGCATTACATACCAAAACAAAGTTACATCCAAGAATGTAAGAATCCTGTTAATCATAAGGGACACAATGGACCACAAATGTCACTAAATTGAAAAGAAATGAGCTGATTGATTGGTGTTTTGGCATTTGAGTTTTGAATGAATGAGTAGGCTAATGATTAGCAAGCCTATCCAGACAGGATCACATCTGTGATTCGCTTCCTGTGTTTAATGACAATTTTCCATCCTGTTCCTCCTCACAGCATCAAAAGCCAAACTCATTACTGTTCCTTCTACATAGACATAAATATTTTTACATTTATTTTTGGCATTACATGAAAACTACAGCCTGCAAAGCTCAAAAATGTTGTTTGTTTAGTTTAGTACAAACAGCTGGCTGAAACTCCAGGGGCTCGATTTCCACCCGCTAATGAAGTCCTGAACGAATATATACTGTTTATGGTAATTCTCTAGTGAAAATAAATGTTACTTCAAAAATGTATGAATCCAGCCATGAAGCTGAAGTTTTAGTGTGACAGTTTTGGGCTAATTTGAATGTGAGATCGGAAGAGAAGGTCACGGAATGGAAAGCAAAGCATTGTCTCCCACTATTCAATTCCCCGTTTTAATTAGTGCAGTTAAATACTCAACCCTGACATGCAGATCTCTTATACAATGCAGGATAAAACTGTTCTCGTTTCACTATGAAATCAGTCTTCTTGTTTGCCTCCTGCTCTGGAAATTTTATCAAATAGTGTGAATCGTGAGCTCACTCTCATTGGCAGGAATGTCATCCTAGGAATGTGTATTTTTGGAGCAGCCAACACAGGGAATGACAGCCATATCTCATCTTTCTGTCTGGATATTATAGATAGCCCTAACTGTGTGAGTGTGTGTTCATGTTTATATTACATTGTGTGGACCAAATGTCCCCACAAGTAGTAAAACCTAAAATCAACTACTTTGTGGGGACCAGCCAGCGGTCCTCATGAGGATAACAGGGTATAAATCATACAAAGTATGTTTTTTTGAAAAATGTAAAAATGCAGAAAGTTGTGTGTGATGGGTAGGTTTAGGGATAGGCCAGTGTAAGGGGACAAAATATACCGTTAACATAGTTAATAATAGTTAACATTAACTAGCAATAAGCAATACATTTGGTACAGTATTCACTAATCCTTGTTAACTTTAGCTAATATAATTACACCTGTTTACATTAGTAACATTGATATGTAAATGCTTTTTGGGATGTTGTAAATGCTTCTGGAAGAGAGCTAAAATTTCATCAGTCTTCCTTCAGAATGGTATGTCATGCTATGCTTGCTATGCCAAGACAGTATGTCCTCCTTAGCCTTGAGACTCGACAAATTTGAAACAAGTGATGTGTCCTTGTGTCCATGAGCCTGTTCTATCACACATCATCCACGGGTCCCAAGACTTTGCTACCAACTGTGTTTGATTTGGACTATTATACTGTAAAATACTCTACTGGCTCATAAAAAGCTCATATTTCAGAAAGAACCTTTTAATAATAACCAATAAGTTGATTTGTAGAGATAAGCATGCGAGGAGCTCTGATGAGATATATGCAACATTGCATCTGTCTCTCAAAGCAGAAACATCAAATTACGTAATGTTTTATCTTTCCATATTTCGGATTCATCATTTGAATTGGTCAGCAACACATGCTTTAATGATTGCTGTCCTTCTGTTTTATGTGTGGGCGTGCATGCATTATGTGTGTGCTCCAAAAGCTACATGTGAACAATTACGACCAGTTTGAGTTTTAAACCATCAGACTGAGGACAAAGAGAGTAAAGTGAGGACTATTTGGCCGGTCCTCACTTTCTGACACCCCTTTAAACCTGTTTGAGGTTCAAGACTTGGTTTTAGGGATGAGGTTACAATATGGTCAAGGGTATGTGATATAGGGTTTGTGTTAGGTATTGATATGGGCATAGGTTAGGGTAAGGAGCAAGAGAACAGATTGTGTCAGTGAATGTCCACTCAAAGATCAAGAACGAGTGTGTGCATATGGTGTATCAGGCTATGTATATCAGTGCAGTGTTTGGAAGAGACGCATACCCATTCATTTCCTGGTCTGACAGAGCAATCTACATAATGAGAGCCTTACTGGCCTCAATTAAACTGTTACTCAGCATAAATGAGTTCAATAAATCCATTCTACACAATCAGATGCTAGATAAGAAAATATCCAGTGGCTAAAGTCTTCATGTCATTATGAAACTCAGGCTTTGTCACTCTTCATTTGCTCTGTGAGTGGATCCTTGTGATGTGTGCTATAGGTTTAAGGGGATAGTTGAAAATGTTGGCATCATTTTACTCACTCTCATTTTCTCAAAATTATTTCTCATGGATCACAAAGAAGATTTTTTCAGGGGTAGTTTTTCATAAGAAATGCAACAACATTTTCTCTAAAATTCTTAACCTAAATAACTTTCACCAGGCATTTTTGTGTTGTTTAGGCACAGTACTATTGTATAGTAGATCAATCCCCCTCTGCTATGTAATTAAAGCTGCAACCATTAAGTTCATGAAGTCTCCAACATTCCACTTTTTTCACTTAAATTTAAAGTGGCATTTGAAGTGCACTCTTGCTCTTCTTCTATTTTGTTAAACTATGGCTGAAGGCAAAATGTGCAAAAAAAAACATTTTAGCCTTTTCCTCACAATCACTCTTACTACTTTTGTATGGATTCAGTGTGTTTTTTTTTTTTTTTTTTTTTTTTTGTAGCAACCCTATTCACATTAGTTTTGTATTTAAATGGAAATAGCAGTGTGAGCCTTCTGCTTAACTTCTGCTTTTGCGTTTACACACAGGTTTGGAATGCCATGAGGGGTTAAGTATTTAGCATTTGTGTGAACTATCCCCTTAAAGTCTGAAAAAGTTGAGTGGAATGAACTTACTCATCTACGTGCACCTAAAGTCTAATTTGCGTCGTTCTTTCTGTCTGACTCCTCTCTTACTCTTGTGGATAAAGGAACAGATGGGCGGACGAGTCACTGGCTCTGTTTTATGGGGTGAGAAGACCCAAGAGAAAAATGTTTTCATTTCCCAGAGCCTCTGTGCGCACTGTTGCGTGGAGCACTCTCTCTCTCTGCTCTCTCATCTTTCTCTCTCCCTTCTATCTCCCTTTACCTTGCTCTCTTTCTCCTTGTCAGAACAGATGGAGCATATTTTATGTTCTCTTTCAGCTCCCTCAGCCTTGAGGAAATATTACAATAAAGCTGATATGCCATGCGTTAGGACAGACCTCGTCTGTCAGTGGCACTTTTTGGAATTTGTGAACTGTTCTGTTTTGCAACCTTGTCAAAGAGCGAGTTTCATAGTGAGTGGTCCTGTAAACAATATCCATCCATGAGGGCTTCCTTCAGAGACGTGGAATTATGAGCTATAAGCTATATGAGGTTTCTTAAGTGGGCAGGGCTTAGATATCCAGAACTCTCTGATTGGTCAGATACAACGAGTCTGAATAATATTTGTAATAATTTTTTGCTGTTTCCACATGTTGTACAATATATGTACAATTTTTCATCCATTAATCACTTTTTTGCCAATGTGTGAACAGTTGTAACAAAACTAAGGATGTTTATATGGCACTGTTTTTAACTAAAAAAGTAAAACTTATTATCCATTTAGGACGCTCACTTACACTACAATTGTGTGTTTTAGGTGTATGGAAACGAGAACTTTTGAAAACTAATTTTAAAGAAATTTTTTTGAAAATGGCCTCCACGTAAACAAAAACGTGAATCTCTGAAAACGATGATTTCATAGAACATTTGTACTACGTGTTCAATATATAGTGTTTCATCGCCATCTAATGGCCTGGTAGCAGAATACAACGTTTTAGTCTTTTTCACAGATTTATGAAGATTGTTTTGTCCATGGTCCAATCTGTATGCTGAAAAAAAAATCTGATTTGAGCATATCATTGTCATATCATTGTTGTGTAAACAAACCCTAAATTATGTTTTATTAAAGCTACTGTGTAACTCTTTTAGTTTATTCTTAGCTAAAAACACTTAGTTCTTTCAAAAATAAATGTGCTCATTAACGTATATTTACTCCATTCAAATAATAAAGTATTCTCGTGAGTATAATATGCCACTGAAAATACATACGGGTAAGGGGTTCTAATGTCAATCGCCATGTTGTCCCTCCATCTTGAAAGTACATTAGCCAAAGAGGGACATACCCGTTAATTTAAGCTTCGCCTTTAGCATTTACATTTGAGTTAACACTCATGGACGAGGTAGAACTGGAAGCCAGGTTAATCTTGGTCTACACTGGCCACCGTAGGAGTTAAAACGAAATCGGAATTGAGAGGAACAGAAACTAATATTAGCTGGATGGTCATATACCTTTTCACAGCTAGATGGGGTAAAAATCACACACAGTTCAACATACCAATTACGAAAAGGTATATGTAAGACTTTTTATGTATTTATCGCTTTTTGTGTTGCCAATGTGTGAACAAAACGTAAACAAATGCAAAAAGACAGATTATGTGTAATGTCAATGTGTCATGCAAAGAAAAGGTTTTTTTTTTACTTGTATCCAAAGAAAGAAAAGGAACTTTTCAGTAGATTTGTTGCCCCATTTTAAAAAAAAAAAAAAAACACTGGCATCCTAAATCTCCACCCAGAAGTAATAGCTCAAATTGATTAAACAGAGTCTAAGGAGTCTATTATGGTCTATGACACACACACACACACACACACACACACACACACACACACACACACATATATATATATATATATATATATATATATATATATATATATATACTATATATAATACAACTGGTATTCTATTCCAACGCGTTGCTCATATCCTTTAGCGTCATATAGAACGTTATATGACAAAACGGCGTTATACTACGCGTATGGTACCCTTTATCGTTTATATAACACGCGCTGTGATGGTTAGGTTTAGGTGTGGGGTAGGGTAAGGTAGTCTCATATTACGCTAAAGGATTTATGACGCCTTGAGTTCGCGTGTTATATAAACGATAAAGGGTACCATGTGCGTAGTATAGCGCCATTTTGTCATAAAGCGCTTTATGTGACGCTAAAGGATGAGAACGGGCTCGCTATTCTGAACAAAGCCCATTGTACTTTTTAGTCTTGAAATGTCTCCAATTATTCAAGAAACATCCTAAAATTTGAATGTGGCTCAGTGGAGGATTTGGCTTTCTGAGCCCCTATTCAATCCCTAGATGAAGACCACTCTTTGTCTCATAGGAAACAATTATAACTTATAACATTTGCTGCCCGGTGTAAGGGGATGGCACCTTTTTAATGTCTGCATAAGCTTTCTTACAGGCTGCTTTGTACAGCTTTCAGACCATGAGGAAGAAAATCCCTAGACGGCATTCTTCCAAGTCCATCTCCCAGAGACTGAGAGTTGTCCATTAGTCAAGCCCTCAGAGGGGACAGCTTCTCCCTGTTGACTGACCAACAGAAACTGGAATGGCTGTCAGGTAGAGTCTATAATTTCCCATCTTTGTTCTTGGCCCAAGCTGAGATTGAGAGACTTGGAATAAGAAAACCACTGGGTTGTCCAATGCTCAGCTACGATTTGACATTACATTTCTGTTACCTTCACAACTGTATTGATTCATAATACGTTAGGAGTATCCTTTTTGTGACTTGCTTAAGAGAAGCGTTTGTGTGTGCCGCATGTGTTTTGTGCCAAATCCTAAATTTCAGAGGCAGCCAAATCCATCTGATTGTATGAAAAATGTATATTTATGATTTATAATGCAGTGTTGTGAAGAAATTGAAAACATCTTTGTCCTTTGGGAAGATGCATTTATCAGAGCTTAGAAGTGCCTTGAGTTCATGAGCATTCCAGTAGTATTAGGTGAGCAGATGCAAATCTCTGCCTCTGCAATTTCACGCTCAGACTTTTGTGAATACATAACCCTGAGAAACGGCTCAGGACAGTGGATGGGGCCGGTTCGGGCGCTGGAACGCCAGACTTTCCGTGAACTGTGGATCTTATCATATGGTTTCAGTTTGAGATCTGTTAGGGTCTCACTGTTTGTTTGCATGAGAGTTTCTGCTTTTTTCTTCCCTTTGTGTGACATAAACCTGCTGTATCTGCTTCTCTGAAAATGGGTATCGATACACGTGTGTGTTTGTTTAAGGTTGGTATTTTCTGTCTGAGTTAACTCAGAGCTTATGTTATGCTCCAGAAGTAGCCCATTTCCTCCCGCTGAGCGCAGCGCGTTTTAAGAATTGTTGGGCGAGGTAATTTGTTTTGTACTCCAGGCAGGGATACTTTTTTAAAATCTTTTTGCTTTTAATAAACCACTTTTGGCTTATTGAGATATATATGTAGTGAGAGTGTTTAAAATGTAATAGTTTGCTATGACTATTAGTAAGTATTTAATGGTAAATGACTGTAAAACCATTGCCATCTGTTGGTATGGTCATGATTCCCATTTTCTTTTAAACATCCACGAGCATAAATGAGAATAGTTTGGTCAATTACATGATGCTCATTTATATATATATAAAAAAATAAAATCAAAAATACATAAAAAATGCTTTTTATACATATAGCTCATGTAGCCTACACCTCTTCTATGATGAGCATGTTTTTTACTTATGTATATATATGTGTGTGTGTGTGTGTGTGTGTTAGGCGGAAATTAAGTAAACTAAATGTCAGTGTGATCATATCTGTTCAGATATGAAATTGGATACTGATATACTAGTTTATGAATTTGACTTTTATTTTTATTTATTGTATTTTTTTTTTACAAAACCTTTTTTTTTATATTTGAAAAAGTTATATTTATCCAATCAGAGTATTGTGATTAAAATAGCAGAACATATTATTTTTGTATGACAACACAGTTTTTGTTTTGTATTTTATAATTGTGTATACTTTCAAAATATGTTTAATTTTGAGCAGCTGTAAACTTTTATTAATTTATTTATTGGAAATAATTATTAAGATGTTTGCACACACCAATTTAAGGGGAATGGAAAATATATTATTGTTTTTTTTACCTGATGGACCATGATGTTAAATTGAAAAGTTTATAGAAAATAAAAATAAAAAAAAATAAAATAAAAACCATTTAAAACCAGCATGAATACAAATACTACCAAGAACTACACTACTTTTTTTTTTTTTTTATCGTGGACACTCTTCTATATCATTCACACCTACTTGCCTTCTTTTCCTTCCTTCACTCGTTCTCCTCTCCTCGCACACTCACGGTCTGTTTCGCATTACGACAGTAACCTTACTCTCTGTTTGTGCCTCTTGGCCCTGGGCAGGAAGTGCAGGGTCGCCCTTCAGACATCATGGTGGCAGACAGGCGTCCACTTTAATGTCTCCCCATCGCTCGCGTACGTTGTGTACCATTACATGGCCTTATTGGATTTCACGGCCCACGGTGCCTCGCTAATTAATGTCAGAACCTTCCTCTATCATATCACAAGAGAGGCTTCGATCCAGACTGGGTTTACCTCCGTGAAGCTCTGGAGACTAAACACAGTTAGCAAGGGCACCGGGAACGGTGTTACCACAGCGGGGCGGATCGGGATCAGAGTGGGCTGAGGAAGCCCTATGATTGGCCCTGGAGTGACCTGTAATGTAGTGAATGTAGAGAGGGAGAGGGATGGGTTTAGGTATGAGGTTCGACCCTGCTGAGTCTCACTGTAATTGCATTAACCCCATACCCTCACAAGCACAACACTTCATTTGTCGTCCCAGCGCCTGGTCTTGCTGATTGACGCGTCAGCTTTGCTCTCATCTCGTTTCATCATGCCTTCAGAGCCTGACCTCAGAAAACAGAGCATGCGCTCGCTTCTCAACGAGCAGACAGATGAACTGCCATGAAACACTGTATGCTTTAAACAATGTAGGATTAGGTTGATATACAATGTGCAAAAACATCAGTTTAACAATGTAACACAGCCATTAAGTTTAAAATCGTAATGTACTAAATTAGGATGCATTTTATTGCATTAACCTTTACCCTTTGAAAGATTTCATTGGGTCTTGATGTAAGAGTATAACTTTAACTTTAATAAGTATAGGTTAATCTTTATTGAAACAAACTGATTTGTCCTTTTTGTTATGGTCACATTCAATCTCTTTTAATAACATTTTTTCATGCCTTCATCATGACTGAAAACAAATCAAGGTTAATATAATTTGTAAACAAACTATTTGTATAGTGCATATTTTTCTGTAATTAGGCCTATCCGTAAATACTTGTAATACTTGCAAAAAATATGAAAATGGTTTGAATTGTACAAAAACATAACAGCTATGAAATTATCCTTCGCAAGACAAAGGAGACAAATATTTAAAATGTCATTTCCACCACAGAATGCTATCAACCTTAGTCTAAGCCATCAGACTCCGTCCAGTGATTCTGTTTAAGAAGCTTACGATGGAAATCCGCCTGAAAAATTACATGACCCAAACATGCCCCTGAAACCCCACTGCTTGTCAGGCTAGGATCATGTCATGTGTGTATGCATGTGCATGAACTAGAGTTTCTTTGTGTTTGTGTGTTGAAATTCAAATAAAGGACATTATGAGGGACAGGAGCTGCATCACTCAATTAGGCCAGAGCAGCGCGGGGCAGCAGGAGCAGCTCGCGGCAGATGGAGAACGTTCTGACGCACCTGCATGCCTGGACCTACAGTACTCATTCAGCTGCCAGGACGACCAGGAACCTGGCAAACCTGCTGCACAATTTCAAGGATACGTGATTCAGAAAACCTGTAAGTCCCGGCCGGCCCAGGCCGCGCTGCTCAGATTGAGCCATTTTGTTTGAAAAAGGTCTGCTTTCCCAAGCCTGGCTTCACCTTTGCAACTGTTCCAGCCACTAATGAAGTAGAGTGAAGATCCCCAAAGTTCCCATTCATAGAGCTCGTATTCCCGCTTATATTTTTTTCTCTTTGTCATCTGAAAAGCAGTAGAACACCGCGGCCACATTTTTTCCACTGGTGTGCTGCCGGTTTACAGCTGCTCAGGGAAAACGGTCCAATTCGGACTGAACCTCAAAGTTCGTGAGAGCTATTAGAGAGTGATCTTATAATGGTTTGATGAGGGCTCAGGATCATTGGGCTGATGTGCTCTATTAAGAGTACTCTGTTTCCCTGTTCAGCAGGGTTGAGGTGCAATCTACATGCGCTGACTGCCATCCTCAAGGGCCTCAAATGGATATAGCCAGGTTTTAGAATCCCATGAAAGGTAATATCCATGGAATTGGGGAGTAAGGAGCACATACAGTTCTACTCTGGCAGAAAGAGAAAGATTGAAGCTACAAGGGGGATGGGATGGTTTTCGCGCTGTGGTACGACTTTGAAAGTTACACTGAGGTATGGCTCAACATCTGCACTTCTCACCAGAGTTCCCACCAGACTTATGACAACCAAAGGAAGAGAAAAGCTGCAGTGATACTCAGAGTTGAGTTCAGAGAAGAAATAATGCATGGGGACCTTGGGAAAAAAACATTTTGCTTAAACCGCTGCACAAGAAGATCTTTGATGTGAAAATAAAAAAACTTTTTAATCAACATTTTAAAGAAATAGCCGTAATTTAGCATTGGTTGCTAAGTGTTTCTGAGAACTCATGAGTCATTTAGGTGACTTTTTATGATTGCTTTTCACTCATTTTTTTTCTGCTGCTGTTGAATTTACTCAATTAAAACAAGCTAATGCACTCAAACTTACATTTGTAAAATTTAAGTTAATTAATTTGTTTTGGGACTTACATTAATGATACTTGTTGCCTTAAAAAAAGGTCCCAGCATTCCCAGTGGATTATTAGTTCCCAGCATTATTTTCATGGGACTGGAATACAAGAGTAAAAAGTTATTTTATGTGTTTTTCAGATGTGAAAATAGGAAATTGGCAGTGTTGGGGAGTAGTTAACTACAAGTAGCGACACTACTAACTTAACTAAATTTTTCAGTAGCTTGGCAGTAGCTCAGTTGCCTTTTAAACAGTGTAGCTTTTCCAGTAGCTAATTACTTTTGCAGCAAGTAGCAGTGTAGCGCGAGCAAAAGCTACTGTGTATTATGTTTGTTGAACCTGTGCGAATCAGCGTGATGCAAGGATATACTTCTTGTTAGATAACAAATTATTTTTTACCATTACCGCCACCTGTTGTTTAATCATGCATCTTGCGGCTAACGGTTCTCTGACGTACAGAAGTGCATTGACACATAATATGACACATATTATGCAGATTTGAAGGATGGAGAAACAACTAATTTTAATTACCCATGGCCTTATTTGTCCAAGTTCGGTATTTTTGAGAAAATGTTCTACATGCAATTTACGTTGGATGTATATTTTGTTCTTGCAATGTTTTAGGTTATTTGTTGCAATTTTGAACTTTTTACAAACATTCTGAGATACTTGAGTGTTGTGCGTAATAAAACAAAGTTCTTTGAAATCATAATTGTATTGCATTGTTTTAAGCACTAAATATTTTACTTAAAACATTCATCAGACACTTATTCAGTTATTTATAATATCCGTTGTTCAAAAAGCAAAAGTAGTTTCTATGTAGCTATACTTTTTGATAGTAACTTGTAGTGTAACTAAATACTTTTCCAAAAGGGTAGCTTGACTGTAGTTTAACTACGTTAACTTACGAGTATAGCTTGTAGCTTGTCAAACTACAGTTTAAGAGTAGCTTTCCCAACACTGGTAATTGGTTAGTGCTTGATGTACTATTAAGTGGGGAATTTGGAAATTTCTGTTATGATTCAGAATTTGTGGAGTTTTCCAGCTGATGAATAAAAAAAAAAAACATTAACAGCCAATCTGTTTCAAAGAGCATGAGCATTCAAAGCGGCAGATGACATAACAATATCCTTAATGAGGTATTTTGATGTTCAAAATATTGTAAGTAAGTAAATATTTTCATAGTTTTGTTGGTTTTGGTGTTATCTGCCTATATTTACATCTGTTTCATTCTTTCTCATCTATTCCAAAGCCATATGTTTGACCCTGGAATGTCTGCATCATTGGGATGCATGAATTCCAGGGCGAGACAAACTCAGGGCTTTTTAATATTCTGGATCCCTATGCCTGAGCTCTCTCACCGTCCCCCAAGGACAGAGCCAAGCGTGTGCTGAGTGTCATGCGAATAAAATAAAAATAGTTATCGATGGCATGCAGAACCACAGGGCTGAATTGAATCATGTGATCCAGTCCGTGCCCGGTCCTTGCCAGCCTCCCTGTTAATACTAGCGCCGAACAATCAGTCACAATGGAGTCTGAAACAAGGCCAAAGCCAAGGTCGTTGGTGCTGCTCGGAACAGATCATCACAGCCAGGGAAAACACGATGAGAGACTTAGGAATGCAGATTAGGCAGACAGGACGTCAATACACAACCTCGTACCCAGACACACACACTTAATGGTCTGCTTCACATCTGCGGGCTTATGATGGACTGAGATGGAATGCACTGAGGACTGTTTGAAATAAGTCATTTCAGCAGAGCTTCTGGCTTCCCCTGCAAATCCCAATTTGCAAAAGAATAATATCATCAATCAATCCAACGTTCCAAGATCTCAATCTAACACCCTGTCACTACTACGGTCAGCTGTCAGTCTTTTTATCTGATGCTATGTTTGTGTAAAAGATGTGGATGTTGATTAATATGAGAAAGAACAGTGGTTATTAACTAGTCTAATTAGAAATGCACCCATGAAACTTACTCAGCCATTTACTGTAGATTCACTGAAATCCCAACTTTGCACATGCTGCCCTGCCAGGACACTTTTTAAAGGGGTCGGAGAAGGATTTTTGAAATCGTTAGAGTTAATGTACAATTTTAAAAAAGTAGTTATTCATTTTGATATTCATTCAGTACAAACAAAATTATTTTAGATGACTGACCGTTAACACTAGAACGGCCATAACGGTCATTTTGACCATTTTGAATTTTATATCTACAATAACTTTGTTGAAAAAAATAATAAAATCCTGCAGGTACCTGACTTTTCCTAAAATTGTCTGTATTTTCATTTAAAATGCTTTTCATAAAAATTAAGTTACATAAACGTAAGGCAAAACTAAAAAAATGAACATATTTACCTATTTCGGCAATAGACGGTCATATTGACCGCACTGAATTTCGCTGTATTTTTTTGTTAAATATCCGGCGGTTGATCGTGGTCTCTCTCAACTGTCAACAGAAAGGTCCGTCCGGTCACAGCGGTGTTTGCTATATAATAATTTCTACATTAGTTGTTCATTAGAAATAAGCAAATAAAACCGGACTACAGGATGCCTTGGAGATGCTTCAGAACTTGACGAGGTGATGATTTCGATGTGCAGGGGAACAATTCGGAGGTGGAAAGCGACAGCGACGTATCCTGGGTGCAAGGATAATCAGAGAGTGATTCAGAGTCAGAGTCCACATCGAAGGAAAAGAGACGGCTGCTATCATCAGACACGGCCTGATCCAGATGTTCCATTCATGTCGGATGATCCTGGTGAGCTCCGCTGCCCTGTCCTGCACTCTTTGTTTTGCTGCATGGGCTGTTCACTAGTTCTGCTAGTCCTATATTATTAGCCTATTTATTATTATTATCATTATAATATTATTATTATCGTCTCAGTTTTCGTCTTTGAAAAAATGTCGTTGACGAAAAGAATTACACTTTTTGAATCTAACGGTCAAAATGACCGTTTGTGGCCGTTCTAGTAGTTTTGGAATTCTGGCACTTCTAGTGTTAAGTAGTGAAGTAGTGCCAAAATTAAATTTTTGTTGTGCAAAATTAACCTTTCATCCCATTAACGTTGCATCCCAAAAAAATAGCATTTCCATTTAAAATTGTTGAAAGTCATTGAATAATTCACACACTGCAGCTACTTATTGGAAAAATTGTCTTGTTACTGGAAAAAAAAACGATTTGGGAAAAAAGCTGAGCATTATGTTAATGAATAGTGTAGTTAATTAGTTAAAAAAATGGGGGTGGGGGGGTTGGGTTGGTTTACGGGGCCACCGGTTCTGTTTTAAGGAACAGCAGGTTGCTGTTCTCTATTGTTTATGCCCATTGTTCTTCCTTGTCAACAGTAAATAAAGGCCTTTGTCAAAGCAGAGGACATTTAGAAGGGATTTCTTCCTGTTGTGACCCCATGGGACTGATTGGATGTGTGTGTGTGAGGAGAAAGAGAGAGAAAGGGATCTCTTGTTTTAAATTGGGCTGAGAATCTGAATCAAGGATTGTAGGGTCTCTATTTAAACACTATAGTAAATGTGTGAGGTCCCAAAACCTACATATATGACCAAACACAGAAAAAAAACTTAATGATTACAGAAATCCCACTGCTTTGTAAAAAGTTTTAGTTTTGTCTATTTTTCATCAACATTAAAACAAATCTGATGTCTTTTGATGGCGATAAAGAACAAAAACAAGGCAACAACATAAACACAGAAATAAATATTTGAATGAGGTTTAATTTATATATTTCTGTCAAACACATTTTTAAATATTAACTAGACAATGCAAATGGATTACGTTTCAAGCATCATGTCAAAGAAAGACACCCAGTTCACGAATTCACTACTTACATACAATTAAGAGGGAGTAAAGTTTGATGAGTAATTGGCGTGCTGTCCGGGGTGAAGGACTCAGGAGCTCGGAATTCGGCCAGAACCCACCCGTACTCCCCCGTTGTCAGGTCTTCTGTGTTCAAACTTCCCACGGACGCCTGTACTTCTGTCAACAATGGATACAATTTATGTTTGATTATGTTCCTGAAAATAACGATCGTAATCTAGCTCTCTGTGCTGCGCATTTACGGAAGACAGCTTCCAGTATCTCCACGAGTTCAGCACCGGATTCAACAAGAAACTGTTACTAAACATGAAGCAGATCCAACTTTAAAACCAGAGGCAGCAGTTGTTGGGCCACAACCTGTAAGTAGGCTAAGACTTCATCATTTTACATGTATTTGCATGTAACGTTATAATTCCAGACGTAGCCTTGTGTTTTACTATTTTTCAAATGCCAGCGCTGGCTTTATAGGCTACTGGTTATGCTAACGACAAACGCGTACAAACATTATGGACCTGAATTTTGTATAAGTACTGTATATACTGTATAAGCATGTATTTTGCATGTAAATATGTTTTATGACGTTATTTTGATTCGATCAAGAACGTAAATTTGCCAACGCTGTTTGTGTTTAACATTAGTAACGTTAGCCAGTCAGTTGCTATTGTTGCCAGTCAGATGCTATTGTGTAAAACAAACGTGCATAAAGTAAAAAAAAAACAAAAACAAATTATCATTCAGAAACCTTTAGTTGGAGCCATGTGTGGTGAGGTTCTGTTTGACTCTCTTCATCGCGGCTTCTTGGGTCTGATTCTGCCTCAAACTGAACTGCAGTTCGAACACCATTATTTACATCTGCACCGGAGCTCTGCTTTCGCCTGTAAAGGTAATGGGCGTTAACCTTCCGGAAAAACGTGAGCAACAGTTAAGCCAATCACAACACAATGGGCCAAACTAACCAATCTGAGCTCATGAGCTCATGGTGCGCTATAACATATTATATCAGACCAGGTTGTCTCTGGGGGTCTGCGAAATGTGCTATATATTAAATACTATTGAAATTTACAAATGCAAATTTATGTTTTATTTGTTTGTGCATTTTATTTATAATGTATATGTTCTGTGTCTTTTTTTTAACTTAAATTGACTCTTTGAGTAATAACCACACAAGAATTCCTATGTGTGCAAACACTAATGGCAAATAAAGTTCTTGAATCTTGTTCGTGTTAATCCATTTTGTTTTCAAGCTCTCTGGCATTTTAAGGACCACCATGGTGGTAGTGCTGATCCCTGACCCCCTTTTCTCTTTTCTCTTTCCTTTAGCTTGCACTTGTTATTGTTATACAGTCTGTGGATTATTTGAAAGACAAAAATCTTCAGAGGTTCTGTTGGATGGTCTTGGAGGACATCTAAGGATTGAGAAGGTCAATTATCACTCGGCATTTGGATGTCTACCCAAATTTGGATGTCCTTCCAAACAATCTACTTCTGATGCATATCTGTGCAGTAAAATATAAAATATGTTTTGCAAATAGAGTGCTGCGCATGTGCATTCTTAAAAAAAGAATTGGAGAGGGCGAGTCTTCTCTGAAAATTTGGAAAGATCCTCCGCTATAGGCTACCTTTAAGATTCGAGCCACTGTAGTCACTTAGACTATTTTAACAATGTCTTTAACTTTTCTGGGCCGGCCAGTTTCTGATCCATTAAGAAGCCGAAAGATGAGTCCCAGCTCTCAGATTTAATTTTTGTTCTGAAGATGAACAAAAGTCTTACGGGTTTGGAACAACATGAGGGTGAGTAATTACTGACAGAATTTTCATTTTGGGGTGAACTAACACTTTAAGTAGCTAGAGATGCTTGCCTTAGCTTATTTTAATGTGTTTAATAATAGATAGCATATTTGTAAATACCTAATTCCCGTCAACACCTGCATTCCTATGTGTCTGTATATGTTTGTAGAGGTGAGTGGCCCTCATTAGTGGATAAATGGCATCAGCAGAAAGTCTCAATAGCTTGCATATCAAGCAGCAGGTCAGTATGCATCCCCTCTCTCACAATAAAGCCTTCACTCTCTATCTCTCACACTTTCTCAACCCCTCTCCGTCCTCACTATAGCTCTGCTCGAAAATATATCATCCCCGAGCATTACAATCCTCACGGCACATCAAACGACTTCAAAGAGCAACTCCTGTTTGTCTCTCAGCTCTTTCTGGGTTTTCATCCTTCCTCTTTCTCTTACAGAAGCCCTTTCGTTCTCTCTCGCCTTCTCTCTTCCTCTCACCTCATGTCCTCCTCTTGATGTTAGTCATGAATAAGGGACGCGTCTGGGTGTTTTGAGGGTGAATATAAAAAGCAGGTTTGATGCGTGGACTCCGGCTCTCTGTGACTTCTACATGGTGTCTCAGTGGAGAGAGTCTGGACTGCATTAAGACATCAACAGAGGTAAATGCTGATGGGAAGGAGGAGGATGTCTGTGATCTCAGGCTGTGAGAAACCCACGTCTATATTGAAGATGTCTCACTAGCCTTATCTGGCCTCGGAGGAATTCTCTTACTGTGCTTCTAAGGATGTGAGAAAAGGGAGAGAATCCAGAAAAGGTGCTGCCCTCCATTGCATATTTGGTATTTTGATATATGTACAGTATATATACTTTAGAGCTGGTCTACATTTGTCTCTAATTATGTTAGACCTGGTCAAAGGCCGATTAACACCAAGAATAATAACTATAATGATGAGGATATAGTTTTAAAATCATTCTAAATGTAAAATAAATAGAAGGTTCCACACCCCAACTATAACGATAATGCACTGAGAAACTAGATTTTTGCAATCACTGTCACAATGGTTTTTTTTCTTCTAGCTGATGAATAATAAAAACATTGAGAGCCAATCAGAATCCACTTAAAATTTAAAATCTCTAGTATGTGTCACCATGCCTGTACATCCTGTCAGTCAGTTTGCCATGTTTTTGAATGTCCAATGGTCACCACCATGACACCAAGCACAATACAAATAAATGTGAATTGAATTGATTCATTGGCCATTTAAAGTTGGAATGAAATATGTCTAGTCAAAAGACAGTATAGGTTTTGCAGTACAAACTAGTGAATGATATGAATGACTTATCCATGCATATGTTTATCTTCTTAAAAAATGTATCTTGTAATTTTTAATCAAAATGTGAACTTAGTCTTCTGGTGAAACTACATATTTTCTATTGACTTATGCCAGACTTCCCCAATCATTGAGTCAATTTGAATCCCTTTATTACAAAATTCTGCAAGCTTGCATTCATATGTGTCTCCTGCATCTCAAAATCTATTTAATCAAGTATATATGTCCTACATTTTTTTTTCAATATTCACAATACAGAAGAAAAGATCTGCAACTTCTGTGACTTTAAAGTTAGGTAAAGCAATTTCATGTTATGCAATGTTCATGTATGTATACAGTATGTAAAAATAGCCTATGTTCTTCTGAGACACCTCGACTTTCAGCACAACTCTCAAAAACTCAAGACTCAAACTCAAGGTATAATAATTTACATTTACATTAAAAATAAACCAACTTTAATTTTATTCCTAGGACTATTAAAGAAAGCACTTCTCACTTAGACATTTGTGCAAATATCTACAAAACTGCAAACTGCTCACCTTTATATGCTAATAGAATGTAAAGCAATGTGAAAGTAAAACACTCTTGAGTGGAGTGTGTGAAAGGTTCCACCACCCACTCAGCTTCCCTAATTGAAAGACAATGGTCTTAATGGACATTCTCGTTGTCATTATGAGAGTGAATGTTGGTGCTTGCCAAAAAGCCTTGTAGCATGACTTAATTTAAACTTACACAGTACATCAACTCCTTACAATACTTGTACATTACCTGCTCAATGGCTTTTAAACCCAATTTGACAGGAATTGCAAACAGCCCAGCTGAGAGCCACATAAAGTGGCCATTAGAAGTGGTCACCCCAGGTGTGCTGTAGGGCTATTATGCAAGAGTTTGCAGTGACAATATAACGAGACAGGCCACTTGCTGAAAAAAAAAAAAAAAAAACAATGGGAAAATTCACAACATGGCACCTGAGAAATTACATTTTGCCTTTTGATTAAAAGAACCAATTCCCTTGCTATCAAATCCAAAAAAGACAATAGACAACCAGGAACGAGACAACAAAGACAAGTGCACCACACATACATCGTGCAGGACAAAGACTCTGGCAAAGAGTACAAGAAACACTGGGGTGTAAATACATTCATGCAGCAACTAAACAAATCACTGTTTTATGAAGAGTCATTGAATAACTCACTCAACTAATTAAATCAAAATGCAGATTCACTCAGTAACAATACAATTGTCTATCTTTATGAGTGACAAGGAGTCAATCACTCAAATTATTTGTTTAACACAACTGACACACAAAACAGGAAACACAGCTATTCTGTCTTGCTCAGAGAAGCACATCTCTTCAACTGCGGGTTCATTTACAAATTATTATGATGACGGAGCAAAGCTTAACAAAATGACTGGAATATTGAGTCCTTAAAGCTTCAATGTTTATTTTTTGTCGCCACCAGGGGTCGCTAAACTCTTACAATAACAAAGGTGTAGGTTGATGACACACATTTCCAGCGGAATTATGGAGCTTGTCAGCAAGCTGATGGATCTAATAATGTTTATGGATAACTGAAAACATTAGATGTTTTTAACATGACTGTAGGATAATGTAGGGCGCGATTGCTAATGAGAGCCAGATATCAGTCTTGAGTCCCGCAGATTAAGGACATTTCATTCTACCAAACTACCCGCAAGTGCTGTATTAATACTCACACAGGTCAGTTTATTTGACGAATGAAACTTGTGAGGTAACGTAGTGCTATTTCAAAGGTCTACATCATACTAAACTGCATTTGGTGATAATGTTATTCAATGTGTTAGTTTGTCTGTATGAGACTAGCAGTAAGCTAGATCCACATTAGTTTAACATACAGATCAAATTCTTAGATGTCCTCATGTTCAACTATATAACATTGATTAGTTTATGTACATTTTGCTCACCTGTCTAATAAAGTACTTGTAAGAGCTCTGTCAAGTCGAAGTTAGTCGCAGATGTGGAGCTCTCGGCATCTCGAAAACGCCACACTGATATTGATCCTCGTTTTCAGTTCTCCTTTTATCCCAAGGTCTGCTTGTCATGGTCAATAATGTTTGAACAAAACACCAACAACAACAACAGCGCGCCGCTGAGACGTAACGCGTCAAAATCAGGGATAATGGGGATATTATGTCATTGACAGGCGACAAGTGAACAGGGAGTCTGGAAATATATCACAACTTGCAAGTGATTTTGATATTTTATTACAAAATTCTTACACATTGTACCTTTAATGTAATTTACTCAATTTTAACTTTTTGTTTATTGAACTGTGGTAGAAAAGCAGTCATGTTTTTGCAGTCACCGACCACATACCCTCCATAGCAGCCCAGCCTTCAAGACACAGTGATTATCACCAGTGTATCTGTTTCCCTGACCTTGACTGGGATTTCCTGGAGACAAGCTTGCGGTGTCAGCCCCCGTCCTGTCACCCTGACCTCAACAAGCAATTTAAGTTTCTTCTGATACTCAGAGGTAAGTCAAACCATTTTTTTTTTTTTTTTTTTTGGGAGATGCATCGGGGCTGCGTGTACATGTGGACAACCTTGGCTCCTGGAGGAGCTCAGCAAGGGCACTTGCGGCTACAGATGTTGTCATTACATCTAATCAAGGTGAAATCCACAGACGGAACATTCCAGACCCATTTGAGTCATGACTGCAAAAATAGAAGGAGGAAATGGATGAAAAGAAAGAACAGACAGTGGATAGAAGAGTATGTATAATGTTTATTAGTTAGGACAGGGGGAATTCGGATGGCTCTTCTCTAACAACGGCAGCGTCAAGCTGGCAAAGTGGTTGTGTTTATATTACACAACTCCACATGACCCAGATTCTTAACCTCATCTTTCTTTACTTCCATCCCTCTCTCACTCTCTCTTCTCACACACAATATATATGCATGTGTGTGTAAGTGTGTGTGTCAGCAAAGCTACTTTGTGAGTTACACAAACGCTATATGCTAATTTATGAGGTACAACATATTAAACCCTCAGAACACCTTAGGAGCCGTACAGAGACATCTTAGCATTATAGCGTCAAGTTTTCCATGCAAACATGACTCAAAATCTAGTGATATTTGTTGCATCCAAGTGACAAATTCCCATCATGATGAGGTTCTTTTGCATTCCCTCTCTCATTTATTCTGATTCTAGGACAGTGTCTCTGTGGTTTCTAACGATTATCAGTCACTGCACAGTCCGTCTTCTGCTTGGCTTCCGTTCTCTAGGGAGCACAAACATCTCTATCCAAACCAATCACGCATTCAAACCTCCAGCTAGAAAACACACTCAAGTAGCAGAGGAGTCAGGACTGTGTGTGCGCGCTACTGTCTAGAAGCTTTACGCCCTGCGAGAGAGGAGAACACATCCCAGATCTGGCGGGAGTCTGCCAAGCACAGATAAACATGCAAACGTGTAAATAACTGTGCATATTATCACCCTGCCGGCTTCCGCTGCACCTCTTGTTTATTGCCATTCTGTCCCCTGGTTGCAAACAGTCACAATGATAAGCATTGGAGTGAAAAAATTTCTCTCTCTCTTTCCTGTGGGAATTGTTTCCCTTGTGGGGATCATTTATGTTCTTATTAAAAAAAAAAAAAAAAGTGCTCCACACTCGTTTCCTGGTGGTTGGAATGGGGACTACAGATTAGCGCCAAAATAATATCATCCTTCTGTCTGTTTGTCCAAGGAGCTGTTGGATGACTGTGCTGGAGAGGGCACTGTGCGTGTATGTGTGTCTGCATGGTTGTTAACAGTTAGCGCTACATGCTCAGGATTACTGGCGTCAGAGCAAGCGGACACCCTTGGGGGAGGCTGATTAGTCAATAACACACGTAGACTAGTGCAGCGTGGCTGATCCAGAATCTCAGGCCTGCTGAAATAACACATCCTGATGAGGTGTGGAGAATTACTGTCTGGACAGTGGATAGAAGCACATCTTCCAGCAGATCTTAGATCAGTTAAGCCTTAATGTTTTTGTAGTAATAAAAAAGCTTGACTGATAATTTCAATAAAAGCTTAAAAGATAGGACTCTTATTTGTTCTATGACATTAAGCATGCACAATTTGTGATTGTGTATTATTGGTAATATATGAATCTTTGATTCTTGTAATATTGAATGCTTAATTTGGTAACACTTTACAATACGTGTGCACTAATAAGCATTAATTCATGCTTAACTAATGCACAGATAATACTGAATTAATGTGTAACTAATGATTATCTAAGCTATTCATTAATGATTACCACATTAGGAACTAATTAAGAGTCTGTAAGGTTAATGAATTAGTTCATACATGAATTGTTATTAATTAAATATGTAATTGTGGATTAATTCCATAATAACTCATTTTTTAACTAATCGTGTTAATTAATATGTTAATTACCAGAATGAGCCAAAGCCTTGTATTTCAACTTCCAGATAATATGACAGGTACACTAATATGCATTAATACATGATTAATTAATTAATTGTTAATGCAAATTCATGTGCAAATTACTACAATTACTAAATGACTAGTTAATAATGATGTGCCTCAGCAAGTAAAGTCATAACATAATGATACCTTTGCAAATCATTAGCTAATGATTAATTAAGGCAGACAACTGGAAGTTGAAGTGCATAGCTTTGACTAATTGTGGTAATTAACACATTAATTTACACTATTAGTTAATAAAATATGTTATTAAGGAATTAATACACAATGACACATTGAATTAATAGCAATTCATGTATTACTTAATCTATTAATCATATAGACTCTTTATTAGTTGCTGATGCAGTAATCATTAATTAATGAATTAGTTCTTTATTAGTTATACATTAACTCATTATTATCTGTGCATTAGTTAAGTGTGAATTAATGCATATTAGTGCACACGTATTGTAAAGTGTTACCCTTAATTTTTAACCCTATAAAAAGAAATGAAGGTAATTGTGAATGTATTAATACATTTGATGCTCATTGATTTTCTTTCAAATTGGATCCAGGATATATCACTTGGACTATCAACAGACAAGTATATGTGAATGAATATATGTTTTGCAACTCACTGTAGATCGTACTTATCAGACTGTTATCATTTTGTCTGTTTAAATGGGCAAAAATAGAAGATAACGTCAGTAGACTATGGAGTGCCACAAGGATCGATGTTAGGCCCTCTGCTATTCTCAATATACATGCTGCCACTTGGTAAAATCATAAGTAAACATGGTATTAATTTCCACTGTTTTGCTGATGACACTCAATTATATATTGCATCTCGACCAGATGAAAACATAACTCATCTAAATTGACAGAGTGTCTTAAAGATATAAAATGCTGGATGACGTGTAATTTCCTGCTATTAAATTCAGATAAAACTGAGGTACTACATATTGGTCCAAAAAACTACCCACAAAACCTCTTAACAATACAACTTTAATTCAGAAGGATGTCCTGTTACTTTATCCACTACAGTAAAAGACCTGGGTGTTATATTAGACCGCAACTTGTCTTTCGAAAATCATATTTCATATGTTACAAATACAGCCTTTTTCCACCTTAGAAACATTGCTAAGCTACGTAACATGCTATCTGTTTCTGATGCAGGAAAGTTAGTTCTGTATCCATTTCAAAGTGTTACTACTGACATAAAGCCCAAAATGGTCTAGCACCTGTGTATTTAATGGACATTCTATCACCCTACAATCCATCGCATTCTTTAAGATCACTAAATTCAAGGCTTCCGGTCATTCCTAGGATATCTGGAAGTCCACCAAAGGAGGGAGGGCGTTCTCACATTTAGCTCCTAAACTCTGGAATAGCCTTCCTGATATTGTTCGAGGCTCAGACTCACTGTCCCAGTTTAAAAAACTATATTAAATATGCATCTCTTTAGCCAAGCATTCACATAATGCTTACCTTTTATACCACAGTTGAATCAGATCGAATGCATTATGAACAGCAGCTATGCTAATTATTTCCCATCTGCTTTTCTGCTGTTATCTCAGGACTAGCGTCCCGAGGTAAATAGCGTTCTTCAGCTCCAGTTTGTATCCAGCCTCTCACGGAGACTTCAGATGCCCCAAGACCTGCAATGAGATGACTAAACGCCTGTGAAGAGACGACTCAATGCCTGTGAAGAGACGACTCAACGCAGGCGATATGTTATGTCCTAAATTAATACATGATTAACTAACTCTATTTTATTCAGAGTACTAAACTTTGGCTTTTTTTTCTGGGACAGTCTTACACTTCCTGTTGCATTCACATGCTCTCAAATGCCAAGACCACAAGTGTAGGACTGGGAAAGGTTCACTCACTTGTTCATGATTTTGATTGAATGAATGATTCACTGATAAAGAGAGTATCTTTTCACCATCTACTGTTGTGACAACATTTTATCATTTTATCACTATTCCTTTAACTAAACAGAAATATACATCTATGGGAGCTCCTCATAAGTAAAAGCGCACAACTTGTGCACGTGTGTTTGGTTTACCTGCGGTGCCATCAAAGTTCAGACACACCTGTGATAAAGCGCTCCGTCCAGTTGTCGCCACAGGGGATTAGCAAGCAGCCTCTGCACTAATACCTGCTATCATTTTTATACACAAACACACACCCTTTCACTCGTCTCGTGTCTCTCCACCGACACCTGTAGCACAATCTTCTCTCTCTAGATGAGCCGACACGGGGATTTGACCATCATCACACACCAACGTTAAGCCTGCTGTCAGGATTAAGCGCACCTTTGAGATGTTATCACATTCATAACATAGCATTCATTCCCTTCCTCGTATTAACAATCAAAAACCTTGTTGTTCTCACCCTCATAGACATGCAGGCCTACTTTTTACTCTTGTCAGGTCATTTGATTCCTATGGAGATTTTGTGATACTGTGGTGTGTTTTAAAGAACAACAGGCATGACTTAATGTAATGTTTCTCGACCAGGCCTAATGGATTTCAGTGGCAACCAAGAACATATTTAAAAATGATGGCGGCTTCAAAAACCTATAAGGCAATTACAGTAATCTTCCATTTTGTCATTCTTGCTGTATGGTTGTTTTGGGACCGTTTTTTAAAAGTTAAGGAGTTGAGAACTGAAAACCTTCAGCCTAATGCATATCTCCCTCAATGACTATCTATCTTTCCAAACTTTTTACTTCATTATTGAGTTGTTTTTCTATCTGAGTGTGGCCACGTCCTTGAAAACCAGAGGGTGGAGAAGCGAGTGATCAAACGAGAGCTTATAAATCATTTGAATTGACTATTGAAGTGTATTTCTCTGTCCCTCCCTCTTTCATTCTCGTTCTCTCTATCTATTCATTGGGTTAGATGAGTACATTTTAATAGTTTTTTAATGCTTCACTGCATGAGGAGTAAGAGTAGGAAAGAGTGACGTGTATAGGGCGTCAAAAAAGCCCTGCAGACGAATTTGTCTGATCAACAGTGCAGGGAAGGTTATTAGCCATAATGAAGGTATTGAAACAATTCCAGATGAACTTCTCTCCATTATTCTTTCACATTATGTCTGCCTCTCTATTAGTGAAGTGTCTGTGTCAGTTTGATAGTAGAAGTAGAAAATGCAACATTTCTACACTAGCAGTTGGCTGCTATGAGTTTTCTAAATGCTTCTGATATTCAAGTGAAACAACAAACCTCTGTTCGAACCTCTATCAAGAATTGTGAAATTTCACTGGTATTGGTATCGACTACATTTGGTGGGTAATGTAGAAATACTAAAAGTAGAAAATGCAACGTTTCTACACTAGTAGTTGGCTGCTATGAGTTTTCTAAATGCTTCTTAAAGGGGAGGTTTTTTTTCTTTGCATGATTGTGTTTATGGGGTGCAATATAACATGTATTTGTGTCTTTTCTTTTATTAAGTCTTATTTTTCAAAAACTTCACCTTTATTGTCAGCCGCGCTCTCCTCTGTCCCCTGAACGAGCGGTTCACTTCCTGATTCTATGAAAACACTCCCTCAGAGAACAGGCGGTGGGCCCAGATTGGTTAGTTTGGGCCGGTGTGTTGTGATTGGCTAAACTGTGCGCTCACGTCGTCCGGAAGGTTAACGCCCATTACCTTTAAGGGCGAAACGGATATGTCATGAGCTCCGAGTCCAGATGTAAATATGTGTTCGAACTGCAGTATCAGTTTGAGGCAGAATAGACAGAGAAAGCCACGATAAAGAGAGTTCAGAACATCACCACACATGGCTCTTACTAAACGTTTCTGAATGATAATTTGCTACATTTTTTAACTTTATACACGTTTGTTTTACACAATAGCATCTGACTGGCAACAATAGCAACTGACATGGCTACTAATACTCAAACAGCGTTGGCAAGTTTATGTTCTTGATCAAATAGAAAATAACATCATAAAACATATAATCATGAAAAATACATTTACAACATTAGTACTTATACAAAATTCATGTTTGTACGCGTTCGGAGACACAAAATAGCATAACTACTAGCCTATAGTGGCAATAAAGCCAGCGCTGGCATTTGAAAAAAATAAAACACAGTGCTTCGTCTGGAATTATACATGCAAATACATTTAAAATGATTAAGTCTTAGCCTACTTACAGGTTGTGGCACAACAACTGCTGCCTCTGGTTTTAAAGTTGGATCTGCTTCATGTTTTAGTTACAGTTTCTTGTTGAATCCGGTATTGAACTCGTGGAGATTCTGGAAGCTGTCTTCCGTAAAATGCGCACCACAGAGAGCTAAATTACGATCGTCACTTTCAGGAACATAATCAAACATAAATTGTATCCATTGTTGACAAAGTACAGTGCCCGTGGGAAGTCCGAGACACAGAAGACCTGACAGCTGCAATGAACACAACACACTCGACGTGCTGGAGGCTGGAGCTGCTGAAAAATGCACATGCACTTTTTTGCATTTTCCGGAGGGAGTGGTTGATGCAAATGTGTAGGTTAGTGACGTACCATAACCCAGCTGTAGTCCCAAACGAGTCGTTTTTGTAGGCAATTAAACTTCCTGATTTTCCAAAATCCAAAATCGAATATTCCAGTGAAACAACAAACTTCTGTCGAACCTCTATCAAGAATTGTGAAATTTCACTGTTATTGTTATCGAACTACATTTGGTTGGTAGATGCTTTTCGAACTACGCTCATATGTATTTTCTAAATGCTTTTTAGTTCGCTCACTTAAAAATGAAAATTGTGTCATCCTTCACTCACCCTCAAGTTGTTTCAAACCTGTATGAATTTCTTTCTTCTGCTGAACACAAAATTAAGTATTTTAAAGAATATCTGTAACCAAAAATTACCGTCATTCTTCAAAATATCTTCCTTTGTGTTCAGAAAAGAAAAAATTCATACATGTTTGTAAACAACCTGAGGTGAGTAAATGCTGAAACAATTTTCATTTTGAAGTAAATTATTCCTTTAATGATCATTTTGTGAATAGTTTATTCATTCATTTCACATTTTTTATCAAAATAATTATGGGATGCACGATATATCAGCCGCCATATCTGGTCTCAGGCCGATATATGTTAATTTTTAGTGTTATCGTTATCGGCCTGATAAGAAAATTAGGCATATATATTAAAGCTGATAATTCATGTAGATTGCAGATGCACTGTTCAACATGATGGTTTGGAAACATGATGGTTTGGTTTGCCAATATATCGGTTACTGGCTTTCAGGTATAAAGAATTATCGGTATCGGCCAAAATGCTCATATCGGTGCATCCCTAAAAATAATCAATCTCTATCTTCCAGTGAAACGATAAACTTCTAAATTCAAAACTCAAAATTGAAGTCAAGAACTGTGAAATTTCACTGGTATCAAGTCACTACTCCACTTTTTCTTTCTTTCTTTCTTTCTTTCTTCTTTCTTGCTTTCTTGCTTTTTTGCTTTTTTGCTTTTTTGCTTTTTTGCTTTTTTGCTTTTTTGCTTTCTTGCTTTCTTGCTTTCTTGCTTTCTTTCTTTCTTTCTTTCTTTCCATCAAAATTCAACTGAAGCAAAGCAGAGATCACTGGCATGAAACTGTCACACTGTGTTGTGTTCACACTCCTGGGAACATATACAAAGAGTGTCTTTGCCAAACAATGCCACATGACAAATAACTCCCTCACTATCAGCAGAGGATGCTGTAAAAGTGTAAGTCGATCACCTCATTACAAAAGAAAGATCCACATCTGCGTACAGTTACCGCCCAGCGCGGTTTAAATATTCGAATGCCTGCTATATGATGATGACACTTCAAGCATTCTTACCTGTTTGCATCAACCCATTCTTTCTCACTCTCTTTCTCATACACACACATATGCAAATACACACATAAATCCAGAGGTAATTGAGGACGGCAGTAAACAGATGGCTCAGATGACTGAAGTGACACATCATAGCGGGGTGGGAGGTGTGTTTACTGGGGACGAGCTCAGGAGACAGTCACGCAGACCGTGACAAGATAGACATTTGTAAGACCCAAGACCTTCGTTCATCTTTGGATCACAAATTAAGATATTTTTGATGAAATCTGAGACCGGATACGCTACGTGCATACAAGTCCATAAGCTTCTTGAGGATTGAAACTTGCCGGCCTCAAAAACGTATTAAAGACATTGTTAAAATAGTCCAAGTGACTACAGTGGCTCAATCTTTAAGTTTATCAAACAACGAGAACACTTTTTTGTGTGCAAAAAACAACAAAGATGACGACTTTATTACAAATATTAATTTACTTCAGGAAAGCCAATAGGCTGGGCCTCCCTAGGGGTGGTGATGGCGCAGTGGATAAGACACTTGCCTTTGGTGTAGAGACCCAGCGTTCAAATCCACTTTGAGACACCAATGTGTCCCTGAGCAAGACAATTAACCCTAGTTGCTCAGAGGCGTGCAACACAATTGTAAGTCGCTTTGGATAAAAGCTGCCACAATGTGTTTTACATTAAATTCAAAATTAACCATAATTTTTGGCTTCAATATCTCAGTGGAAAAGAGGTTTCCCCTGAGCGTAAGCTATTACACAGAACTCGTTCCCTCCTCTAGGGAGAACCGGTGAGATTTCAAAATCTTACAAGATTGAAAAGAAAATCTACAATGTATGCCCAAAGTCGTGCAGCCATCAAGTTTGTCTTGATATCAGCATGTTTACGGGTGTTTAATTTATATAAATTTTTTTACAGGGACCAGATGCCACTGATGAGTCCAGATGACTTCAATATTAACAGGAGACTTTGTACATGAACATGGTCAAATGAAAAATCAAACACCTTGGAAATGATGGGTATGTACTATGTTTCAGGAATGGCACAAAGTTTAGATCAGTGTGTTTACTAATTTGCTTTTTTTGTCCTTTGTTGTGCATGTTTGGATTATGTTGTGTTGTAAATAAATCCAAACAATCTAAAAGCCATTCTATTTTAAATCTCCTCATTCTTTTTGCAAGGCTCCTCATAATGATTGAGCCTGAGATAGCACCTAATATGGCCATAGGGGAGGGTCTTTATCTTTCTCAGGTGTGAAAGCAATAATGTTAATGGTGCATTCGCAACAAGCTTCTTACACAAAACATGTCATACAAATTAAAAAAAAAAGACTTTGTCTTATCTGAATGAGTAGCAAATATGATATGACTACGTGATACAATTGTCAGAAAGTCTTGTGGAGAAATAATGCAGTATGGGTTTCAAGACCTTATTTCAGTGACATTTTTTCCACAAAACATGCATAAACGTCATTATCTCACAAAAACTTTTACCTACATGCTGCTGACATATTATTGTAGCAGAGTTTGTGCTGAATACAGTGTAATCAGACTTTAGCCATGAACATTTCACAACAAAAATAAGCACACATTTCAGAGCATGTCAGAACACTTCCAGGACCCAGAAAACACCTCAGGCCCCAGAGGGTTAATGTAAAATGCATTAACTGAACTTAACTAATGGGACTCTGTTGTAATGTGTTACCTATTGAGCGCCAGAGGGTTAAGCATAATCAGTAAAAGCATAATAGAGTAAAAGGGCGACAGACAAAACAGCCAATGACAGCGAAGCAGGGAGAACGGACATATGTATGCATGCGACTAGTAAGGTCAGTAATTACTTTCTGCCCCTCTGGGGAACGGAAGCTCGGTTATTGTACTTTGCTGGAATTAGTTATCAGTCTCTGCACTCATACCTTGATGAAGAAACAGCGAGCCGACATGGAAAGACAGACAGAAAGAGATGGAGACACAAAGAAAGAAGCATTGTGAAGCGAAGGCACTAGAAGAGCAAGAATGAGTCTAAAATACATAATGTAAATAATGACTGTTCTTTTTCAGCTGTCTGCTCGAAGAGAGCGCACGTATTTCTGCAGCTGTGTGAGGCATCTATCACAATAGTAATCAGCCTTTCACAAACATAAAAACAGGGGTGAAAATTATCCTCAGGACACACTATAACTTTAGTTCAGACCAATCAGACTCAGACAGAAAACAAGATAATAGATCAGCTCTATATGAACAGATGGAAGCTCCATTTACTATGTAGGATAAAAGTGTGCAGTTTTAGATTTGAGTATTGATAATGACCCTAGAGAAAGTCTGTCTTGGAAAAAAATCAAGGTATCCATTGGACATCCAGACAGACAACTAAAAAAGAATCAAACTGACAATTTTTCAGGGGTCTATATATATATACTACCGAAGGTAAAAGTTTTATTCTTTGAAAGAAATCCATTCTTCTATTCAGCAAGAATGCATTAAACTGATCAAATGAGACACAATACATTATGATGTTACAAAATATATTTTATTTTATATAAATGCTATTCTTTTAAACTTTTAATTCATCAAATAATCCTGTAAAATTATGTTTCATGGTTTTATGCATTGACAATAATAAGACATTTTACCAAATCAGCATATTATAATGATTTCAGCTTACATTTTAAAATACATACAATGATTATTTATTATTGTTTTTAAATTATAATAATTACTGTTTTTTAAAATCAGTTAAATCCAGCCTTGGTGAGCATAAAAGACTTCCGGTTGTGTAAATATGTCTGTAAAAACTGTATAATGCTGACTGTAAATATATATGGCTGTATACCAGTCTACATAGTGTATAAAGTATAAACATAGAGTTATATTGTATTACTAATATATAGTATTAGATGAAATGTGAACAATGTACAAATGTATCCAATTTCTGGGTTTTTTATCTGTTGAATTGTAGTGCATGAGAGTTGTTCAATGTAAATAGGGCCATGTGTGAGATAAATAGAATAAAATGAATATGTTTGGTACCTGACAGATGGGCAGTCTGCTCGATTAGTGTAGAACCCCACATCTTCTACATTGATCCAACAATGAGCTCTCATCTCTCATTACACTACCGTTAGGGGTGAGGTCGAGGGTCATGCTGCATTGAATTATTTCTGTGTACTTGCACAAAGCAGGCCATTCATTTCTGAAGACAATGTTCATTAAGACTGGGACCTCTCTGATTTGTCTTTGTTGGATCTCTGTCCTGAAGAAGGTGGACAGGTCAGGCCGTGGCACTGTGGGTGGATCTATGTGGACACACTACACTTTATCTGGTCAGCTGGTATCTTGTCTCAGTGACCCGTGACTTTTCTCACAAGCACATACACACACTGTCAGCATCTCTTAAGTGCCATCAATCTGTCAATTACTACTCAGGTAGAGCCATTCATTCATACAATTAAGGCCTGTGGATACAGTCTCAATGATCCACCTACACACACACACACTAAAGGAGCAAGGGGATGTTCCACATGATTGGGTTTCCTAATGTTAGGCCATTCCATTGTGCATTGAAACACAACTGAAGTGCCACATTGTTTTGAACAAGGAAAGGGAAAAAATCCAGAGGAATTACAAAGTTTCTCTCTGTGAGCAACCATGAGCGCCGTTCGCCCATCCAGTGCCAATGAGCCCTTAATCCACAAGGCCTGAATGAGCTAGTGTGCTGATGGCTTAATTTTGTATACCGTCTTCAAGGCTCAGCATCTTCTGTTTGTTTGTGCATTGAGAGAAAATGGTGAGAGAAGCAGAATCAGTCTAGATAAAGCACTGGGTTTTTGGCCCGTCGCAGACTCAAATTTACAGCTTCCTTAAGGAGCATCCCAGAAGCGCAGAGCTTTCAGCTGTCAGCACTTAGAATGATTTTACTGCTTGCATCTGATGTGTGTTTGGTGATCCTTACTGTGTGTGAGAGTATGTGCATCCATAAGCAGTGTTGAGGAATGTAAAAATAATAAATGATAAATGTCAACAGATAATGAATTTCATTATTGAGTTAGTCCTCATTTGATTATTTTACTTTTATTTTATTGAAACGTTGCATTATATTGTCATTTTCTGGTCAATGCTCTATCTCTCTTCCAAAGCAGTACTATGCTTGGCTTGCAGGTAGATTCTACAATTTGAAGTGGTATAATGTGCTGTCACAAAAGCTTAGTTTGCATGTAACAGCTACCCCGTAAGACATTGCAGTGCTTGCAGTATAGACAGTGTTGTTGATTATAATGGGAGCAATCCAGTCACGTTGCACTTGCTTGCACTGTCACATGTGTTGATTCAGCCTACGTGAACAGTTTAGGGAAGGGAGGGGGAAGTTTTCAGTTCAAAATATTTGACTCAAATGAACATGTTATTCCTGATTTAGTCAGCGTCATTTATCTTGTGAACATGCCAAGAAGAGCTAGAACAGATGTCAAGACTTTACAAAATACAAAGTGCTGTACAGAACAATATAATCAAAAAATAAGGACTTATAGATTACAATACATATTAAGAAATAGCATGCACAAAACAAAAATATTCATGAGGTATTAAATTCACATTAAAAGGGTGGTTTACTGCTGTTTTTACTTTGCATGATTGCATTTATGGGGTGCAATATAATGTGGTAATATGTATTTGTGTTTTTTCTTTTTTAAAAGTCTTATTTTTCATAAATTTCACCTTTATTGTAAGCCGCTTTCTCCTCTGTCATTTGAACGACCGGTTGACTTCCTGAGTCTATGAAAACACTCCCTCAGAAACAGGCAGTGGGCTCAGATTGGTTAGTTTGGGCCAGTGTTTTGTGATTGGTTAAACTGTAGTGCATGTTGTCTGGAAAATTCACGCGCCATGTGTGTTCCTGTCAAATGTACATAAACGTGTTTCGATACTGCAGTGTCTCTGGTATGAGCTAAGAATCAGACCCAGAAAGCGGCAGAACCTCCCCACACACGGCTCTTACAAAACGTTTCTGAATGGTAATTTGCTTTTTAAACTTTATACACGTTTGTCTTACACAAAATAGCATCAAACTAACTGGTTGCTATATACACAAACAGCGTTGGCACTGATTTACGTTCTTGATCGAATCAAAAAATAACGTCATAAAGTTTATATCCATGAAAAATACATTTATAAAATTAGTACATGTAAAAATTAAGTTCCAAAAACACAAAATAACATAACAGCTTAGTGGCTATAAAGCCAGCACTGGCATTTGAAAAACTAAAACATTACGTCTGAAATACATGCAAATACATTTAAAATGATTAAGTCTTAGCCTACTTACAGGTTGTGGCACAACAACTGCTGCCTCTGGTTTTAAAGTTGGAACTGCTTCATGTTTTAGTAACAGTTTCTTGTTGAATCCAGTGTTGAATTTGTGGTAATTCTGGAAGCTGTCTTTCGTAAATGCGCAGCACAGAAGCCTAAATTACGATTGTAATTTTCAGGAACATAATCCAACATAAATTGTATCCATTGTTGAACGAAGTACAGTGTCTGTGGGAAGCTCGAACACAGAAGACCTGACAGCTGGGTGAACACAACACACTCGACGAGCCGCAGAAATATGGCCATGCCCTTTTTGCATTTTCCGGAGGGAGGGGTTGATGTAAATGTTACATCAACCCCTAAGGACTTAGTTAGTGACGTCTAAAACCCTGTTGTAGTCCCAATAGAGCTTGTTTATTTATAGGCATTAAACTTCCTGATTTTTAAAAGATGATATCCCTGCTTACATTGAACTTTCAGCGCTGCAACTTTGCAGATACTGTTCATTCACCAACAGCAACATTACACACTAGAGCCTATAAGCTCAGTCCCAGTAAATTTAGTAAATAATGACTGTTCCTCACACAAAGCTCATGTGCACCACTGGGATTATACTTTTTTGACAGCTTCAATCTTCATTTCCTATCATTATTTTAAAAAGACTGACCTTTGAAACATTTGGTTTTGCAGAAGAAAGAAAGTCATAGAGGTTTAGAACAACATTATAATGTTAATATGAGGTGAACTAATCATTGATAAAGTATTTGAAAAAGTAACCTGGGTCTCATAGTGTAAATCCAACAAATAACACATTTTGTACTTCCAAAAAAGGTATATCAAACTTATTTGATTCATTGATTGCATGTGAGCTTACAACAGCTCACATGCCAATGAATGTGCAAACATCCCTCTCGTCACATTGGCGTTGTGATGTTGTCAGTGCAGGTAGCTGATGTGGAAATAATGGTGCATGTCAGTGGGAGCAGACATGCCTCTCTGAATCCACACTGAAAGCCTCCACTTTTCAGCCTCATGTAGCCAATCTCCCTGCCGGTAGGACCTCGCCGTGAGCTCATTGAGTTGTCAAAATCTCAAATAACCCCAGCTGCGAAGAAAATAACAACTGCAGAAATGTCAGTCTTTCCTCCACCCCGGGTCAGTTTTCCAAAATCTTCTCCTAAAAAGCTTGGAATCAAGGTTGCCGTGGGAACCCCTAAAGCCAGGCCCTGGTCCAGACCAGCAGGCATTTAAATGGAAATGGCCAGTGCAGGCAGCTCTTTAAAGGCATCTCTCTTCTCTCCTTTAGCTCGTCAGCACACATTTGAGCACAGGCTGGCCGCGCAGCAAAGACACCACACGGCACACCACGAATGTTCAGGCTTAGAAGATAGGAGATCCTTTTACAGAAACTAATCTGGTGATATGAAGGGGGGACAATGTGAGTGAAAAGGAGAGGGGAGAAGGGCCGGCTCATTTTAAACTATGCCTCGGCAGCTCAAGTGATATTATTCCGTTTGCCCACCCAAAAATATGCTCATAATGCAATCTGGACTGCTCTTCCCCGGCTGATTGTGTGTCGTTCTTGTGTGTCACGATCCATCAGGATCAACACACAGGCAAGACTCCGGCACAGAGGTGGAGCACACGCTTCGGATCGCACGCTGAGACGGGAGAGAGTGACATGAGAGAGCGGATGATGGTGCCAGGATGTCATAATGAAATGGGCAGAATGAAAGGCCGCTGTGTCTAACGTGGTTAAAAGAGATCAGCTCTTCAAAGCAGCCGCCCCCTTCGTATCTCTCTGATGCACCCTGCACCCAAAGGGCTGCCTTTCAGCCTCACAGTGGTCCGGTCCAGACTCACATGGTGCAGCTGTTTCAGGACGTCTCCGAGTGTATTTATATGTCTGTTTGTTTGCACACTGCCTGAGGCTAGGATGGTATGCAAAAGCTGCAGTGCGTTATGGGAAGAGCATGAGGTTGGGCATCGACAGCGTGGAGTGTGGAGAGTGATTTGTTTGTCATCTCCATGAGTTCGGGGATATTGATCCCACTGTATGTAAATCATTGGAAAATGAAGGCATTTGAATATTTGTGACAGACACAAGTAAGGGCGTTTTGGGTAATTGGTGCAACCTTTACAAAGGCATAAATCTGTGTTTTCTCCTTCTGTAGCAACACAGGATAATAAATAGTCTAATTGAGCATTCTGCAGTCATCTGAAATGCGCAAACCTTATGGCTCGGATGAGCAACCAGTCCAAAAATCTGCTCCTGATTTCACTAGTTTTATCGGCATCATTTTTTTTCCACCCCAAAGACTGCAATTCTTCCATTTAGATTCCAAAACGTGAAAGTAACTCTCTCTCTCTTTCCCTCCGATCTGTCTCTGAAACATTCATTCATTCATTGGTTCATTCATTGGAGAGCTGCAATCAGGCAGAAAATCAAGCTTAAAGAGAGGGAGTGCCAGTGCACAGGGTTTCCTTCCTAAACCTAATCCACTTTTTGTTGCAGGCTACTAAATTGCATTCCTGTAGGCGAGGAGAATGGAGTGGGACTTTGGACTGGGTAATACAGGGGCTGAAAAGACAGAGATATGGGAGTTGTTACCTACATGGCAGGAGATGTCTCCTGACAGCAGCTGTTAGGACATGCCAGCTTTATAATGCTGCTTGAAATAGTTTGAGCCACTGATTTTCTCCTTGGCTAGGAAATGAATCACCTCGAGACATTCTCAGCTTCAAAATATAGTATACATTACCATCAAAATCAAGTTGGATATTGAAGAGGATAAAATACTTACCTCATTCTCACGTAAAATAGTTCAAAATACAAATCTTAGTGACTTCAGAAAACATGGAATGCATCCATTTTTGGGGGGTAGACAGACGAACGATTAGATATATGATTCGTGCTCTTTCATACACTGGACATTGTCTGCCATGATTTAAGACGACCCCTAATTCTGTATTCACCCTGTGTGGGAGATACATTAGGGACAGGGTCGGCTCTAAGTCGTTATTGTCACGACTCTCTTTTCCATTAGTCGATGCTTACGTCCACACACCGCGCTCCACAGACACTTGGCCGCACAAGACTGATTGAAGCTGGGCGCAGTAAGTTAATGAATGTATGCACAGCGAATACAAATAAGGTTCCTGCTAAAGTTGATGTAAACAACAAACAAACAAACCACATATAGAGCAGCACAATGGAGGAGAATCTCAGCAGTGGTGAAATTATTCAGATATTCACAAGGAAGCAACACCACAATTGGAGTCGTGGCCTAGTGGTTAGCCTGGAGGGCTTTTTTTATTTTAAAGGTTGCTTTCAGACCTCAGGAGAATGAATGCTATGTTTTATTTGCGGATCAACTTTGTTTCAGATGTTTCCATTTAAATTCCTTAAGAGATTTAAAAATAGACACAAGCACAATTGTTGACAAATAGCACAAGTACAGAGCTTTTAATGTGCATAAAAAATGGAAACAATTTCATCACAAGTGAAGCTGCAATCTGGTTTAGATTGAATAATTTTAAATTGGGTTATGGTCGGGTTAAGGTCACTATTCGAGTTTTCGAAACATTAGGGATAACCCGTTTACATGCGTGAGCAGAGAGAGTTTCTCCTGTATACATGGAATTGTAGTATCCCGATGTAAACAGTGATGCGCGGTTAGCGTCTGGACGTACGGACAACCTTAAGACACAATATGCGTCATTTCCGATTCTTCTTCCTGTCTCCAGGAAGGCAGACAGCGATCGCATTTGTTTGCACTTACATGCAGGTAACGTTACTGAGCTTGCTCCAAAAGTATGCTGTCCTGCGTCTCGCCATGTTTACTTTCGGAATACTGCACGAGGATTTTTGTATGCGCCGAGAAGTTTCTCTACTCTAAAGACCAAGATTTCTTGCGAATAGAACATGCACAGGATACAAATCAATATGGGGATATCCCGATACGCGTTTACATGACCAAAAATTCAGGTTAGAAAAAGGGTACCCCAGGTATAATATCCCAGTTTTAAAAATCCGGGATATGAGCATATTCGGGTTTTTGCCGGTGTTTACATGGCCGTTCGCGACCGGGTTATTCCTAATATCCCGGTTTTGAACGGATTATTGGCTGCATGTAAATGTAGTAATTGAGTTGTAAATGTTTTTAATGTTGCATATTCCATATTAGCTTTAATTGTATCTGCTTTTGTGCATATATACTGTATCCTCCTATTTCAACTTAAAACGTTCAGTTGCTGCCTTGATTTTTTAAGTAAAATCAAGTTGGCTGAACAAGTAAATTTTACTTTTTTTTGTTGCCCACAGTTGAGTCTTTATGTCATAATGGCAAAATTGTCATGATTTATTGATCATTTTGTTGTTATTAGTATTTGATTTTTATTTATTTATTTTACAGTGAATCAGATTAGTTATTTTTCTTTCTTCTAGGAGTGGAGTATGCAAACGCTGACACCTTAAACTATAGCACTCTTACAGCCAATGCGGGTTTGAATCCAGCTAAGGTCATGTTATGATCCTGACCCTTCTGCAGAAAAAAAAGAAAAAAAAAGAAAAGCAAAACCACATCAAAGTCTTCATGGAGAGTTGAGTTTTGGTGTGATAATCTGATGGACAGTGAGACACTGGTACAGATGACCTGCTGCACTGGGCCAATGAGATGCTGTTTCAGGCCAAGAAAAACAGCCAATCTTGACACAGAAAGACGATCCATACAGACCTGTGAGCCGAACTCATCAAGCTCTCAGCTACCAGCCTAGGATGAATGAAATCAGACCCCTGCAGCCCTCAGCAGGAGTTTTATCAGTGGCTGGCCGAAGGTCCACACACACGCACGCACACACAGGTTCCTACAGTAGATCAGTCTGCGGAAAGCTGCTTGAAATCTTCCACCATTTAGCTATGTCCTCATTTTCAGTGCCATTGTCTTTGACACCACTGTCTTTGTAAAAGAGCCATTAATTTTAGCCTCAGCTTTGTTCACCCTTTCTCCTGTCTCTTTTACTTTCTGCTGGTCTTCTGTCATTTCTGTGTTCTTCTTTCTACATCTCTTGTCTGTTAATTTCACACCCCTTCCATTTTTTTCTCAAGCACGTTGGTCTGGTTTGCATCGCAGTGTGTTATTTTGAGTTCCCATGGAAGGCAAAGTGTGTGTCAAAAGTTATGATTTTACCTCTGAAAACACAAGGGCAATAATTGTGGCAGGTAGAGGCAGTGAAAGAGAACGAGATCTGTAATCTGTTTTCATTGGATCAAACTTAGTGAGCTGGCGAGATGCATAGTGCAGATACTTCCTGTCTGTCCCAAGACCAGACCGCCCGCAGGCTAACAAACCCTTTCTGATTCACACACACATTACACTGCAGTGCAGTCCCACACACACACACACACCAGCTCCTCTTAAATTCCCTCGACCTCCTCCTGCACAGATTAGCTCAGTGTGTTTTTAACATTTCTGCCTGCTGACTAGCTATGAAAATACACAAAACAAGGATTAAATCTTTATATATTAATATGTCATTAACAAAACAATTGACAAAACTATCCATGGAAGATTTTTTTTTAACTACATCCAAAATATAACTCTAAACTGCAGTTTAGAAAAATGGTCTGATTCATTTTAGTCAATACTCTATAGCTAAAATCATATTCCATCCTCCATTTTCTCTTTGAATATATATTTTTTTTCTCAGAAATATGTCACATTGTAGAAGTAAAATGGTTTGCAAGCACTGTTTCACAATGACCAGGTGCCCAGTCTACTGGACTCTGAATCAGAGTGTAACAAGCTGTTGTGGTGAGACGAGAATCCAAATTTAATTTAATTTTCAAGCAGTGAAATCATCAAGCCCCTTTGTCTTTATTGTGATGATTGACCTTAAGAGATTTGAGGTTATGAAATCTGAATTGCATCGATCAAATCAACATCTCTCATCATAAAATATTTTTTTTCACTCAGTCTCCCTTCACACTCCCACTCTCCAACAGCTGATAACACAGGCGATGATTAGCCCTGGCGAGTGGCGGCAGAAGGTCACATTTCCGAGTGCGGCTTTCTGTTTCTCCCGCGTGCTCGCAGATGGCGGTGATTAGGGCTAGCCGGACCGAGTGTGACAGTGTAGTAGATGGATCAGGGACAGAACCGAAGATAAATAAACCGGGCTGTTTGCCGTGCTGATCCTGTCAGCAAACACACAACATCCGATCTATCAGCAAAGGCAGAAAGAGAAGTGAAGATAAATGAAGTAAGAGAGGGTGACAGAAAATGAGAGAGACTGACGATTGGAGGAGGAACGAACAGAAACAGTAAAAACCTTTGAAAAGAAAGAAAATCAAAAATGAGATCTCAATAGTCTCTGCTGGACAGCAATATGTTTGCACAGAAGTTGCGCAAGACTTTTCTTCTCTATTCTATCTACATCTATATATCGTCACTGCCCAATGAAACTCACGTATGTCCAAAACGGTTACTTTTGAGAAAGTGAAAAAAAAAAAGTAGTTTCAAAAGCAGCTGAAAGTAGCGTTGTCATGCTTGGCACAACATCTTTAAATGTAACCATATTCTTGCCAGTGTCATGATATAATCCACATTTGACCCAAAATCGAGTTTAAATGAACATACGTGTATATTGTATAGTAACGGTGGTCGATACGCGTTCTTCCGATCATTAATTCAGAATGACCAAATCGCGTTTCATATTGACAGATGAATAGGCTACGCTCAGTTTATTAAATGTGCTCAGTTTATTAAATGTCTCTTGCAAACTATGAAGAGACAATGAATCAATACACTGACATGGCGATGCTAGACTGATACTTTATTTACACAATCCTACCATCGGATATGAGCTGCATTTTATTACAGATGAGCTGCATTTTATTGATCATCAGCTAATTTCAAAATCAAAGACATACATCAATAAGAGAGTGTGGCAACAGCCTGCCCTGTAAGATCATTTCGTTTCTTTACTTGAAGATGATTGTGAAGATGATTAAGCGTCTGTGACTTACTTTCACTTTTATTTGCGATATTTGCACGTTGGCTTGATGAATATACGATCATCTGCGGTGATGCGTGTCGCAGTAGCGCCGTCATATCTGACTATTTCAGCATTTTTGGGAGGAGTAAAATATAATGTTACATGTGTGGTTTCAACAACCAGATTGCGTTTACCTTGTAAAGATCCGAACACAATGCGAGCCAGACTACCTCCAGATGGTCAGGCAGATCCGATCACTATCCGATCACAACGTATTTATACCTTGCGTTAACATGCCTTTTGTATTATCCGGATAACTTATCTGGATACAGATCACATTTTAATACCAGGTGTAGGGGTCTCAGAGACGAGACCGGCGAGAAACTTCATGAGACCGGCGAGATGCCTCCACAGGGCGGGGAGATACCATACTGTCTATGGGAGATACGCTGCGTGCGTGATTAACAGCTTTGACAGCAAATGCAAATACGTGGAAATCAGATGACATGATTTCACCACTTTTCATTGGTCATTTAGATAATGTGAAGCATGCTGTATACGGAAATGAACCTGGACATTCTCTCCGTCAAAAAATCTCAAAATCGGCAAATTTGATGGTAAGTGGTTTTCATCGGACAGCGACAATATAGTGAAATGGCTTCTTGAACAAGAATAATGTTGGGATGAACTTGAATTTTCACTCGTGCAAACTTAATTGAACTTTCTGAGTGTTACTGAATTAGTGTCCGAAAACTGCTTAGCACTTATTTATGATATCACTTATAACAATCCAAGTTGATCAATTGATGGTGAGTTGGGGGTTTTCAAAACAATGCCAGACTTTATTAATCGTAATGTGAAAAGTGCAGCTTTCCTTAGGGTGAGTGCCAATGAATGATGTTGCTCTCATTTAATCAAAAAAAATAACATTGACCAAATAATAAGGGTAAAAATGTTACTCTCCAGAACCTAACTTGCATTTTTATTGCTTAATTACTTGCAGTAATTACTTTCGGTAATTAAGCTTGTAAGATTCTTAAATCGGCTGGTGTTCCTAAACTTCTGAATCTTATACGCTGTGTCCGAAAGCTCAAAAATGCTGCTTTTGGAGGATGTATGCAAGGGTAGGAAGGCATCAAGGCACCTCTGAATCCAATGTTAGCTACACTTCCTGCCTCATGAGACACCTTCAGCATAGATGTATCTTTCACTGCCTTTGATATCCCACAATCCTATGCTTCCATTCTGTGACAGCTGGGCTGAAAATAAAGATGGTGTCTGAATGTTGCGGTTGGTGGTCAGTTTGTGTGTGAATATACGTTTTTCGACCAACGTTTTCCACTTTTTCTACGCTTAGTTATTACCAATTCTCACTCCACAGTAGACCATTAAACCATAATGCTGCCTCTGAAGTCTGTCTGAAATTCTCTTTCATGAGGAACCTTCTTGCGCAAAAGCTCTCCTACAAAGTTTGTGGACACAGCCATGGCCTTAATGGGATTAGTTCACCCAAAAATGTAAATGATGTCATTAATGACTCACCCTACTATCTCTCCAAGCCCGTAAGACCTCAGTTCATCTTCAGAGCACAGTTGTCACGGTATAGCAAATTCATTGCTTCCTTCTCATCTTCTGTTTATGTTGTTGTATGGAAGCATGTGTGTAGTTGGTGTGACTGAGTTTCATTTGCTTCATCTGCTCCAGCTGATCACCATCTCATCACCAGCTGCAGCCGTATATATATATATATATATATATATATATATATATCATCACACTATATATACTCACCGTTGTCTCATTCCCTTTGCCAGATCGTTGTTCGTGTGTCTCTGTGTGTTGGCGTTCCAGTCCTGTCTTCCTGCATTCCTGTCATCGTGTTCCTGTGGACTATCGTTGTCTTGGTGTTGGATTTGTCGTCTTTGTGTCATCTCCTCACTGGCACGGTTTTTCGCACTCTGATCATCAAAGTCCCTGTGCCACCTGACCACGCCGCGTGCCCGCTGCCGTAATCTCTCACCATTTAATAAAGACCTGAGTTCACTTGCATTTGCTTCCTGTCCTCTATTGACGATCATGACAACAGTGTAAGATATTTGATTTAGTCCGAGAGCTTTCTGTCCCTCCATTGAAAATGTATACATGGTATACTGTCAGGGTTCCCACACCTTGGTAACTTCAAATTTAAGGACCTTTCAAGGACTTTCCAGGTCCAATACCTCAAATTTTTAACTTTACTTTGGGGACACATTTGTTTTGTCCAACAATAAACGTTCAGGTACCATTATAGTAGTTTCGCCCATGCATGAACATTCAAGGAAATGTACACTACAAATTCCCCCACGTGGGAAACACTTAACATCCAGCGTAAATGTGCGTGAACAAACAATAATGAAGCAAAGCTAGTGTGCATAGGCCACAAAGTGTTGGCGAAATAACACATTGGCAGACCAGAATAATATCATACTGGATTTTTCCATCACAACCATCACAAAATAAATTCAAGCACTTTCAAGGACCTGTATCTATGTAGTGTTTTCAAAAACTTTCCAGGGCCTTAAATATTTTTTCCTGATTCACAAACTTTCAAGGATTTCAACGACCCGTGGGAACCCTGTCCTTGTCCAGAAAGGAAATACAGACATCATCAAAGTAGCCCATGTGTGGGTTAGTTAGAATGTTTTGAAGCATTGAAAATACATTTTGGTCCAAAAATAACAAAAACTATGACTTCATTCAGCATTGTATTGTCTTCTGGTTCTGTTGTCAATCCACGTTCATGAGTCCGCAGTGACGCTGGTGACGTAAGACACTGCTGACGTGTATCTGGTGCGTCCGTATATTCGTGGTTCAAATAAAATATAGCTGGGCAAAAAGTCTTCCTCTGTGTCGAAATCCTTAGACATGTTTGTAAAGATTGTTTTGTTTACAGCATGTCTCCCTCAGGCTGTAAACGAAGCTCTTTCGGCAACAATAACACGTCAGCAGCGTCTTACGACATCAGCGTCACTGAACGCGGCTTGACAACAGAACCGGAAGACAATACAATGCTGAATAAAGTCGTAGTTTTTGTTATTTTTGGACCAAAATGTATTTTCGCTGCTTCAAAAAAATTCTAACTAACCCACTGGTGTCACATGGACTACTTTGATAATGTCTTTATTTCCTTTCTGGACAAGGACAGTATACCGTACATACATTTTTAATGGAGGGAAGCTCTCTGACTAAATCTAAAATATCTTAAAGGGCGGGTTTACTGCTCTTTTTCTTTGCATGATTGTATTTATGGGGTGCAATATAACATGTATCCGTGGTTTTTCTTTTTTTAAAAGTCTTATTTTTCCTAAATTTCACGTTTATTGTCAGCCGCGCTCTCCTCTGTCCCCTAACGAGCGGTTGACTTCCTGAGTCTATGAAAACACTCCCTCAGAACCACGCAGCGGGCTCAGATTGGTTCGTTTGGGCCGGTGTGTTGTGGCGGCATGCCAAATGTGGATACCATAGACAGTGAATACACGTAAATAATGATGTCGAGACTGCAGTATCACAGAGGCAGAATCAGACGGAAGAAGCCGCGATGAATCGAGTTAAAGCAGAATCTCACTATACACGGCTCTTAATAAAGGTTTCTGAATGATAATTTGCTTCATGTTTTAACTTTATACACGTTTGTTTTACACAATAGCATCTGACTGGCAACGATAGCAACTGACTGGCTACTAATGTTAAACACAAACAGCGTTTGCAGGTTTACGTTCTTGATTAAATCGAAAATAAAGTCATAAAGCATATATATATATATATATATATATATATATATATATATATATATATATATATATATATATATACACTATATATATATATATATATATATGAAAAATACATTTACTTATACTATACAAAATTCAGGTCCATAATGTTTGTACGCGTTTGCCGTAGACACAAAATAGCCTAACTAGTAGCCCATAAAGCCTACAAAGCCAGCACTGGCATTTGAAAAAAAAAAAAAAAACACAACACTACGTCGGGAATTATACATGCAAATACATTTAAAATGATGAAGTCTTAGCCTACTTACAGATTGTGTCCAACAACTGCTGACTTTTAACTGCTGGTTTTAAAGTTGGATCTGCTTCATGATTTAGAAACAGTTTCTTGTTTACGTTAATCCAGTGTTTGAACTCGTGGAGATTCTGGAAGCTGTCTCGGAAATGCGCAGCACAGAGAGCTAGATTACGATCGTCACTTTCAGGAATATAATCAAACACAAATTGTATCCATTGTTGTCGAAGTATAGTGTCCGTGGGAAGCCCGAAACACAGAAGACCTGACAGCTGCGTGAACACAACTCACTCGACGCATGCCCTTTCCTGCATATTCCGAGGGAGTGGTTGATGCAAATGTGTGGGTTAGTGACGTACCATAACCCAGCTGTAGTCCAAAACGAGTCGTTTTTGTAGGCAATTTTACTTCCTGATTTTTAAAAGATGATATCTCTGCTTACACTAAACTTTCAGTGCTGCAACTTTGCAGATACTGTTCATGCACCAACAGCAACATTACACACTATTTAAAACGAAAAAAGTGAAATCGCAGTAAACCCGCCCTTTAAACTGTGTTCCGAAGATGAAGAGAGGTCTTACGGCTTGGAACGACATGAGGGTGAGTCATTAATGACATAACTTTAATTTTTGGGTGAATTAACCCTTTAAAAGACAGAGAACAGCAGAGTCTCAACGTTAAGCAGTGCAATGTTGATGTAAAAACTGAAATTAAGGGTCAGAAGCTTAAACAACACTGATATCTTTGCTTTGAAATCTGAATGAACAAATACACACACACACACACACACACACGCAAATAAATAAAAATAAATAACAAGTAGCCTATCCTTGTTTCATGGAGTCAGACATAACTTCTGCTTCAGTGAGTCAGACTAATTGACAAACCTACTCGTAAGCATTTCTGGTTCACTAAAAAATGGCTCAGAGCCTTTTACTTTAAACTTCACTGGTCGTATTGTTTATTTGAGATTCATTAAATAAAACTGGGTCACAAAGGATAGAATCAGATGTTTCTGATCACGCTGTTTGTGATCACGCTGATGTTTGTGACAATGGTTTGAGAATTGGACTTCTCTGGTAGCACTTTATATTTTTCACTGAATAAAGCATGGAATAGTTTTATAGTTTTAGAGTATTTAAGTATGGTGTTCGGAAGCCCATTTCCAACACATAAGAAAAAAAAAACAAACAATAGTGGTTCATGTAGATTGTCTACAAACGAAAGGTTGGTGGTTCAATCCCCGGTTCCACCTGACCAAGTGTCGAAGTGTCCATGAGCAAGACACCTAACCCCAGCTGCTCCCGACGAGCTGGATGACGCCTTGCATGGCTGACACCGCCTTCGGTGTATGAATGTGTGTGTGAATGGGTGAATATGAGGCAATATGTAAAGCACTTTGGTGGCCATTAGGTCTATGAAAGCGCTACATAAATGCAGTCCATTTACCATAAAAATCTAAATGATGACGTCATATTTATGAGATCAGAAAAGTCAAACTCGACAAGCAACGTCATAACTATGAGATAAAAATCCTGACTCAAAATCTCATATGACATAAAACTCATCAAAAGTCATAACTATGACAGTTGTTATGACAGAAATTAATAATTTTGACTTTTTATCTCATCATTCTGACTTTTTAAAGGGGGGTTGACTGCTTTTTTTCTTTGCATGATTGTATTTATGGGGTGCAATATAACATGTATTCGTGTTTTTTCTTTTTTTGAAAGTCTTATTTTTCATAAACTTCACCTTTATTGTCAGCCGCGCTCTCCTCTGTCCCCTGAACGAGCGGTTCACTTCCTGATTCTATGATAACACCTCCTCAGAAACACGTCAGTGAGCTCAGATTGGTTAGTTTGGCCCGGTGTGTTGTGATTGGCTAAACTGTCGCTCACGTTGTCCGGAAGATTAACACCCATTACCTTTACGGGCATGTCAAGAGCTCCGGATGCAAATACGTGTCGAACTGCAGTATCAGTTTCAGGCAGAATCAAGACCGAGAAAGCCGCGATGAAGAGAGTCAAACAAAACCTCACCACACACGGCTCTTACTAAACGTTTCTGAATGATAATTTGCTACGTTTTTTAACTTAATAGACATTTGTTTTACACAATAGCATCTGACTGCCATCAATAGCAACTGACTGGCTACTAATGTTATACTCAAACAGCATTGGCATGTTTACGTTCTTGATCAAATCGAAAATAACGTCATAAAGCATATATACATGAAAAATACGTTTAAAACATTAGTACTTATAGAAAATTAGGTCCATAATGTTTGTACGTGTTTGTCGTAGACACAAAAAATAGCATAGTCTAACTAGTAGTGGCTATAAAGGCACTGGCATTTGAAAAAAAAAAACGCAAGGCTACGTCTTGAATTATACATGCAAATACATTTAAAATGATGAAGTCTTAGCCTACTTACAGATTGTGGCCCAACACTGCTGCCTCTTGTTTTAAAGTCGGAATGGTTCATGTTTTAGTAACAGTTTCTTGTTGAATCCAGTGATTAACTCGCTAGATTACAATCGTCATTTTCAGGAACAAAATCAAACATAAATTGTATCCATTGTCGAGGAAGAATAGCCTCCATGGGAAGCCCAAACACAGAAGACCTGACAGCTGCGTGAACAACACATCTTTACGAGTCGACGTGCCTCCGCATTTCCTGCATTTTCCGGTGGGAGTGGTTGATGCAAATGTGTAGGTTAGTGACATACCATAACCTAGCTGTAGTCCCAATCGAGTCGTTTCTGTAGCCAATTATACTTCCTGATTTTTAAAAGACGATATCTCTGCTTATACTGAACTTTCAGCGCTGCATCTTTGCAGATACTGTTCATGCACAAACAGCAACATTACACACTATTTAAAATGAAAAAAGTGAAATTGCAGTCAACCATAATAATAACCATAATAATAACTTAGTATGTCAATTTCGATTCTGATCGTTATTTCAGCTTTTTATGTCAATTGTGACATTAATAATTTAAAGTTTTATGTCATAAAATTGACTTTTTACTATATTAAAATTTTTTTATAATTTTTTTCTTATGGCATAAATGGGATTCCACAGTATCTGGTCAGCGTCAATCTAACATAACGTCATGTTTCTCGCATTTAAAATAACTGCGAGAAAAATAGGCCACACGTGACCCGAGCATGCAGTAGAAACATGTGAGCAGGCAAAATGTTTCTCAAATGCTGTCCCTACAGTACTGCAGTCAGTGGATCAAACTTTGTTCTGTAGTTGGAGGGCAAGAACATTGAAGAACTGCGGGAGCAAGAGAAACCTCTGGCCGTGAAGAAGAAGACTCAAAGTGCATGCGATTAAATGCTGAGGATATTTATATCTCACATTGGAGATAGTCTGAGCCTGGGGGACAGCGACTGGAGAGCAGAAGTCTGGAGAAAAGCAGGAAAAATTTCGGGGAGGGGGACGAACATACTGGCAAGATAGTACATTTTAGTGCGAGATAACACTATTAGAGAATGGTCAGGGAAAATAATGGAGAAAGAAAAGAACGAACACAGAGAAGCTGCCTTCAGGCTTCAGTCGTAGTTGGCAAGGGTTAATTCTGTCCTCATTTTGCATTCATAATCTGTTCCTGCTCTAAAATGGAGAGCAGTACTCCTCAGCAAGCTTCGTTTGATGATGGAAAGTAATAGAACTCTGCAGACTCAGTTGGTCCATTCATCATTCAACAACACAACGCGTGCAGATTTCCATCCACCCGACCAAAGTCTGCTCCAGCTCAGTCAATGGGAGGTAGATTGGTATTCACTCACGGATGTTATCTTATCAGTAACCTTGAATGTGAAATCAATTTGTTCTGTGCGGGCAGGGCTGGTGAATATTCATGCCAGTTTTGGAGCGAGGCAATTGGCTCCATATTATCTCTGTTACCTGCACCGAACGGGAATGTCAATGATGTACTCCAAATAAAGCCTCCTCCTTGTAAACAATGGCCTTATCTCTACGTTTTTCATGGTCGATTGTGCAGTCAGGGCCACGTCGTTGTGATACAGCTGACACGGCGACCGAACCGTGAGGCGGTTATTTCTCCTAAAACAAATGACAAATGTTCTTATTGTAAAGCATTTTATCTGCCAGTAAAAAGCAGTGGGAATGCAATTAGCGGTCAAATGGATAATATAATTAGATTTTCAGTTAGTTGATTGTTATTCTATGAGAAAATCACAATTAATGAGATCTTATTTTTTTCCGACAGCAAAGACTTTAAATAGAACATAATCATCAAATAATCAGTGAGATTATAGATAATTTTTCAGACTTTAATATATTTTTTTTTTATTCTGCAAGACAACAGTTAGTTAAATGAGAACATAGGCTACATAGATATTTCCTCAGTCGGCATGAAATAGAAATTGATCCTACAGTATATCTAACGCATCATATTGATCGTATTCTGAGAACATCATCAAATCAATAAAAGCCCCTAATTTTAATCAAAATCTCACAACTTGATCTTCAGACTTCTCCCTGGTGTCAGTGGTTGCGAAACAATAAAAAAAATAAAGAGCTGGATCTAATCGCACACTGGGAAAGTTTAATGAAAACAAAATCCAAAATCACTTCTCGGGATAATAGGATACACAGAAAACGTGAAAAGATTTGTCACTAGTTCCAAATTGTGACTAGGTGTTTCATTTCATTCCAGACCTTTTCATTCCATGTGCCCCCAGCCTCATGACATTGTATTGTCCATTGTAGAACAACCTTTCGAAAATTGTTGGTTGAAAGATAAAATCTTACAAGGTTAAACTAGTTGAGCCAGAATCTAAAACTTTCAGCAGAGGCGTTTCAGATCTCAACATTATTTCAAACTGCACGAAGACCAACTCTCTTTTCTGTATGTACATCAACAAAAGCATCATTTTGATGCTTTGCAAGATCAACCACTGAGCAATTTAATGTTCCACTAGGATGCAATTTAATGTTCCACTAGGATGCGGTCATCTTTCAGTCTATGTGTGTGTGTATCGTTTTGGCTGGTGTTTTGTCACCTGCTCATAAATGTCTTGTAGCAGATTGAAGTCACTGTAGCAGAATACCGTGTGCATTTGTTTCAGGCCAACCTGGGTGAGATCATAACCTGAGGCACAACGCTACCTCCTTCACCTCTCTCTCCTGCAGGTTATCGTAATGCAGCAGATGGCTTCCCTCCACCGCTGAACGTTTCAACAGAACGGCTCACAGCATCCTTCTCCGTCCCACTCTCCTCTCGTACGCTTCGCCTCTATCTCTCTCCCTACATTTGCCCCCTGTCCCCACAGTCAGAAATGGACACCGGCCAGACCACTGCAGACCAGCGCAGCGTCCCCTCTCCCTCGCTTTGGAAGACAGATTTCAACAAAAACATGGGATGGAAATACCATTTGATTGCAGCGTGTGTGTTTTGACCGAGCTGCGTTTCGCATGCTAGAGATAATGAGGACGGTCTGTGGATTACTTCTACCATGTTGTGCGTAATTCAGACATATTTGTCCGTTGGAGAAAGGTCCATCTATAAATCCGGTTTCATAAGCTCCAGAAGTTGACAAAGACGTAGAGTTTTGTAGAAATCCTAAAGCTCGCCTCAGTATTGGTCTTGGACCATGGCGAACCCTAAAGCCTCGGAAAAGAAATGTGTTTGCGCTCGGCACAGGGGACTTTTGGCATGGCGGTCTGTATGAATTGTCCTGTGGCGCACATGCAAACCGAGGCACTAAGCTCAAGGCCTTGTCCAAACATTTCCCTCACTCTCTCTGGCTCTTAATATTTATCCCTCACTCCATCATTATCTCTATCTCTCGTTTCTGATGAATCACACAAGTGTTCTCTGTATCACACTTTGCGGTTGAAAAGGTTCCAGAGCTTTGTTGCATTATAGAGATGGATCTGTTGAACTTTTCCTAAGTTGAGGATTTCAAGATTGCTGGCAGGGACTAAACCCCTGCTCGCGTCTCATTTATACTGCTGGGTTTTTCTTACACAATCTCATAAATACTTACACACTGGACAGAGAAGAAATTAAGCGGACTGCTTTTTGGCCGCAGTGTTGTCTGCAGCGTTTTAGTCTGTATAGAAAACCAAACTCCGTTTGGCGTGTGGATGAGGAAGCTGTGTTGCAGATGCTGTGGGAAATGGCTGGGTATCAGAATGTTGTACTAACAGTATTGTTACAAAAGTAAAAATACTTTGAAAGTCCTCCTGCTGTCAATAATCCTATTAAATGAAGTTTTCTTAACTAAGTTCGGGAGGAGGTCGTTCAGATAATTGACACTGAGTGGACAGCAATCAGCAATCAGCAGTTAATGATCAGAGGGTACAAATAGACTCAGCAGTCTTACCTCGATCCATTGACTGTTTGCAGCATCCCTCTTCCACACTCCTAGTTCTCCACACTCCTCAAGCACTTGCATACGGGGGAGTACTCTGGGTTCGGGCAGAATTCCGAGCTCAGAGCCCTCCCTCCGCGACAGCACGCCAAATATGCATTGAATCTTACTCACTCAAAATTATATGTAAGTGTGAACTCGTGAAACTCATCTTTGATGATCAAAATGACTACATTATCAAACAGTTGCTACTGTTACACAAACCATGTTCCCGTTCCCCATCTCAGAGTCAGACTAGTGCCATCTAAAAATTGGCATCCTGAACCCTACTGAAAATAAACCATGTTTTTACACAAAAAACCCAAAACAAAACAAAAAAAAACATGTTATTCACCACATCTTTAAATGTAATGCTTTCATAGCTCACATATACCCCCTTTCCACCAAAATAAGACTTGGTTCGGAACTGGTGCTGGTTCAAAGTTGGTTCGGAGTTGGTTCAACTTGCGAACCCCTTCAGAACCTTTTTGTTTTTCCACTGACTAGAGCGCCCAGGGAATGACGTTGTTACGTCACTGTGTACATCGCCATACGTCTTAGCTGGAAACGCTTGCAAGTACAACATTACTTTGTGATTATCTCTAACTTGTGTACCAAGAAGGCTTTAAAAACAATTGAAATATGTAAGTCTTTTAATCTTTTCGTTCGATATGTAATATTTTCTGATTAGTTATGTACCCCTGTCTTGTGTCTATTTTTTATTTCCATTTGTTTGTTTCTATACTGTGACTGTTTTCTTCTTTGCTTATAATGTTTTAAATAAAAAAAGAAATAAAAAAAGAAACGCTTGCGCCAACTTCAAGCATAACAATTGCAAAGGTGGACTCCATTTTGTTTCTGCAAACCAGCAAACGTTTCTCCTGGTTTTGTGATGGGCAAAAAGATGTTTAGAACACATCTAAACCCGCCTCAGCCTCGAACGTAAGCATGACGTGGTAAAGAACGGTTCTAGTTGAGCAAAGAGTTGGTGTCGCTTTGGAACCAGCTTTCCCGGCCGAGAACCGGTTCTCTGGCTGTCGAAACACAAATAACTGGTTCTGCACGCAGGCACCGGCTCTGAATCGACTCTCAAAATGCTTTGGTGGAAAGGGGTAGTAGAGTAGGCCTACTAAATCAACACTTGCTCTTAGAGAGAAAGTCAGGAGCCACTGACCTAAACAATATTTTAAGGAGTTGTAGGTAATACTGTATATATCCAACCAACACAAAGGCTTGTCCAACCAGTAGGCAACCATAGTCGTTGTGGTTTCTCCTTTGGTCGCACTCATGGAGAAGTAAGTAAAAGAAGCAACACTCGTAATTTAACTAATAAAATAAGTAAGTTCTTTAGTTGAAAACTGCGCTATGCAAAGGAGTTGACTTACTGCGTTGCTCTGATTGGTTGTAGGTCTACCGACTATCCAATTGAGTGCAGAGTTGTTGTTTTTTCTGGTTCGGTTACGACACGCCTCATAAACAAAGCTTAATGAAGCGGTCTTCAGACTCATATTCTCATTAGAATATGGGTATGACGAAGTCAGGCTAGCACTCTACAGTAGTACTTCTGTATGCTATATTGTGTTGTTTGCTTAGCACTAACAGCAACCACTGGACCCTTTTCACAGAGTGTATGACACATCTATTTCTGTAAAAATGAAGGTAAGTATGGCCAAGTGTTTCATTTTCTCTCTTTTTTTGTGTGAATAAACATACCCTGGTAAATTACAAGAAAAAAAAAGCACTTCTGCAATTGGGTTTCTAATACAGTAGCTGAGGGAGTGATTGTACTGTGATTTTACATCTTCTCCTCCCTGGCTGCCGTAATTCGTCTCTCTATATTATTTTCTTTCGGAAAGTTGTGGAAATGAAATAGTGATTGTTTTTTTTCTTTTTCTGTTGGAGAAATTGGGAATGCCAATGTAATATTTGTTGTGTTCTCCCATGTACCGAAATGTACCCTGCTAAAGTTTACTTTAAGTGACAAACTAAATGTGAAAAAGGTAATGTGAAAAAGGTCCATTAGAATCAACTTCCAAGTTCCTGAAGGTTTCACACTAAAGGCTTACTTGTGTTATGTCATGTGCAGAGTTGATGTTTGTGTAGTCTGTCCCAATCCCAAATCAGTCACTTTTGAGGCTCCATTTCATTTAGTATATGCTTCCTAGGCAGAAGACAGACAGAAATCTTACTAGGATTTGAAATTTGATTCTAGAAAAAGCTTGGTAAAATCAATTAGAAATCCTTGAGAGTGGCAAATGAAGAGTAAAAGTACATAAAAATGAGAAATGAAAACATTTACTAGATATTGTTATGACAGAAGTGGAGAGACAGTGGGAAAGGAAAATAAATTGAAGATTTTAATTGCATTGAACCCCCTCTGCTGTCTCTCTGCCTAACTCTCTTCTCCATTAGTTGTGTGGTTCCGGTAAAAGCCTGTGGGTGAGTATGACACTGTTAAGCAAACCTCATTACCTTTGTCATCTCTTTCTCATTAATCATGCAGGGCTGTATGAAGCTCACCACAGCATGTGCGCACAGCCAAAGTCAATCACTCACACTTATACACCTCACATATTAATAGGCATGAAATGTCGATAATGTATTAAACGTAATCCAGCATCAAGTGATAAGTTAAAATCAGCTTGATTCATTTAGAGGGAGGATCTGCAAAGGTAACATTATGTCTGCACTGCAAAAGTGTTCAATTAGTGTCAGTTGCCTTGTTTTCCAGCACAGGATCAAAAAATCCTTAAAACAAAATACATTTGACACACAATTGTGTAAAATTTCACCTCATTTGAGAAGATACATTTTATGTTTATGTTTTTTTCCCCCTTGTTGTTTTGACTAAATTCTCAGTCTACTTTTTACCATAAAAAAAAATTTTTCCTATAAAAAAATATATATATATATACAAAATTAATGATTTATGCTGTCGAACCCAATTAACATTATTCCTTAATGATTTCACTCTTGATCTTCTTTAACCTTTTATGTAAATAAGTAAATAAAATAGAATTAACTTCGTTTTTTTTATTATCTGATTCTGAATTATTATTCTGCCGTTTATCACTGAAACGTGTCCTCAAATGCCGTCTTGGTCTAGAGCCAGAGAGATTCCTTTAGTTCGAAGAAAGGTCAGAACACAGTCTTCACACACACCAGGAATGACTGTTTGCATAGGGATTAATGGACCAGAGGTCTTGTACAGATTAAGGCTGATTATGCAAATGTAGAATGCAGAAGTTCCCACCAACCATTTGTCAAGAGCTGAAAAGATCTGTTTTTATCACTTATTTAACATTCAGTCATAAGTCTGTACATTTTTTTTTTTTAATTTTACCTTGAGTGAAAAAAAATATATATCTGCCTGAGCCACAAGTAAATAACTAAATTGAAATTCTGGATACTAAATGCTATTAAAAAAATAATTATAAAAAAAAAATAAAAAATCATGAAAACAAGACAAAGACAACATTTATACTTGGTGACATCCTTGCTAAAAGCAACTCAAGACATTTTCCATGCTCTGTCTGGGATAAGGTAAGATCCAAGAGAAGAGAGGGAATGAATTCAATTGCTGCTGCCGTTCCAGATTTCAATTGTTAATATTTTCCTTGCTAAACCTTTTTCTACTTTCTTGCTTTGTTATCCATATGCTGGAAGTTGCTGAAAAGAACTGATAAAGTGTCTATTGAAAAAGACTAATATCTAGCTGATAAAAAAACACCAGCACTACAATACACAGAGATCTCGGAGAATACAGATTCATATTTGTAAGACCTGGTTTATGGTCCAGATTGTACTGTTCCAGGGCTTAAGGATTTGATACATGGATTCAGGGTTGGTTTTGTAAAGCATAACTCTCTCAGACTGAACAGTTGTAAGCCGTTTGGGTCCTCGGACACTCTATCCTTCACCACCCTCTTAGAGTCTAAGTCCTGGTTCTGTTAAACCTCATCAAGAACTATCAAAACACTCTAGTTCCTGTTACCTCTCTCTGTCTCTGCTCTCATCCAGCAGGAATGCCGTTTCTCTTCCTCATTACATATCAACCAGATTCAGGCTGGTGAGTCTTTCCTGAGCAAAGTGTAATTCCTCTAACTTTTTCTTTTTGCTCAATCCTTACTTTTTTTTCCAGGAAGACGGGCGTCTGAAATACATGCATAATGAATGCATCTCTCATTAGAATGATTGTCAGAGGAAAAACATTGCTTGGCTCACGGCAGGGTTTTCTGGGATTCTAAAATTACGTTTTCTCCTCGTTTTTTTTTCTCCCTCCCTCCTTTATTTATCAAAGGCTTTGCACAATCACCCCTCATCGCGACTGGGACGGCTGTGGGAAACAGATGTTTACTGATTAAGCAGGCGTACCGTGCCAGAGCGGCTGTATTACGGCCCATTCAAAGTGTAAAAAGGACAGGAAAAAAAAAAGTTTAAAGAAAAAAGAAAGGCTGACAAAACGCAGACACTCATGGGCAGCCCCCTCTTCTGCCGCTGCTTCAACCATAATACGGTTTGATTGTTGAAATTGTTCTTCGGGGAGAATTTCATTTTTTTTTCCTCCTATTTTTGATACGCTTTTAATGTGTTGGTTATCCCTGCCAAGCTGCTTTTACTCCCAATCAGCATTTACACAAACACTCACTTCAAGCTCGAGCTGAAAGAGACATGGAGAGGAATGATGGGTGAAAAGGAGATGAAAAAACGCAAAATAATCGGAATGCTATACTGGCAAGACCGGCTAACCTGGTTTATACCACCACATTCGACCGTTTCGTTTCAACTGAGGCCAAGATGTAATAGAAATATGTGACCAGCATTGGAGCCAACTGTCCGCTCTCAGCCTCGGATGCCACTTTATGTGGCGATAAACACGGGATCCATTTCTCTCCATGTGAGAACATGCCTCATCCAAATACCTTTCCAGCAATTCGTTTTGGAGAATTAGTGGAATTAGCCACATAAATCACTTTAGACATTAATAACAATGCACTTGGCAATCATTTATTTCTCTCATAGCTCTATTTTACAATTTACAAACTAGATAAAAAAGACCATAAAATAAATGACGTTTCATGTACCTAAATTCATCAAATAAAAAATGGAAGAGAGGGAAAACGATGACACAATTGTGCACAACCTTAAACCTAAAATGTCTAGATCATCTGGGCAAAAATGTGAATTGTTAGTGTTATTTCGGAATAAACAATATTAGGAGACTTGGCACTGTACATTCTGTTCAATTTCTCTCCTCTCACATTCATTGCATATTCCATAGAGGTCCTAAACAGGTACAGAGGGAATATCGAAAGATGAAACAGGAAGTCAAAAGCATTTCATACGAGAATGCGTCACATTAACAAGAAGTCTCTCAGATTGGAAGGATGGATGTGGTAGACGTGAAACAGAGCACACTTGAAATGTTATTTCCCCCCCTTTTTTATAAACATTCCTGTAATAAGTTTATTTTAGGTACAAACAACGTGCCTCTTCTTGCAGCCCGCTTGTCAGACCATTCGAATTAGCGTTGAAATAGTTTTCATTTGAGTCAAAGGACCCAAATAAATGTGGCGTGTTTTTTAGTTGCAATCTCCAGCATTGGTAAGAAGCGAAGAACAGCAGTGACTTAGTGTATATAGCAAACAACTCCAGTATGTCGGTCTCCAGAGAGCAGCCACAAAGTTCTGCAGTCTTAGCAACATCATGTGCTCTTGTCCTTCGTGTATGCGCCTCAAAACAAACTGTCATCCTTCAAAGAAAACAGCAACACGCTGCAGTGAGAACGGAGAGTTTTTTTCTGTCAAGAGTGAGACCAAATGAAAATGTTCATTATATCGCTCATCGACTCTCTGAGGAGTTAACCGAAGGGCCCTAAACCGCTCCTCGGGTTGTTTGTCATGTTTTCAGACTCCAGTCGTGGAAGCGTTCAGCATTTGCTGGAAATCATGGGAGCTGAAGTCCTTTGTCCTGGTGTCAAGTAAATGTAGTTATTGAAACCGCAATGGATGCGAGAATATCGCTGCGGAGCAGATGTGTGAAGGTGACTCTGGAGCGAGAGAGAGAAAAGAAAATGATTATGATTCAGGGATTCAAAGCGCGTCCTGTAAACAGACCAGTACACACAAACGCAGCATTAATTGAAGTAATCCACAGAGTATGGAAACTGAAATTGCTCTGTTTGCTCTGTTGCTGGGGAGTCTGGGAAAAACACATTTACATCGTTGGCGCTGTTTTCATTTTGAGCTCATCCCATCAAACAGCACCAATATATATCCCTTGTGTTCATCGGTACTGGTCCTAATCCCAACTAATGAGCGGATAAATAACTGTAGGGGACAGAGAGGAAGTAGAGCAGATCCCATAAACTTTGGGTAGGACTTGTTACTTTGTGCTTACCTTAGCTCAGCTCTGATGGAACTTCCAGTAAGGGAGACATGTGTTGATTTCACGGCCCGCCGAAGGTCTCCGGGGACAGAGAGGCGAGGAGAGAGAGAGCACGTATGGAGCAGGGAAAAACCGTGGAGACCGAGGTGAAGAGAGAAAGATGTAAACTGAGGGCCGATTTTCTATTCCAACCCGGGCAAGCAGAGCAGTGTGGAGAATTGCGGAGTGGAGACAGATATTCCATTCTGAGGGTGGGGAGACCTGGAGACCTTCCAGAACTGGTCTTCCATTGTGGATGTTTGGAAGATGAATGCCTCTGTGAAATCCCGGAAAAAAGCGGTAAAGAGTGCATAAAATCTCTATCTCTCGACATCTCCATTTCGTGAGTTAAATTCCCGCCAGGTGCTGCTGACTCAAGTAACCATGAAATGGCAAAAATCCAGTACTATTTATACATTTACTTACAGGCACATACATACAAAAAAAAATTCAAATCAACGAACAGAGAAACTTCTTCGTAAGTTTCACTGAAATTAAAAGTTTCCTACAATCATATCCAGAGCATCAATACAGCGCGGACATCCTCTTGACTCGGCTGCGGGGATGGCATTATTGAAAGAAAAGTGCTGTATCGTTCCTCTGAAATTGTTTTCTGTTTTATTTTTCCCCCAAAATTTAATTTAAAGTGCATGGATGAGGTAAATGGATTTTCTTAGAACCAAAATAAAAAAAGAAGTCCAAAAGTATGTTTCGAGTTTGTGTGTTCTGATCCCATGGGTTCAGACAGGAACCATCCTGTCTTGCATTTGTTGCATCTGGGACAGCATTCCCTGCGCGCTGTTGAGGACTTATCCTGATGTGCGGCGGAGGAGATCCCTATCCTCGCCATGTCCCTGTTCCAAGGAAACAAGACAGAGCTGATGAGAACATGTTTAATTTTCCCTCTGCAAACTCTTTTTTTTTTGTCCCCTCTCTCCTCATTTGCCTTTAACATGAAATCTAAGAACTTGATCCTGGCTGAACATTTGAATGCCAAAGTAGAAGTTCTCAATGCTTCGTTGGCATCTACAAGAGTTTTGCACGGACATGCGACTACTAAACCCATACGTCAGGAAAGTGTATGCCTGAGCGCTGATTTAAGACATGGGTTTCTTTCCCTTGTATTAGTCAAAAGTATGCTCGAAGCCAACATACACACATCACACATATCCTAACACCTTAATAGTGCGTTTTATTTGCTCACGTGACTCACTCTTGTGTCATGTGGACCACAGCCTCTGGGGTGGTGTAGCCAGCAGCAGTGAAGTTGTCTCTGTAAACGTTCCATGTTGATGGCCTGCAGCCAATCGGCAACTGATCCCAGGGTAGATGTGAATTCTGGGCTGCTGGGCTCCAGGAGGGTGGTGTTGGGTCTAGAAAAAGAGAAAAGACTTAGTTAGGAGCCCGAGACTTGGGCTGGCTATGTGTTGCCCACTTTGAACAACGTATGAAAGAACTATAAAAGACTTTATTGCTGTAAGCATCACTTCATTGGAACACGTTTATATAACACTGCCAGTCATGCGTTTAACATGCACTTATTTGCCACAGCTGAAAACACATTTACAGCAATATAATCTCTGGAGACTGGACCCAAGAACATGGCCTCCCCAAGGCATCCCCATTCAAACTCAGGAAAGAATTTGAGCCAAGTGGATTTTAAAATAAAGTGGTTATTATAATGAAATAACATTAATGCAACTTATATTATTTAAAATATATATTTTTGGAATCTGCATTCAACAAAAAAAATCAGTCGAACACAGAAATCCTATTGTAACTGTAAGGATTTAAAAAAAGGATTTAAAAAAAAATAAAATAATTATTGCAACTTCCAAAAAGTTTTTTTTTTTTAACAAACAAACAACAAAAACGGATATAGAAATATCGGTAACACTTTACAATACGTGTGCACTAATATGCATTAATTCATGCTTAACTAATGCACAGATAATCATGAGTTAATGTATAACTAATGAAGAACTAAACCATTAATTCATGATTATTGGCATCAGCAACTAATAAAGAGGCTATATCATTAATAGATTAAGTAATACATGAAATTGCAATTAATTCAATGTGTCATTGTGCATTAATTCCTTAATAACATATTTTATTAACTAATAGTGTAAATTAATGTGTTAATTACCATAATTAGTCAAAGCTATGCACTTCAACGTCCAGTTGTCTGCTTTAATTAATCATTAGCTAATGATTTGCAAAGGTATCATTATGTTATGACTTTACTTGCTGAGGCACATCATTATTAACTAGTCATTTAGTAATTGTAGTATTTTGCACATGAATTTGCACTAACAATTAAGTAATTAATCATGTATTAATGCATATTAATGTACCTGTCATATTATCTAGAAGTTAAAATACAAGGCTTTGGCTCATTCTGGTAATTAACATTTTAATTAAGACTATTAGTTAAAAAATAGTTAATACGGAATTAATCCACAATTACATATTTAATTAATAACAATTAATGCATGAACTAATACATTAACCTTACATACTCTTAATTCCTTAGTCCCTAATGTGGTAATCATTAATGAATAGCTTAGATAATCATTAGTTACACATTAATTCAGTATTATCTGTGCATTAGTTAAGCATGAATTAATGCTTATTAGTGCACCCGTATTGTAAAGTGTTACTGAAATATCTCATAAAAGGAATCGCACCAGGACTGTGACTGGTGCACCCTCGAAAAATAGGTGTAAGTTGCCCTTTGGCTTATGTGACAGAGATTGTATTTATTACCTGGTTATCTCTCCTCCCTTCCTTTTCAGGCTGTTGGGGTTGCGGATGAGTTTGTCCAGCATGTTGACAATTTGGCTGAACTTTGGCCTTTCAGCGCGCTCTTTCTGCCAACAATCCAGCATCAACTGGTGCAAAGAAACTGGACAGTCCATGGGTGGAGGCAGCCTATAGCCTTCCTCAATTGCCTTTATCACCTGAGACAGAGAAGGATCAAATGGGAAGTTAAACACAAAATTTAAGCTCTGAATCAACCTCGTCCATTACTTATAAAAAAACACTTACATCCTGGTTACTCATGTCCCAGTATGGCCGCTCTTCGTATGACATCACTTCCCACATGACGATGCCGTAACTCCACACGTCGGAGGCGGATGTGAATTTTCTGTATGTAATGGCTTCAGGGGCGGTCCAGCGAATAGGAATCTTGCCTCCCTGTGATTGATAGGTTCCTGTTATTTCCTTTCAAAAGAAATAGCAAACACATGCATCGAGGTTAATCACACACACGCATGCACACGCACACACATGCTTTGCACTCAATATTGGGGTTAGTTTGCTCATTTCTATACTACTTTGGTTTAGTTAAAGCACTTCCTGTATGAACAACCACATACATGCAGGTTAAATGTTGAAGATAATGGGTTGAAAAGCTTGTGTTTAGGGCTGCAAACACAAGTACAAACAAATGAGTTTCAAACGTAGGTGTTAGACTTACCCTGGTAGTATAAGCAGCATCTGGGTCTTCCTCCAAACTCCGAGACATGCCAAAGTCAGACACTTTGCACACCAGATTACTGTTCACCAGGATGTTTCGTGCCGCCAAGTCACGGTGGACGTAGCTCATGTCAGACAGATACTTCATTCCTGAAGCGATACCACGCAAGATGCCCACCAGCTGAATGACTGTAAACCGCCCATCATTCTTCTATGGAAGGAATAACATTCATAGTTAAAAGATGTTTAAGCCAATGCAGTACTAAACAAATGCAGGGTCAAAATGATGTGCTTAAAAAATCTCACAAACAAAACCCACCCTGAGAAAAGCATCAAGGGATCCGTTCTCCATGTACTCAGTGATGATCATAACTGGCTTACCTGCGCAGACAAAAAGAAAAAAGATTTGAATAAATTAACTCAAATTAAAATGACATTTTATCATTTTATAGCATGTAAGTGAAAAGTGACAATAAAGAGATTTATAAATAATCAGTTTCCACCCAAATATTAAGCACCACTGTTCTCACCATAAGTTCTCTGAGCACCATATTATGAGGCATTATGTGACACTGAAGACTGGAGTAATGATGCTGAAAATTCAGCTTTGCCATCATTATTACATTTCAAAATATATTAAAATAGAAAACAATTTTTTTTATCAAATAAATGCAGCCTTGTGAGCGTAAGAGACTTCAAGAGATTTCTAAAAGATTTCCAGACCCAAAACTTTCGAACGGTAGTTACTCTTAGACAAAGGGGTTCTATATATGTAGCATAGGGTTCAACTGCAAAGGACGTTTTATGCAAAAAAAAAAAAATAGATTATAATGATAAGAAAGAACCCTTTTGGCACAAAGGTTCTTTATAGGCTATTATTCATTTATATATTACATTATTCTGCAACATTTTGCAGTTGTAATCAAATTATTGTTTATTAAAATGTTGTAGTAACTTAATATCCCATTTTAATCATGCTGATTTTTGAAGGATAAAAACTGAAATGGCACTCTTCGTGTGATATTGATTAATTACATTTTTAAACCCCCATATCTTGAATTTTATGATCATTCATGCATTGCATTTTAAGGGTTCCCAATACTTAGTGCTTTAGAACCTTTTTAGAACCTTTCTAAGAGTGTATCTACGTTAAATCATTGGATGCATTTAATTAGCTTAATCTTAAACTTCACTTGAGTTTCCAAATTGGAAATCAGATTTCTGTTCAGAAAGCAACATTAAAGCCAGAGGATCCTTTGTAGATGCATAATAACACCTGATTGGGTACAGTTTTCCCCACTCAGAACCAATCAGAGTTGGCAAATTTGGGTACTAAACCAATTATCTGCTTAAATCACCTGTCTTCAAGAACAAAAACAGTCAAATAGTGATTCAAAACTCAAAGTAGATCGAAACGGCGAGAAAAATTGAGAGATTTTATATTTTGTTTGTAGTCGTACGCACTCAAGGCACACATCAGCACATTTGAATGCCACTTCCCAATCAAGCCCTAAAGTGTTTCGTTCGCAAGCTCCTTTCTCCGCTCTCCCCCTCTCTTCCTCTTCGCTCCTGTTTGCGAGTGGGATTTCTGTGTGAGTTTGTTTACTGAATGCAGCCGTTGCTGGAGGCTATCAGGACTGGATTCCCACATTACCTGCCAGTCAGTACAGAGACACGCCAATGCTATGGCAACGCAAGCCCCTCTCATGGAGCCAAAAGGATGGAGTGCAGGGGCCTCACAATAGAGGACAATGGCACACGCACACACACCTACACAGATCCGCTCACAAACACATACACACGCACACACTTCACCTCAGAGGAATCATTGCAGTGTTCTAGCGGTGCCTTCATTATGCAAATACAATCTTGCATTTAATGCCAGCGCATAAAAGACTGCGCCCACCAAGCTCGTCTGTGAAAGCTTTCTGCAGAGACGGCTGGCATCATGTTTCTCTCCCGCTCTCAGAGGCTTAGGGGCATTTTGTCTTTATTTATTTAGGACAATTTCTACATCATTAGTAATTTATTAAACAGGTTTAATTGGCCCAGTTGGAGGCGTAGGCTATGAGAGAGATCTGCCATAGTCTGTTATAACAGTTTTCCTGAAGACACCACTTCTGCCATGCTAAGGATTATGGGAGAAGGGCTACACCAACACCAGCCCTGTTATAAGAAAAGTTCTGATCACATTGTGCAGTCTTGTGCATTTCCCTAATTTTTCATCTGAAACCATCCTACAATTTTTAAAAATAAAATAAAATTTGGTCAAGTTTATGTACTTGCGCAGTAAGCAAAATGGCACTTGGCTCTTGTAACAGAAAGGTGTACTTCCATTCCAAGAGTTGAGGGTAACAGTTTCCCCCATTTATTTTTCCACGTGCGGTTTCTCTCCTGGTCCTTATAATGTCTCTGTCTTTCTCTTTGTTTCACTTCTCTTCTCTTTCTCTGTGTAACCCATCTGTTGGCATTGTCTTCACTAATACATCAGAGAGGGTGGGGATTTGCCAGGGCTGTCTGGAGAAAAGATGTGACTCAGTGGGATTGTGGGATTGTAACATGTCTGCAGAAATCCCCTGCATATGAATGCAGCTCTCTTCCATGCAGTCTACCAAAACAAACTAAAAAAAAAAAAAACATCTTCATCTTTGTGTTTCTCTAGAGCTCTTGAGCTGCCAGACAGCACAAGAGCCATCAGCGTGAGAAGACACTAAGGGTGTTCTTCAGTCCAGCTGTCAAATGCAAAGCCATCAAATGCAAATCACAGCTCCATGCACATGAAAACACACACACACACACACGGTCCTCTGCATATTTGTTATGCGCAGTGAGGGCTGGCCACAACTACACTCTAGAGGTTTCTTAAACACACATATGAGAGAGAGTCAACTTTCAATCAATAATGAGTTATTAAAAGGTTTGATGTCAGGTCTGTCGGTCAGCCAAGATTCCGTTCTGGTAGTGGGAAGGGTGCATTACAAAAGACAGGGTTGATTTATCATCAAATTGGGGAACGGGAAGTGCGTCATTCCTTCAGCATGGTTCCAAAAAGGTATTTAAGATGCAAACAGGAGGCAGGCATCAATAGTAAAAAAGCTGGTCCCACTTTATATTAAGTGGCTTTAAGTACTATGTACTTACATCGGAAAATAAGTACAACGTATTATTGTGGTCCTGTTGTATTGTAAAACACTTTTGCTGCTATTGAGGTATGATACGGGTAAGGTTAGGGACAGGTGTGGTGGTATGGGTAGGTTTAAGGGTAGGTTAAGGTGTGAGGGAAGGGTTAACTGTGTAATTACAAATGTAATTACATAAATTAATTACAGCTGTAATTACATGCTGGTATTTTTAAAATATAAGTACAATGTAAAAACATGTATGTACACAATAAGTCCACTGTATCAAATTATTAATTTCAATTTAAGTACATAGTACTTAAAGCCACTTAATATAAAGTAGGACCAAAAGCTTAAAGTAAAGTGGACCAATTCTCAGTTAAAGGCTTTAGATAGCTAAAACTCAAAGCAAAAGTTCGAAAACCGAAAGAATTGAAAACCATCAGCTCTACAGCAGAGCTTCGATGGGTGGCCAAATGAGCTGACAACACAGCAAACAATAATTTTCTTAACAAGTATTTTTGTCTTGTTTTTCTGTAAAAATATGTAAACATCCCTTTCACCCTTGTGAGAAACACTTTTTTTTGTATTTAGTTTTTTTCATTGCAGAGTATAAATCTAACAGAATTTAAGGAGGTTCATGCTTAAAACAAGAAAAAAAAAACATTTTTGAGAAAAATGTAAATATATTCTTTAAAAAACTTTAGAAGATATAGATATTTCTGTTGCACAACACTACAAAAATCATCATGCATCACTTTGTAAAAAGCCTTTTCATGAAAGATGGCTGTAGGCAGTGAAGCACAGCTTGAATCCACAAGGTCATGATTTGCAAAAGATATGCAAAACCAGAACAAATCTGTCTGAAAGGATGTGGTCAAAGTAAATGAGTAGCTTGTTCACATTAAACACTCAAAGGACTCACATTTAGTGACGACTCCTCCAGTCGGATGATGTTGGGGTGGTCAAACTGGCCCATGATGCTGGCCTCACTCAGAAAGTCCCGCCTTTGCTTGTCAGTGTATCCTGCTTTGAGGGTTTTCTATGGCCACACAGATCTCTCGCTTTCCAGGCATTTTAAGACGGCCACTGCACACCTCCCCGAATTCTCCTTCGAACGGAAAAAACAGGCTTGAATAAAAAATGTAAGCGGTACATAATGACCCATGAGATATCTCTGGAACGGTGGGCTAACATTTCACTGTAACAGTCTAGCTACACTCAGTCTGAGACACATGGAATGGAAAACAGCAGGTCGTTTGCTCACCAATGCCGATGACCTTTTCAATCTTGATGCAGGAGGCGTCAATTTCTTTAGCGAATTCACGGACTGCTTGGTTGGGGTCCTCGTAGGTGAAGGGGGTCTACATAGATCCGGTACCCCTGTGGAGAAATGAATAAAGGTGCCTACATGTTAGGAGGTTGAGAGAAGAGGAGGGGAGGATAGCTGGCAGACAGACAGCATGATGAATATACAACATCTGTTTTCTATTTTCCTCCTTCTCTTGTTGGCTTCTGTCTGTCCTCCACCACACTGAGAATATACAAACCCTTTCTTCTCCTACACAACTCCCCTCCCCCTTTTAACTTATTTGATACATATACATCTTTGAGAAGGTCAAATATGATTGTCAATTAGCATACAGTTAGGATTGGCGGAATGGTCCTGTTCTGGGCGTGAAGGGAGAGCAGCAACAACCCCCAAAATTACATAATTTTAGTCTACTTTTAGTCTACAGGGGTAATCATAATGCCAAATCCTGACTGGCGTGAGGAGCTAGGGATGGAGGAGGGTAATTAGCTCATGAGAAATGCGATAACTGCTGATAATACTGAAGGAGCTTACAGTGATAGGTTCCTAAAGGTAGAAGTGGATCAGTAGATGTGGATCAGCTGATGCAAACTTGACTAACATGACCTGCCAGAACTGATGCTACGCTTAATTTCCTGTCAAGACCACTATCGTCAAATATGATTGACAATTAGCATACAATTAGGATTGGCAGAATGGTCCTGTTCTGGGCAAGAACTCCCAGCGCATCCATACAGCCAAGTATGGATAAGGAGAGCAGCAATAACCCCCCCCCCCCCCCCAACTTAAGCTGACAATGAAATTCTGGATGTCTTTTACACACTACCCCCAACAGGACTGAAGCTGATAGAATGGTTAATACATTCTGCTGTTAGTGGCATATACATAAGTTAGTGGCACTATGGATCCAATCTAATGGGGGAAGCATCACCCCACACTGGAGCAAGCAATGACACATTGCAACAAGCGTGTTGCTGTAGCCAGTTAAACAGTGTATGGGATCTATTGGGGGAACCTTACAGCCCTAGCGGCAGCAAAATCTGATACAACAAGCATGTTGTATAAATCGCTGAACTATTGCTAAAACTTGTGTGGCTTGCCAGTGGAAGCATACACTCTACAGCAATAGCTACAACTAGCGGCAGCAAAATTGATACAAAAAGCAGCGACCCGAGTAGCGACAACAAATCTGATAGCCTACAAGCATGTTGTATAATCACAGAACTACAGTATTGCTAAAACTAAATTCCCAATTGCATGATTCTTTGTAAGATGATGTGGTTTGCCAGCCGAATTTCACCATTTAATTGGCTCCTGGGAAACTCGATAGTTGCTGATAATAATACTGAAGGAGTTTATGTATAACGTTACAGTGATAGGCATCATATTCCTATAGGTAGACGCGGATCAGCTGATGCCAGAACTGACGCTATGCTTAATGTATGTGTTTGTTTATGTGGCCACTGCATTACCTGGATGTAAATGTCTCTCCTCATCAGAATCCTGTTTGGCTTTGCTGTATTTGCTTCTCCTGTAAACACAGAGAGATGAGAGAGATTTTAATCCACAGAAGAAGAAAAAAAAATCACAAATCTGATTGGTTTCTTTCAAAAGGAATTAATTCTTTGAGATTGAACAATGTCAGAAACTGTGCTCAGAGATTTTTAGATAGCAAAGTGTGCAATTTGAAAGTCAGAGAGGTAAATTAACTTAATATTTTTGCATAAATTATTTGGCTTTTTATTATTATTACAACAACTCCTAAAGTGGGCTGTTGACCTTCAGAGGTTGGTGATGAATAGTTATTATTAAAACAAATAATAAAAAACAGTGGTTATGCATAGGTTAGGCTATTAGTCACTTTAATGGGAATATATCTGAGATGTTCAGACACTGAGGCACTTTTGGATAAAAAATCTGAGATTTATAACAAGAAACATATCTGCGTCTTCTGATATATGAAACAATCACTTCTAAGATATGAAAGAAAAATTCTCAGCGAAATTACCTGAAACATTTGTATAAAAATGACACACAGACTAACTGGCATATGTGTGAGACAAGGTGGGCCAGTCAATAAAGTAAGTTTTGATTCTTTTCCATAAAAGTGGGACTGTAAAAATCTGTAATGCCAATGAGGCAGAGTTAGAGACTACATCATCAAATCAGAAAGAAGGTCTGTTAATGAACCAACTCCACTGGCCTCTAATCTGAAAATCATTTAGAGATTGACAGATAAAGAGCAAACAGCAAAGAGGTAGAGAGAATGACAGATGAGTAAACAAAAAACTCATCAAGTGGCCAAAATGGCAACACAATTCCATTTAAGACCAGCCCACCCCCTCTTCTAAAAACATCACTCTCAGCCTGTCCACAATGACATAAAGGATCTAGAATGTAATGTGCCACCTTCAAAGTTACCATTTCACCCAATCACCTGCTGACCCCTTAAGGTCAACCACTGACCCCTCTACATGGGAGCAGGGGGCAGAACTAAGGCAATGGAACAGATAACAACCCCACCCAGGACATTTCCCTAACCCAAGACTCCCTGCTGGGGATGGGGGTCACCTGCCTGTATATAGAAAGGGGGGCTCATCCAGGAATGCACAACTGCTGTTATTGTTTTTCTAGTGCGTTGTGGCGCTGACAAAGAAACCCAAGGTTCGGGGCTACCGAAGGAAGAAAAGGTTAGAGGGAGGGAGAGGGGAATATCCACAGGTAGAACAGGAGGAAAGGGCCAGGCTTTAACGCTTGAGTGCTCCGCTGGAAGATAGAAATAGCTCTGCCTGCAGGGGGCCATGCCTTCGTTGGAGGAGGCCCTGCCATCAGCGCAAGCAGCCAGTACACGTTTATTTTAGGAACAAGGAGATTATCAGGTGAGCTATCCTAGTACAGAAGCAATAAACCTCACAGCTTTGTGCGGAGCTGTAACCCCCCTTCTTCGCCTCAACGATCGAGCGGGTGGTTTCCCCTCGAGGAAGAGAGGAGCAGGCCAAAGGTGAGAGCTACTCGCGAGGTGCAGTCTTGTCTCCCACAAATGGGCTCCACTGAGGAAGTGCTTAATGGCTGCTTGGCCAAAACAAAAGCCCCATTCATTAGCTCAAATTGTTAGTTTCACCCTGAATGAGGGTGATGGCTCTCTTTCGGGTACTTTGAGGATGCGAAGATGATTATCTCGGCTGATAATGATACGATGTCAACCACTGCAAGAATAGACACTCTAACCTCGGTCTTGGGAAACTCAGATCGGACACAAAAGGAGGAGGCCATCAGAAAGGGAAACGTAACTGATGATAACCGTGATGGAGTAAGAGCATAGCTGGCTGAGAGTTTGGCAAGAAAATGTTGTTTGATTAAGGTAGAGCAAACATGACATTTTGCCCGTGGGAGTATGACAGTTGCTCTGATTAAGTACGGTACACACACGCACATATGCCGTCCTGCAGTGCGTCTCAGCTCCCTTGGGAATGGTACGTGTTCCCTACGGATTCCGACACACATGGTACAGAGACCCGTGGCAGCGCAGTGGAGACTAATCAGGCAGAGCTGCCAACGGCCTGTCACAATACCACTAGCTACACCACAGGGAAAAAAAAGAGTGAGAATGCGGGAAAGAGAAGGTGGAAGAGCCGTGAGAACCAGACTGATGGACAGGTAGAGAGAGAGGAAGACAGCAGGAGAACAACAGATAGAAAGACTGATTCAGGATGACAGACAGGGTGAGGGAGAGGTGACGGAGATGCCCACAGGGACAGGGGAGAGATGGAGGAATGCTTCCTGTTTCAGACAGTATCTGTGAGACGACTGACACCCAGTTGGGATGGGTGACTTACCTGCGGCTGATGATGAAGACTCCGATGAAGATGAGTAACAGAATCACGCTGCCAATCACAGACACCAACAGCACAGTAGAGTTTGCACCATCTCCGATGATGGGGGAGGGAACTAAGAGGAAAAACAACATTAAAGTTCATCTCAAATGTATAATTCCATTTAAAGTGTCAGATTAAATTTGTCAGCCATTTTTAATTCTCATTGAAGAGCCTAGTTTCATCAGGGAGGAACAAATCTTGTTTCTCTTAAGCTGCTGAAACAACCTAGTATCAAAGCTCGAAAACATTCCAGTCGTTACAGAGTTTGCTTTAAAGTGCCTTTAAAAATACCAGTGACTTTGTAGTGAGCAAACAAAGAAACTATCGTAAAGAAAAGGAAAACATACACATAGGCTATAATTATGTTACTTTAGAGAAATAGTTTCCGGATGAATGGGTGATCCACCCTAAAATTCAACACGAGCCTCTAATTGTGGAAACAAAGACTTGCTATTGCCGGCTCGGTAACACACACATGGGAACCTACCTGAGTTGGTCATGAACTCGAAGGGGGCACTGAAATCTCCGTAGCCAGCAGCGGTACGGGCACGCACATGAAATACATAGGAGGTGAGCGGGCTCAGGCCTTTGATCTCCGCACTTCGGGATGTGGTCTTCATTATGCGATAGCTGCGCTCATTTTGATCCTGATTGGATGAGAGAAAAAGCAAACAACAGTTGAACCAACTTGTGGAATTGGTCATTAGGATTGTTTTATTTGGAATCAAACCTTAATAAAACAAAACGGAAGAGGGATTTGTCTAAGGTCTGACACATAAACTACAGCCAGGCTTTTGTAGGGAAAACCGCAGCCTTGTTGTACAAAAACAAGGCTGCCATCTTTGTTTTTGCTTGCTCCCTTGGGTGTAACCTGAATTTGCTTGTTCAAAACTCCCCCGTTTCATCACCACATCCAAACCACTTAAACAATGTCGAGTTTGAACCAAAACAAGCAAAGGAACTAAAAGTTTAATTTTTTTTTTTTTCAATGTCCCCTAATGTTTTGCATATAATTGTTGGATCACGAAACAATAACCTTTGTGTCTTGGTATTATGTGTGTGTCAGAGTGTGTTTGCAATGGAAAACATCAGCGTGTAAGGGAAAGGAATCTGACCACTGCTGCAATCTGTAATCAGTCAGCCAGAGGAAGACACAGCAGGAGCAAAGAGAGGAGAAAACTGTTATCCTCTCTCAATCCCAACGGCCCACATGCTCCACCCTAGATCTGTCTATCCAACTCATGCTGTTCTAACCCACCGGTTCACCCAGACTCCTGCTGCGAGTGTGAGTGAGTCTGGTCTGGCCTGAACTAAAATGCAGCTCTCTGGTTTTGATGTACATTACCTGACATCATACTGCTCATGAAAATGAATTAAATGAAGACTTCATGTTAATTTCTACACCTTAAACTGTGGTTTCAAAGCAGCTATATTTCCCATTTGTTGTCCCTGATAAGTAAGGCCTAATCCTGAACTACATTTCCAAAAGTACATATTTTCATCTGTCAAGATGAGTAACCTGGCAAAAAGACCATCTTAAACCACCATGGAATGCAAAACCTAAATCAACCAGCATTGTTTTTTTCAGGTGAAGCGTTGACCAAGATTTCTGGTCATGAAGCCTCATTGGGCTGTACACCAACATCCAAAACACAACATATGCTGCTGACCACATATACTTGTCTTTAAAACAAGGAAGATCTCATCAAGGCTAAATTTTCGAAACTACTTTCCCATGAATCATCTCACCTTCTCATAGTACTTGACCTCGTACTCAAGAATGACTCCGTTGGGTCTCTCGGGTTGTTGCCATGCCAAAGACACAGCATGTCTAGTGATGTCCTTGGCCTGGATGGTGGTAACTGGAGAGGGAGCTGGAATAAGAGAAAATCACAAAGAGAAAAAGCTTAGAAGCACCGACCACCTAGCAGTTTCAGAGAAACATAAACATGATAGTGCTATAGAGCAATGAAAAGGTATGAGACTGGAGATATTTATGCTGTCAAACTGAGAAAACCAGAAAAACAACTAAACACTGGAAGCTACACAGGTTAGCATCTGACACTGTAGTGATTACAGCTTTGCAACTCCCACAAAAAGGTTGGATCACCAAAGTGATGCACTCATTATATCATCATCATTACGGATCCACTCTGAGAATTGGGCAAGTGCTTCTGATTATTTTCCTCCTCTCATAATTCCACTTTGCTACTACAGAAGGTCCATTGATGTAGTCATATAGGGAGCACATTTTTATCTGTAATCTTCAGGGTTTTATCAATGACACTCTACAGTTGCCAGAGGGGAATTCAAGCCATATCCTGAGACGACCCTGGCCTAGTTTCTCAGTACAAATGAAAACTATAATCAGAAACATATCAGAGTTTAATATGCATCTTCTATTAACTTGATTTGTACATTTCCTGTCGAAAATCAGGAAAACATGTTGCTATACAGTTCTCAGTGGGTGCAAGAGAAATGTTATATGGTTACTAGGGTAATGGGTAATACTGATATAGCCCTTAGCAAGCCTCAATAGAGAAAAGCAGATTTGGCTTCAGTGTTGTAGGGCAGTATCTGCTCAAAACCCCGATATATGGGGTCATAAAAGCTAAAAACAGACGGTCAAGAGTGAAGGTCTGTTTGAAGAGTGTTCTGTACAGGTGTCATGGCTATTACAATGAGAGTTCACCAAGACAATGATAGTGAGAAAGACACTTGGAAGACCCCACTTCTGGGGGCCCAACACACACACAGTCCCAAAAGCCAGACAAAAAGGCACTTCCTGTCTCACGCTTTCTCAAGAACCCGAAATTAAACACCTTGTAAAAGTTAACAGTCCACTCAACGCAAACAAATGTGAACAGCCAACATATGCACATATGCGCAATTTGACCCGACACACGGTTTAATATCATAAAAATCCATTCTGACAGACACAGGCAAGAAGTAATTAGAAATTTCTCTGTGGTGATATAAGACAGAGCACTTTCACAGTCAAGAAGCTGATTACGAAGTTGATGACTATGTTCAGTGTTAGACTGTGGTGACAAATTCAACACATTAGCTTGTGACCAGATCACATGACGACATCATCCTGGTATTTAATGAAATCATATTTGTTGGAATATCCTCTTTAACAATAATTTGTGAACATAAACCAAACACTTACCCGCTTGGTTAGTGGTAACCGTCACAGACACTGCCTGTTCTGGCCCAGGACTCTGCTTGGAGACCCCATTGACGGCCCATATCTCAAAGGTGTAGTTAGTGTGAGCTTGCAGGTCGTTTATGGACACCCGAGTGGTGCGTAGACCCAGCTGCTGAGGGGAAAAATGGATGCCGTTGCCGCAGGGCTGACAGCGTTGGCCGTCCGAGCTGCACCTCTTGCATATGACATTATAAGCAAGGTCCTGCCTGCCACCGGAGGATGCTGGAGTCGTCCACTCCAGATTTACTGAGGTCTCATTCACATTGGAAATAAGGTGCTGAGGAGCAGATGGGGGCTCTAAGAAAAGACAATTTTGGAAAAATAAACAGTTAAGAGATTCTATGATAATATATCCACATGATTTATGTTTCATTTTTGCTGCAGTGATGTCTGGAAGTTTTGGAACAAACAAAACAGGATTATGAGTGTGGCAGAGATTGATCTCAAAATACACCCTTGGCAAGGGAATCTTCAATGGAAAGCAAATACACACCCGCACACACACACACCCTTTTATTGTCACTGCAGGCAGATGATGTTACAGGCTATGACGGATACAAGTCTGTTTGTGTGCTTGTGTGTATTGGCGCTTTTTTTCTCTGTGGTGTTTTCGATAAACCAGGCGCTGCTGAATTTAAAGATAATTACATTTATGACAAACCAGCACCACAGGCGACGCAGTGCTAGCTGCACAAAAAGGAAATACACTAAACCCGTGTGAGAGAGAGAGAGAAAGAGAGAGAGAGAAAGAGAGAGAATGATTACATTCTCCATAATTGAGCAACTTGCTGATAGGGATCTCATAAATGCTAATTTGGTCGCCTCGCTGCCATCTCTGGTACAGCAAAGCAATGACGTTCTCATCATAAATGTGGTTCTCTAAATCAGCAGTCTCAGGTTGACATTCTCATAAAATCTGCCCTGAGGAACTTTTTATTGCTCAGGAGTTGCTCTTTTATTGCTCAGTAGACTTAATTGAGTCCTCAGGTATGTGTATTTAAGTATTAGAGGTTTTTCCTAAAATTCTTGAGGAGAAATAAACATAGACAAAAGTGTGACAATATTGTCAACATACATTATAGACCTTTAAAAAATTATAATTTATTTTAGAGAAAACTGGATGAGAAATGTTTGAGTTCAGATTGAAACTTCAAGACTTCAGTAGCTTGACAACTTCTGAGCAGCGTTTGAGACACTGTTGAGGTCTCTTTTGAAACTCCAGATTATCTTCATTAACATTATTTTTAAACCTGGAAGCACATTTCTGTAAATCTGTGAGACTTTCAATTCATTAGCCGCAATGGGTAAATAATTAAAAGAATAATAAAGTGCAAAGGGTAAAACTATTTGCACTACAAACCAGTATGATAATACATTAAAACAATCAAGATAACAAATACCAGTTTGAAATTTCAAGCAGTACAACAAACTTTTTTTGTACAACTAAAATTACTAGTAGTGGGTGACACCAAAAGCCTTGTACATTATAAGTACAAATGCCTGCACTTTCGGTAATGCTTCCTTTTACAGTACAGTACTTACAGTGTACTTACCTAGAAAGTACTGACTAATATAAGGTAAGTACATGGAACAGGGTAGGTTTAGGGGTAGGTTCAGGGTTAGTACTAGTTATTACCCAGTAGTTGTAGTTACTAAAACAAGTACATAATATTTACATGGGTAACTGGACTGTAAAAGGAAGCGTTACCACACTTTCCTGTTGTTAAAAATAAGGTGGATTGGCAATAAATATAGGGTCTCATTTTAATTGAATTGGTCTCAAGGAAACACAATTGAAATATTAAAGTCTCCTCATCTGGCCAGGCAAGTAGGCAGTCCAGCTCGAACTGCCTCCAGCTCGCACCGTTAAAGCCAAAGTTGGGATATTTAGCTGGGACAGACTGCTTTAACTAGAAAGAATTATTACTCCCTTTACTCTTTAAAAGATCTTGTTGGAGATTTTTTATTCCTGTGGGTGGTCTCGAGTACCACACATTCAACATTAGACTCAGAAAGTGAGTGAAGAGGACAAATATTCAAACAGGATGTGTCTCATTATCCCTCCTCTAGATCTCCCCATATGCCAAAAGCCATTTTCAAATATCTCCATATCCTTCCAAATCAGTTAAACACTTCAAACACATATCTGACACAGGTCGGGATCAGATTGAATTCCTCCTGGCTGAGCTTTAAGTGTAAATGGTCTTTAAACTCTGTTTAACCTGTATTAAGTATGTGGATGCCTGCACCCACCCGGCAGACTGGGGTGAGACCGAGCACGCTCCACGGTGCCTCTGTGCCACACGCCCCGTGATTGACAGGAGCTGATTAAGTCGACTTGCTTCGCTGCATTTTAAATACGATAAGGTGAGAGAGAGGCTCCGCTCAGCAAGCCGTAATGGGGTCGTTTCTCTCTGTGCCTCTTCGCTGTCTGTCTCCCTGACTCTCGCATTTCGCTTTTTTCCATCCCTTGCTACCTAGCGCCTTTTTCATCTCGTTTTTTGAATGTGCCTTTTAGTGCATTGGCTGTTGAGTATGTGACGGCTGCTTCTGGGTGAACGACATACGGCGAATATGAAAGAGAGCTCCAATTAGAGAGAGGCTAGAGAAAGGAGATAGAAGCGAGAAATACAATCCGATACGTAAAATGGACGCCCCAGTAGGTGCATGAGAGCCCCCCTCCCCCAAACCTGCCGCCCCTGATCATTCAGATCTGGAAAAGCTATTCAATCTGACACCATGAACACATCTGGCCCGGGTGCCTCTCAACCCCTTTCCCAGAGATCTTTTTAATATATTTATCATCGTAACGTTAGATTACCCCAGCCTAAGCTCGTGTTTCTGCAAAAACCAGAGTAAATCATATTTAAGAAAGAGTGTCATGGATGATTTGACGTGTGTGTGTGCGTGTTTTTTTTTTTACTATTAACCCTGTCGTCTTGGTTCAAAGCTGTGCCGCGTCAACTGTACTGGTCTTTATTTAACAAGCAGAACACTGTTAAAGTCTATGAGTCACCTCAGGGTCTGACACACATATCTATCTTTACTCATCATGACAGGGCTCCTCCTAACTCACTGCTGCTACACTCATTTTCAGTCTGTCACGAAACTTTTTGATAAGACAATGCAGGAATAAAAGACGCACGCAAAATAACATCCGCTGCAATTAAACATCCAATAATTTGTCACTGTCAAGCTCTTTTTTTGTCCTTAACTGGGGTAAGCAGCCTTTAGGAAAACAGCTCCAATGGTGTGTGAAGTGAACAGCTGCAGTCTGATACATGTCCAGGCAGTGCTAGTTCTCCTGAGTGATATGTGCTTCCTCAAACCCTGACCTGGTCTAATGATTGCTCATGTCCAGGGCGGTTTGTTTACGTCTGTGTTTTTAGTCTCACACAGCCAGACTTTTGACTTCAAGCATAATTTGGTTCATGTTACAGCTTATTCTGACCAAGAGCAGCACACTTAGACAGGAAGAAACCATCGAAGTGAAATGTAAAATGACCCTGTGACATTAAAAAGTGGGTAATTGTGAAATGGAGTGTCTTTAAAACTAGGTATTTCAAACTAACTAAAATTTTGCATGTTTTCATGTTTTAAAAATTATGTCATTAGTCCAACTGAAATTGTAACAGTATGATTTTTGCGAAGAACTAACTATTTCTCGGATTTGTCCACCTGCCGTTCAGAAGTTTGGGGTTCATATGATTTTTTTTTTTTTTATAAATAAATAAATAAATACATATTTTTATTCGGCAAGGATGCCCATAATTGATCAAATGTGATAAAAATAATACAAAATGACAGGAATGAGGAAACTGCATAAAATTTCTATTTCAAGTAAACTGTTTATTTTCATTGCATTTTGCAATATATTAAAATATTGATATATTAATATATATTAATATATAATAAATAAATGCTAACATATTAAAATAGGAAATTGTTGTCATCCAGGTTGGTTGTTTTTGCAGCATTTTTGTTCAAATAATGCTTAAGAATCAAAGACACTTCTTTAAAAAAAAACATTTAAAATCTTACCAACCCCAAACTTCTGAACAATACTATAAAAATACTATAAATCAGACTAAACCAATGGCAATGAATGCATGTCTGAAAGACAGAAGTAATCATGATGTGTAAATTAATCAATGGAGTCGGTGTGAACCCAAAGTAAGTAAAGTAAATGCACTTACGTGTGCAGGGCGTAGAAGCAGGGTCCGTCTCGGACCTGAAGAAGCCTTTGTCACAGGCGCAGGAAGTGGATCCCTCCCTCACAGAGTAACTGTGCAGGGGACACTTAAAGCAGCTGTCATCTGTAGCCAGTGCTCTGTAGTAACCGATCTTACAGGCTGCAAAGAGAAAGAAAGAGGAAGAAATTTGAGACGTTAATGATCATAAACTATTCAACATATCCTGCTACAGTCTCTCATGGTTTTGTGATAAAAAAGCATAGTCTTTAACCTCCAGCAATCATAAAGACACTCTGTCTGTGTATGTTTATGTCAGGCCTGTGTAAGACATTGTAAGGGAGTGGAGGAATGTCTCAATGACAGACAGCAGTGCACGGCTTTATGACACTCTAATGAAGAGAGGAAGTGATACCAGAGGAATGCACTGTCATTAATCCTAACACCCAAGCCAAGCGCCCGCTCTCTCTTTCTCTCTCGCTCACTCTCAGCATTTGTTCTCTAGCTCTGTTTTCTTTTTCAATCTCTCTTTTCAAGTTTGTCCGCTTTCTTTTATTTCTCGTCCATTTTTTGTCCTCCCTCCAGCTTTATTCTTTTCTTCCTTTGTTTGTTTGTCTTTCTACTTCCTTCTTTTTTTTCTGTTGCTCCTAATATGCCACATACACAAACACAGCATAATTTCCTATTTATGGTGACATAGACAAAGGAATGCTTTGAGGTCTTTTATTGACTTTTCCCCCTCTACAAAGCCATCGATACCCGCAGAAGTACAGATAGCATGTGAACAAGAATAAAGCCGCACAACTTATGACATTTATCTAAGAGTTTATTGATCTGTAGATAGTGTATAGATGTGTTTCCCTAAAAGGCCCTATCAATGTAAACGCTCTGAACAGAATATCACAAATCATAATATAATGCCTTTAGCGATAATCATACATGCTCTTAGCAAAGCATTATGGGAAAAAAACACAAGGCTTTTATATGGCAAATAGGACAAACAAGCTTTCGTGTGTCGAGAGGATGGGCATTAAAGGGCAGTCAGACAGGGCTTTGTGTGCCATTGACTTACATTTATATCAATGCGAACAAAGATTATTTGTCTTTCACTGGTACAAAAATGTGCATTCTGTGAACTCTGACCTGCAAGTTGGCAATGCATCAATATTAGTAACTAAACTAATATGAATTAAAAAAAGTAAAATAAAAAAATATATACAAATATAACTGCATAATAAGGGCCAGATTTACCAAACAGGGCAAATGAGCGTGAGAGTACAATCCCATAAAAGCGCTGACGGGAGTGGAAAATTCTGTGCGTCATCTCACTGAAGACGCACAAATAAAAAAAAACACAGACACAATCTGACCATTTCCATAGTGACCAACGCAATCTACCAAGAACAGCAAAACTTAGAGTTGGGTCGCAAACACGCAGAGCAGGTGATAATCAGGTGTGGGTGATCTACTAACAACACAGGCAGAAAATAGACTTTTTTTTTTTTTTTTTGGGGGGGGGGGGAATAATGGCACAAATACCAGTAAACTGACTAATAAAAAACCTTAGTAAATCACCTTGCATGATTCATTGAAATACTCTCCTCCCATAAATTTTGAGTCTGAACAGGAAACTCCTAAGTTAAAGGACAACTCCGGCACAAAATGAACCTTTGGTCTAATTACACATTGTTACCTAGTCAACCGTTATCTGGAATTTGTTTTCATGATTGCCGTATGTAAACAGTTTTATCTATAAAAACAGTTTAGCCTATAATGCTAGTATAACGCTAGTATATAGGGCATAGAGGAATGACAAATAAAAATCGCTTGTTATTACCACTAACAAGGCTCAAAATAGCCCCACACTAACACGGTAGCATAATAAGGGTCCCTACATTCAAACCGAAGCATTGAGAACTTTGTCAGTGTCCATACAGTTTAATAAGAAATTATTTTATACATACAGTCAACTTCGCGAATACAGGAAGAAGCCATCTTTGAACATATAGTCTCTACTAGTCGATCTACGAACGGTCGATCCAAGTGCCGCACTTACCTATAAAGTACTGGCAAATAAAGGTAAGTGCATGGAACAGGGGTAGGTTTAGGGGTAGATTCAGGGTTAGTACTAGTTATTACCCAGTAATTGTAGTTACTAAAACAAGTACATAGTATTTACATGGGTAACTGGACTGTAAAATGAAGCGTTACCAAAAACTGATTGCTGTGATATTACTGTTGCATCACATAGTATTTTCAAGTGAGGACAGAAAAGTTCTCTGCTTTTGATTGACAAGATGCAGGAGGTCAAGAACAACAGTACTTCAAACAAGTGTCCCTCATCACTCTGCCTCATTCTCTCTTATTTTCTCTCCCTTCTGGCCAATTCTTTTAATCTCACATAAGTGTCAGAAACCCCGGGGCTGCATTAATGCTCGCTCTCGGGAATCACCACCTTCCACTCTCCTCCATTTCTCCGTTTCATCTCTCTCTCTATCACAGACTACCCAGGGGCCAATCACTCACAATCAGCCGCAACAGCAAGTCTGATCAGACGTACATCTTCTGCTAACGTCTTCTGAGAGGAGATTAACACAGTTTTGTCATCTTCTAAACAGGGTCCATAAAACAACAGTAGGGGGTGAGGGATAGAAAGATAGGACGAGCTCAGGGAGAAGAGATGCGGACCTGGTGTCACGACCTCCACTGGACGGAGGGCTTTGTTGCCGTGCGTTGGAGGGGAAGGATGGGAATTAGAGCTAGAGGCTCCATCTGATCAGCTTTAGTCCATCTTAACACTAGCTGGAGGACAGAGTTAATTGAAGAGGATTCTTGGGAAGCTTAACACCACGGATTGAGGTGTGGTTGAGAGACCAGAAGACCTTGTGTGCAGGAGCTTCGGTGTTGTTTATAAGTGAATGCACTCATTGACTTGTAGCACTTTTCTCAAGCACTTAGGATATCTAACACCCTCCACCTGCTTAAGAGCCTGCGTGTTTCTCAGTCCCAGACCCTTACAGAGGATGACCAGCTGTCCTCTCCCTTCCTAAGTCCTCCACAGATCCCTCATGAGACCACTAACAGATCCTGGTTTCCATTCCACACACAACTCTTGTCCCCTCCACAGGTTTCTCAGACCTTTCCACTCTCTCCTCATGAAGCCTATGATCAATGGGCTGGACAATAGCAGGACAATCACAGTCTCATTGTCCACTCTGGTGGAATCGATTGAAGAGATGAGCTTACTGCCCTTTGACATAATAGGGTCGTAATTACCAGCCCATGCCCTAATATTCAGGGTCAGCGATCTCGTCCGAACGTCCACCGCAGGGACAATGTCCATCTCAATGAAGACACCATCTCAGACTGAATGCTTTCTATAGGCTTTAGACCTTAAACAGACACCTGTTGTCTTCAATAGAAAGACAAAACGCAGGGTAGAGTTGAGGACAAAAGCGGATAAGGCATTGTTTGGAAGCGAATTAATTATGGAATTCTGCAAGGTATGTGTGGCGGTTTATGAGTAGTATTGAAAGATGTTCCAAACGGGACAAAATACTTCAATTAGATGCATGTAATCCGAGGACGTTTGGTTAGACACGTAAAGAGGTCTGATACTTGTGTCAATAAAGACTGGTGGTTTCTATTCAGATGATCGCAAATAAATAAATAGTGGACAAAGAGGTAAAACTGCAGGAAAAATAAATAGAAATGTGAGGAGAAGTGGAATGAAAAAAAAATGTGAGAGAGGGACAGGAAAATGAGAGTGAATAGAGCTTCAGCACTGGGTGGTCTTCAGAGTGTGTGTGTGTCCTTCTGAAATTCAAAACTGACTTAACTCTGCCAGGTTAAATTTCTAACACAAGTGAAGTGTGACTCTCTGTCTCTTGAACTTCTTCTCGTTTCTGCCCTTTATTTTCTCCATCACATCCTGCACCTTGGAGCAATTAAAAAAATATAAAGTAAAAAGTCATAACAATAATAAAAACAACAACGTTTTTAAGTCTTGAAGGTTTTTGGACATTTTGACACATTTATTTCCATCATTCTTTGCATGGTTCTATCCAGCATTTTTATGCATTATCCCATAATCCAACCCGATCTCACAGGAATTCGTACAAATTTTACGAGGTGGCTAATTCGTAACAATTCATACGACCTCACTCGCATGAATTAGTACGATTTTGCTAAATCGTACATATTTTATGAATTGGCCAATTCGTATGAATTCGTACGAATGACCTATCCCTAGCCCAGCCCTGAAACCTAACCATCACGTGGGTTTTAGACAAATCGTACGAATTTGTATGAGTGAGGTCGTATCGAATTAATACGAATTAGCCACTTTTTAATCACTCGTATGAATTCGGTACGAATTGGTTCGTGAGTATAGGGTAGCATAATCATATAAAAATGCTCATGTTCATAAACAGCTTTACAAGTTGGGAAATGTGACTGAGAAATTATTATAATTATAAATTGAGCATATTGGAAAATTTTGGCTGCTGCTCCGAAGACCAAGAGAAGAGAAAGTCTGTTTTGCACACACACACACACAGAGAGAGAGAGAGAGAGAGAGAGAGAGAGAGAGACTTGCCGAAGGCAGAGAAAGCGAAGTCAAGACCTGAGCTAATGGCTAACATATTTATGACACTTTTATGATGCTGGCTTATCTCTGAAGCCGCTGCTCAGAAGGATCAACAGCGGCTAATCCACATCACATATGCACACACACACACACACACACACACACACACTCATTCACATTATCTCATGAGTTACCAGGTCCAAGTTGGAATAACAGAGTCCTTTTATGACATTTATCTAGTTCATAGACTTTAATGACAGTTCCTTGCCGCTTTTGTCACTTAATAGGCATGTTATGTTATTTGCAATGCAAATACACACACAAACTGCCTGTTAAATATATAGTTATTTATTTTACCTTCTAGCCTATATAGTATTTACTATCTTATTTGTCATTTCTATATGTTTCCTAAATTCTATTCAAACCTTGCCACCACACCAGTCACTACTTGGTTGACCACTGGTTAATCTATACCTGACCAAAATTCCCTAAGTTATCCTTTTTTGAACTTTTCAAACACTGCTTTCAACTCTTATCTGATGCTACATCTGAATGAACAGAAAAAGAAACACAGCAAAAACCAGACATAAAAAAGAGAAACGATTATCATCTCTGCCCTCCAGCATGAACACACAAATCCCCTCATTGATCGGTTCCCACCTTCTTCTATTTATTAATTACATCTGCAGTGACTGATGCCATGATCCACTCACTGCATTCCTCATCGCTCGTAATTTGCGTGTGCAAGATGATGCTATGATTGATGTGGCTGTAACCCCTGAGAAGCTTGTTTGTCAGCGAGGGGGCCAAGCTGCGTCAAACCCTACTGGCTTTAATCTATATTCGCCTAGGTTTTATTTATCGCTCTTCTGTCTGTCTCTGCTTCTTTGTACTGTTCGCCTGCCCTCTTGCTCTCTGATCCCCCCAAAACCTGTCTCAAAAGTTTCCAGAAACTTTTTTAAAAACAGTCCCAAGGTCTTACCAAAGTAAGGTACGATGGTACAGCTAGAGGCGAATGCACACAAAGGACGCGTGTTAACCTTTATGTGCGAGAGCTACGCTCTGAGGTAAATTATTACGTGGCCATCTGCTGTACAGGAGTGTGTGTGTGTTGCTGTATTTTATATAAGGAGCTACGTAACGCATTGAAGGAAAAGGAAGAAGGGGGCAAAGCAGCAGACAACAACTCCAGGGTAGGTCTTTCTGAATCATATCAAGATCCCAGCTAGAGGTTCAGATCTGATAGACAGGAACTCCTCCTACACTACACACACACACTGCATTTTAGGAAGTTCTTTAAGAAGGGGTGGCTCAGGCAGGTGACAAGAAAACACTCTTTTCTCCTCTCAGTCTGCTGTGGGGGCAGGGACGGTGCAGAAGCAGGGATATGGACGTGAATTCTCCCTGAAATGCAGCGCATTGTCTTGTCTACTGTCCTGTGAGGGGAGCGGGCAGCTGAGAGAGGCAGGGGGCCAAACATCTCACATTCCTAACAATTCCTGCATAGAAAACAAGGAGGAGCTGACTTGCAATGTGTGTGTATGTGGAGGGGAGGTTCACCCAAAAGATGCAAATGCACTCTCATGTGGTTAAAAACATGTAGGGTTAGATATCTACAAAACCAGGAGATATAGTCAAATAAGAATGTCTAGGTAAATAGTGTTACTACTTTATGCTATTTTTTAACTTTTTAAGCATTATGTACAGTATGTTGGAAAATATTTCAGTATCTTTTTAGTAATTAAAGTAATTTTGTTACATGCTTTTGTCATTTGCATTAGTTTTATTAGCAATCATTTTATTAACTTTAATACTTCAATTTAAATAGTTTCGGTTAACAGACAAAGCATTTATAATTTTAAAGTTTCTTTATGTAATATTTTATTTTATTTCAGCTCTGTTTAGTTTTAATTAACAATTATAACACTGTTTACTGCAAAAAACTGCAGTAAATACTGTGGCGATATTATTTCACAGTGATGGTATCAAATACTGCAAAATATATTAAGGTATTGAAATTCATGTACCATTGTAATTACATGGTAATAATAATAATTCATTATATTTGTATAGTGCTTTTCTGCGTATTCAAATAGCTTTACATATGAAGGGGGGATATCCTCAAACACCACCAATATGCAGCATGATGCGACAGCAGCCAAATTGTGTCAGAACACCCACCACACACCAGCATACTGGTGGAGAGGAGACAGTGATGAAGCCAATCAGAAATATATGAGGATGAGGAGATATGAGGAGGCCATAATGGACTGAGGCCAATGGGCAAATTTGGTCAGGATTCTGGGGTAAAGTCTTCCCTAGTCTTTTTCGAAGGACATCCTGGGATCTTTCATGACCACAGAGAGTCAGTACCTCGATTTAACGTCTCATCAGAAAGATGGTGCTCTTTGACGGTATAGTGTCCCCATCACTTTACTGGGCGTTAGGACCCAGACAGACCACAGGTTGAGCACCTCCTACTGGCCTAACTAAGACATCTTTCAGCAGCAACCTAGTTGTCCCAGAAGGTCTGCCGTCCAGGTACAGACTAGGCTTAACCCTACTTAGCTTCAGTTGGCAACCAGTATTGGGCTAAAGGGTGAAATGGTTGCTACATGGTACTCAGGGTTACTTCCAAAAATACCATAGAGCTAATATACTAAAAGTCTAAAATCCTTTGGTAATAGCATGGTATTACTTGAAATGTTCTTGTAAGAGCATGGTGCATCAAGGTACTTCCAAACTATGGTAAAAGTACCCACACCCCCTCCTTTGATCTTTCTTCATTCACTGCGTTTACATGCAGCCAATAACCCATTCAAAACTGGGATATTAGCAATAACCCGGTTGCGAACGGCCATGTAAACACCGGCAAAAACCCGAAAAATGCTCATATCCCGGATTTTAAAAACCGCTTTTACCCCTTTTTCAAACCCGAATTTTTGCTCATGTAAATGCGTATCGCCATATCCCCATAGTGATTTGTGTTCTGCGCATGTTCTATTCGCAAGGAATCTTGGTCTTTTGAGTAGAGAAACTTCTCGCAACATACAAAAATCCGTGTGCAGTATACCGGAAGTAAACATGGCAAGACACAGCACAGCATTCTTTTGGAGCAAGTTAAGTAATGTTACCAGCATCTAAGCGCAAACAAAGGCGATCGCTATCTGCCCCAAACTATTTATTATCCGCATGCTGCTGTTGTTGTTGTCTTTGGATGCAGGAAGGAGAATCGGAAATGACGCAGTTTGCGTCGTAAGGTTGTCCGTACGTCTTAGACGCTAACCGCGCGTCACCATTTACAATGTGATATTGCAATTCCATGTATACAGGAGAAACTCTCTCTGCTCACGCATGTAAACGAGTTATCCCTAATGTTTCAGAAACCCGAAAAGTGACCTTAACCCTACCATAACCCGAAAATTGGCTGCATGTAAACGTAGTCAATGATTTTTCTTTTTTTTCTGTCTTTTTCCACTACTCACTCATAGTCATAATTGCCTTGCTCCATGGGGCACAGAATCATTGCCCCTCATTGCAAAGCCAACATTTTGTCCCCTCACTGCAAATGTTCTGGCCTGCAATTGCTTTTCTGGCACCCATCAAACCACCCTCTCAGCCCTGTCTGTCTCTTTCAACACATCTCACAGGCAGGATTACTCTTACAATCATTAGCAAATAGCACTCGCTTCAAGCAGGCTTGGCAGTGGGCTCTCTCTGGACCACTATATTAAATTCTGCAGAGGGGTCGGGGCGGTGTTTCGGCATGAACTCTAGCTAAGTGGTGCTCTCTTGAAGAGCTGATGCTTCTGAGAATAGGTCGTGTCCCGTCCACTTGTTTTGTTCAGCGGCCAGACCGCAGAGACTGCAAAGGGGCTACTCGGGGCTAGGCTATAGCCAGTAGCGGCGGGACATGCTTTGACAGCTCATGGTGAAAAAAGAGATTCTCCAAGACAAACGCCAAAATGTGCATTTCAAAACCTGAATGTGAGCTACAGCTTATTGGTTTGCACATTGTGCTGTGACGCTCATGTGGAAATTTTAAGTTTGAGTTCTGCTCCTGATCCTATTTCACTGTCTCCTACAGATCACCTCCTGTTTTCTCAACTGAAATTCAAAATTTGTCTACTTAAAACTGAATAAGTTCATGTCATACAATGCTCAAGGTCTTTAAGTTACAGAATCGAATTCCCAGATAGAACCTATGCTAAGGTTGCCCCGTGAGGACCACGTGAACACAGAAAAAATGAAGGTAAGGTCTGTTCGATGCTGGTAGATGCCAGGGAGGGTCGTGGCCTCTGGGTAGAGATATTGCGCACGAGAGAGAGATAGAGAATGAGAGGGAAAAGAGAGATAGAGAAAGGCCCTTATTGATTCTAGGAGCTTTTCACATGCTAATGTTCTCGCTGTCGGCTTTGGTCCCCCACCTCCTCTTAGCCAAGAGCCTTCAAAGGGAGGCTGCCACACAAAGACAGGGAGAATGCACTGTGCTGCCCGCTGAATGGACGCTCTCGCATAGAGCGCAATATATGCCTTAAAAACACCAAGAACAGCTTATGACATAGAGAACATTGCACTGGAGAATCAGACAGACTCTTTAAATCTCAAATGGAACGGATAAAATCTAACAGTTTGATTACATGCATCAAATCAGAGCCAAAGAAAGCAGTAACAACTTACAGTGAAAATATAAGCAACATTAAGTCTAGATTTTTTTTCCCCTCTCAAGTGATCCAAAATTCAACACAGCGCAAGAATTCCTTAGACATACTGAATGCACATGCAAAGGGTTATGGGTTGTGGTCACTATGAATGTGCGGCCATAAGCTCGTGCCTCAGAGCGGAGGTGTGTGCCGACGAGGTGGTGAGCGAGCAGAAGAGTTTCTGGATTCTCGGATTAATGTCCAGCTAGGGATATTAAAGGGTAAATGTGTCAACACCACGGCAACGATGAGTGAATTACGCTTCGCAGCAGTCTCTTTTTCAAATTACTGCTTTGCTTTCTGTCATGTGTGTTAGTTTTTGACGGTTGAGTATTGCACATATAATCAGGAGAAATGCATGTGTGGTTGGATTGCGAAAGTCTTTGTACACACACATTAATGTGCTGGGAGTCACATACTCAGGTTTTTTTAAGTAAGCCACATGTGTTAGAGGAGGCACGCAACATTGTAATGCTGTAACGGGTCATTTACAGGCCAGGAGGAGTGAGCGTCGAGTGTGTGTTCTTATTATAAAATGCATAAGTTTGGTTATTTAATAACTATCAATTTAAATATACGTTTTTAAAGAACTTCTCAGATTACAGCATTCTTTCTAGTGAACACTTGGCAAAATACACTGTTTTCATCTCATTTCACCTGCTCTGAATAGGATAGAACATTAGTATTATTACTCTGCAATGTTGGGAAATTGATCTGAATCTTTAGCCAAGCTAAAAGATCCTCATAGTTTAAATGTTTAATCATTTCAAGCTACTAAAAGAGAGAGAGGAAGTACTGTAGTTAGCTATAGCAAGCTACTAACAAAAAGTAGCAACAACACTGAAGCTATTAAAGAGAGAGATATCTAAAATGATGTTATATTTTAAGGAAAATACTTCATAATTATAATATTTGATTAGATTATTTGTAATAATAGATTAACCTATTATTAAATCTTAATTAGGATGACTTAATTACTAAACTAAACAATGCTTAGTAGGCCTATATGAAATATTTAGCTAAAAACTGAAAATAAAATACCATGCAGGTACAAGTTTTTTTGTTTGTGTGTTTGCTAGCTTTAGTTTGCAATTCAATGTGATATAAATGCCAGCAATGTATCATTTTGTTACACTAAACTGCTACTTGATGAAAAAGTTAATTTTTGCTAAAAAAGCTAAACTATTTTAAAAACCATTGAGCCACCGTCAAGCTAAAAATGTAGGTAAGTTAGTAGCTTAGCTACTTTTGCTACTTTTTACTTCTCAAGGACACCAAATTATTTTCTCATTTCACAGTTACTTTTTTGGTAACAAAACTGCTAAGCAACAATGTCTAGCTACATTACAATGCTTCTATATAAGGATTCCATTCCTATGTTTCGAAATTCCTTGATGAAACTTACGTCTACCGAAGTGCTTTAGCAAAAACTCTTCATCTTTCCCTTCCGCCTTTCTGTGTCTTTCTCTCAGCGCTAACAAAGACATAAAGTCACAACTAATTGCATTCAGTGACAAACTGAGTGGCTTTTCCACAGCAGCTGGTCTGAGAGAGACCAATCCACTCTAACGAAAACCCCAGGAATGGAATAAACCCTCAAGTCTAATGGCAAGCATTAGATCCAGCCATGCTTCAGCCCCTCCAAATAATTACTAGTATTAATGTGCATTGTGAAGTCGCCGCTGTGACCCCTCTGGGCTAATCACTAGTGTTGCCGTGCATTGTGGAAACAGGTCTGCCAACCCCCAAAATAATCCCATTACTAAGTCTGTCCTTTCTCCAGCTCCTGTTCTTGTAGACACGCTCTCAGCTAATTGACATCTGTTAACTGACTGTCCTATCTTAGAAGTGCCGAGAGTGAGTTTTGCGAAGAGCACTTTAGTCAGGAATCCCTGAGTACGCTGCCGAGTATGCATGTTTGTGCAACGGAGAGCTCAAAAAGTGCTTTTGTGTGTCTATGAATAACATTTCTTTCATTCACGTTAGCATATTTACCTAAGTGAGAAAACACTGAGCCACTTCGGTTCCTGTCATTCACACTGCAGAAAGAAAGTTTTGTCATTTTGTTCAAACTACTAGCACTAAGATTAATTTGAGACATCAATCATTATGAATCACACCATTCATATTAGGCCTTCATAAACACTTCATTGGTAGAACAAGAACAACTGCCTTCATGGGCTCCATCTGGTGCATTTGTACAGAGAAAATTTTGGCAGCGTCCTAATGAAACCCGAAGACAAAGACACACAGCAACCATGCTGACTGTAAAGTTAACTGTGCCCCTCTCACATTAAAACAGGTCAGCTGTTTCAACATCTCTTTCAGAAGAAAATGATGGCTTGGGCCTTCCTCTCTTTGACACAGGCTCAGGCTGACCTATGACCTTCTCTGGAAGGAAGCCAACTTAAGAGCTCCATGTCTGAAGCGGGAAAAGAAAGGAGCAAGGCACTAACTGATGGGGAGGATCGCATGAAGTTGCTGGGTTGACCGCTGACTTCTGCCGTTGATGGACATCTTGTCAAAAGAACACAAACTCTTTGGCATGAAGCATGTGTGGAGAGCAGCGGCTAAATGGATGCTGGGTTAATCAGGAAGAATGGGAGGACAGACCCTCAAGCAGTGAGTCAATAAGGCTCATCCACTCAAAAGATGAGCGCTGGCATGTGGACGCTGAGACAGTGCTGTCCACACCGCTGTCCCAGTGACGCTAAAGGACATCTGTGCTCAGCTCTTCTTGATCTAAGGGATCCAGACCGCGGCAATGAATGTGTTTCAGACGGCGTAATTAAAATATAATTAAACACCAGAGAGATGAGAGTAGAGCTATCAGAATTTCTCAAAATGGAAAGTGAGCTAGTTCACATTAGCAGAAATTTGCTTAGCATGTAGTTTCAACAGACTAACTTGGGAAATTATGTGAATTTATCAATAAGGACAATGGATAGATTAATCTGTTTTTTTCAGGCATTTGCCTTACAAAAAAAGTGCAGTGATGGTATCATACTATGGTACTTTGATATATACCAGGGTACTGAACAGTACCATGAATGGGGTATTTCTGGAGACAGCCGGTTCTTCTGGAAAACACAGACAATTTACAAGGTATTTCAAAGAGTACTATGGTATCACCACGCTCCATTTTCATTTTAAGCATTTCTTCATAATTTTTTCTTATGTCAGATAACATAAGCATGGGTGCAAACAATTCAAAGTTTGCATTAGCAAAATAAGGTTAGCTAGTAGTTTTAACAATTAGTGTGATGTTATCTACTAATATTAAGTAGAAAATGTCCTATTATAGAACATTTTGTGATTGCAAAAAGGCACAGCGATTGCATCAGAAGGTAATAGGCTAACAATATGGTAGTTTGAAGGCAGTGATTTCATTTAATAAAAACAGTAAAAGAGGGCATTTGTCGCGTATAAACTTGCATTAGCATGGACGCTAACAGTTCTGTAGGAGGGGGACAGTCACCTCCATCCCTCACCCTTCCCACAGGTTCTGTCCTTCAGGCCGTTTTCCACCCCTGGTGCATCCATCACAACATGACAACTGAAGGGCTGTGAGCTGTCAGGGGAGCTTCCGTATGGGAGCACCGGATGATGATAGACAGGAAGAGGTCAAGGAGAACAACGCACACATGAGCAAGCAATTGCACACATACAGACAGCGAGAAGACGCAGACAGACCAGAGTGTCTGAACTCGAAACACGAACGTCAGACTCCGCCAGTTCAAAAGATCCGGAATTAATCATGCGAATCATATTATCCAAATGATTTCAAACATATACAGCATGCTGCCATGATCACAGAGAGAAGAGGATGGACCCAACCTTCGCTCCGATCTGGCTGAAAGGACGAGCCGCCCATTGTCTTTGAGAGACAAGTTTGCTGGCTTTGCATTTCACGGAGGAAATATGCAAATGGTGTATTTGTCTGATATCAAAGGACACCTCTCTCCATCTCTCTCTCCATCTCTCCTCCTCTCTTCCTGGGACAGCTGACAGTCCATTCAGGGGCCGATGGAGGGGCTCATAGGGAAGAACTGAGGAGGATCGTGACAGGAATCAACATATGTGCTTGCCATCAAAAGCAAAAAGGAAGTGATGAATATTTATACGTAGGAGCATTTTGGCAGGCGGCGGCTATTGTTTAACAAAGAAAGAGCAGAAAACGACTCACAGCTGAGGATGATGAGTCTCATACACCTGCTCAGATAATTATGACAGCGAAGAGATACAAATGCAAGCTTTTCTAATTAGGCACGCACAGCCGCATACAGGTGCTAAGGTGCAAAGTTTACACAGGGAAAAAACAATAATACATGAGAAAACCAGATCAATACCTCTTCTCAAGTACAGCAATTTGCTTAATGTGTGATTAAAGCTAGAATGTACTTTTCCATGGTGAAGTCGATGTAAATGGCGTTCTCCTGAGAGTCTCAGCTCATATACATAAATAATGTCTTGTCAAGCATTGTTTTCCTTCCAGTTACACAAACTGCTGTCTGTTCTGATTCAAAGAGCAGTGTTTCAAATTATCACACCTTCCCATCATGCTCTAGTTTTCAAAGCCTTTATCCTTTCTAATTACTTAAATATGTATGAGCATTAGTTTTACATTAGCACCCATTAAAAACAATAATGCGGTGGCACAATGGTTGAGTGATGTATCAGATGGTACTTTGATATCTATGGTACTTGCATGATACATTTAAAATACCATAGTATATCACTGGAAAGAAAGACCCATGGCACGAATAGAATTTTTAGACAAGGTGTCACAACAAACTACAGTACCAAACAGTACCATGGCACAACCATGTTTTTTGTTTTTTGTTTTTTTGTTTTTTACATTCATATCACCTACTGCTGTGGTGGTACTTTGGCACCAATATGGTTTGGTAACGCTTCCTTTTACAGTACAGTAATAACAGTGTACTTACTGTGTACTTACCTAGAAAGTACTGGCTAATATAAGGTAAGTACATGGAACAGGGGTAGGTTTAAGGGTAGGTTCAGGGTTAGTACTTGTTATTACCCAGTAATAGTAGTTACTAAAATAAGTACATAGTATTTACATGGGTAACTGGACTGTAAAAGGAAGCGTTCATGGCTTTGAAATATACCATGGTGCTGAAATCCATGTACTATGGTACTACCAAGAATTCTATGGTAGTACTATTCTACATATCTAAGGCCACGTTTACACAAAGCCGGGTATTTAAATAAACGAATACCCCCCCCTCTGTTTTTAATAATAACATCGTGCACACACCAGCATAAATACGTCAGCGAGCGCCATCATATCTATGCCAAACCTACTGTATGGGCAGCAGTGTAGGGAGAAGGATAAAGTCATGCAAGCCAATCAGAATCCTCAGAATCTACAAGAGAGAACCTAAAACGCCTTTTCTCCTAGTTGACACGACAAAACATAAGAGTTTTTAGAAATAGTAGTTTTCTGTGATAAAAACTGTGTTTTCGTGTAAATGAGAGGCCAAACCGCAGGGAAATATCTGCGTTTTCCCTTCGTGTAAACGGGGCCTAAAACCCCATGGTATTTTTTTTAATACTTTTTTTTTGTAAATGTTACAGAAGTAACATAGTACTATCATGTTTTTTTTTTTTTCTTAAATGCACTATAGTAATACCATATTATCTTTTAAAATATACTGATACTATTTAAATAGGATTATGCATGAATGTCTGTCCCGTGGTACAACCATGCTTGCTTAGACATGGATCATGGTAACAGTACCAGTACCTCTCTTCTAAGAGACACTTTCATGGGAATACATTTTTAGAAATACTATAGCACATTTTTTGAAGAGGCATTTGTTAAAAGAGCTGAAAATTCACTAGTGTTGGTTGGATTTTTCTCCATGTTGTCGTGCTGTTTCACTAAACTACGTGTACGTTTACAGTGTAGTGAAAAGCTGAGAGTGGGCTGTCATTCTTCATTGCAGCCTAGCATCTCAGCAGGCTTTTACACGTCTCCAGCTCGCCGGACGCCCACTAACAAGCAGAGATTTCCTCTCTGTCCTCACCTCCTACTCAACACAGCAGATGAGCAGTGAGAAAACAGCAAACTCTTAAAAAGAAGAAAAGACACCAAATCCTCTGGCCAAGTCTCCGCTCCATTCACCAACAGAACGACGGCTGTTTTGTGGCCGTCTCTCGCTCCTCTGTTCTTGGACCTGTCCATCTAGGCTGCAGCTGTCAAAATTTTGACGTCTTAATCAATCTCGGCCATGACCCCCGTCTCTTGGGGAGGAGAGGAGGATAAAGCCAGGGGTCACCCCTGACCCTGTCTAGTATTCCTCTCCCTCTCACCCCCATCCCAGATCACGGCATCCCAACAATTGGGGAGAGGCTCCCATTGAGGCATTCTGGGGTACAGGGCTTGTATCCCTTATCCTCAATGGGCTTTTTTCACAAGGTCCTAGGGACGCCCCATTGAGAAAGTTCTCGTCCTCGCCTAAGCCCTCACATTGAAGGTGAACCTCTGCATCCCTCCCTGGCCTGGGCTGCACACACAGACTTATTAAACAGACAGTGACTTGCATCTGCATGCTGGGATAGAAAGCCACCTTTTGAACCCGCTTCAATGAGGAAACAACTGCCTGTTGCCTTGCTGAAGACAGCGTGTGATGGCTTAATCAGACATTGATGACAGGCTCATGTTTAATATCACCGATATAAAGAAGATGGTGTAAATATAAGTGAAGAAGGCACCTAGGATATTTATAAAAGCAGGAAATTGGAATTGGAATATGAATTGTGATGTTTTTATTGGTCAACTTTTTGCATTGGCCAATATCAAAAACTGCATAGAAAGTTTTTCTTTTTCAAAAACAAATATATTTTATGCACCAATGCTCAACAATAGGAATTTTTTTTTTTTTTTTTTTTGCTGGTCCGTAGTTGATCAATTTCATTTTTAGCTCAGAATTTTCTAGAAGAAGAAAAAATCGTCAAGTGCAAAGTTTTCTTTATACAATTTCTTAGTTATGCTTTCAAAACTGTAAAGTATATTTTTTTTGCAAATTCAACCTCTATGTTTGCTAGCTACTAGTGTTTTTGATGACAATCAGATTAGCAGAACGAGAAAACCAAACATAGTTTGCAATTTATAAAAATTAACGTATAAGATTAATATAGGTTGCATTGGTGACTTGGCTGCAGCACTAACCCTAACCCTAACTGTCTTGTTCGTTGTGCAAACAAGTGGCCAAAATTATCCTCGACAGCTTTTATGACTTGAAGTGTTTTTTTGTGTTGTTTTTTTCTATGAGTTGGGAAATTAAATCTAAAAACTTTTGCAGACTCCAAACAATAGCAATATCAAAATCGCTCTCTTCCAAATATCTCAGAGAAATGAAATCATCAACGCAAAACCCTGAAGTGATTTAAGTAAAACGTTTTACCAAATGTCTGTGTGGAAACTCCATTCTGCTCTTGGTAAATTACAGCCTCTTTCCTTCATTTCAACATATCTGAACGGCAAAAGAGAGCAGAGGGATAGAGACGGAAAGCTAAGGAGCGAGTGGGGAACACGGCTACTGCCAGTGAGCTCTGCTAATAAAAGAGTGGCCAAGACAAACGTCCAGATCCCTGAGAATGGCCTTTCCCAGTGTACCCCTTCAACCACCCACACAAGCACATCCACAGAGAGAGAGAGATCGCCCGCGGTGAATGCGGACCACCCCCTTGAGCCCGCAAGAGCCCTAAATTACAGTCCGTATTTGTCATGCAATTAGCCCGCTGAGATAGCGCTCATAAATAAAGGCCGTTAGACTGGCCCAGTCGGCCGTTTATCACCCCGCTCAAACGGTGACCCTCTCCTGGACCAGACAGAAAGAGAAAGAAAGGGCGTGCTCAAACTGTCTACATGTCTTCTGACTCTTCCTTTTTGCTTGCACTGACCTCAGCATTACCCCAAACGGTATATCATGGCTTTTTCAGTGCCGTATGGCCTGACTACGGACACTGGGAATCAAAGCCAGCATGGAGAAAGAGAAACGGCCCTCTGGTGACAGAAGCAATCTATCTGATCCTCTCCTTTTCTTCTTTTATCTGTTTTGCTCTTTCAGTGTTTTGCCAATCGCATCTTTTTCCTTTAATGCGAACTGAAAACCACCAGACATGCTCTTGAGAGATAGCAAACGAGAACGAGAGTGAAAAGGGTAACAGAGCATTCGCCCATGATCTAATTAAGCAGATTCTGCACATAAACCACACGGCTGTTGCTCCAACAAAATAATTAGCGCCAACGTTTTTCATGCGCAAATCCACTGGGAGGTGTTTTGATATCAAACAGGGCGATTCATAATCATAACCAGACCTCTCGAATAACAACACTCGCTTAAACCACAGTACCCAGCTGTCTACATCTGAGTAAACTCTCACATCCCTGAGAGAGGAAAAGTGCATCCGGGTCAGCCTCACTTATAATGATCTCATCTTAAATTACGGAATATGTTGCTGATGGGCGATCAGGGTATTTTTTGTTTTACTTTTCACGTGGGAGGTGCATAAATCTCGATTCATAACATAACCTGGTGAAACGCTCTGTTGGAAAAACTCAAGCATGGGAGTTATCCGAGCTCTTACCTTGGCATGTTCCGCCGTGTTCCTCATAGCCAGGGTTACACAAACAGTTTCCAATAGGCACCAGCCATTCTCCATCTGCTCCGCAGTACATTTTAGGGACCTCACGTTCCTCTGAATTGTCCACACAAGATCCGCGTACCTCCACTAGTGATGAGGTGTCCGCACCGGTGGTGGTGTCTGGAAACTGGGCCAGGTTGCGCACAGTGAGGGGGCATTTCTTATAGAAGATCCGTACGGATCACGAGAGCGATGCAGGCCCCGACGTCCTGGAAGGCCAAGTAGAAGCCCTTCCGTGTCAAAATTCCTACATCCCGCACTTCCGTGTTCAGCTTCATGATGCGGTCTCCTATGTCGACCTGCGTGAAGCTCTCATCGGCCGCGATGGTGTCGATTTTGGTGAACTGGTTCTCTCGGATGTACCGCTCTTTGTCATTGTTGGACTCATAGTAGTAGAGGTTAAAGGTCTCCTTGCAAGTTCCCATGACTCCTGGCAGGCTGTTGCAGTCACGCAGGGTGAATTTGATCTCGATGTAGACGCGCTGAGCTCCGCCACGGGGATCCAGTCTGTTCGGAGCCAGTTGTTCTGGTTGGGTTCCATTACGTTGCATACCTGGTACGTCCTGATTGGTATATTCTTCTCATCCATGATGCTCACCTCTTCCCACTGTGAGAGAGATGGAGGGAAAGACAGAGAGGTAAGTAGGCCTATAGAGATTCTGCTAGGGGGACTTTTGTCACAGCAGGTGCACACAATTTCAGACCCAGAGCTGGAGATTTTCAACAGACCAACAGCTGCAATGATTTCATTGATTACAATATGATAATGAATTTAAATCACACATCTGCCAGATTCTGTGCACTGTTTTGTGAAAGAAGGGTGGTTTACCCCAGAAATGAAACTTCTGTCATAATTTACTCAATCCTGTATGATTTTATTTCTTTTGTAAAAAGCAGAAGAAATTATTATTAATATTTCAACTGTTGTTGTCCATACAAGGAAAGTCAATTGGATCCAACAAAAAGCACGGGATTTTTCAGTGTGGACAAAAAACAAATGTCTTTTTGCATTTCGTCATTAGAAAAGTCATACAGGTTTAGGAACAACATGAGGGTGAGTAGCCTAAATTATGACAGAATTTTCATTTTTGGGTGATCCTTCCCTTTAAAACAAGCGGTTTTAATACTTAAACTTTACAATACTTTACAAACAAACTCATTGGTCATACAAATTTATGTGATTGGAGATAATTGAGATAATATGATTCTTCAAATCATTGTGAAAATCCATTTTGTGTATCAGAACTGAAAGTGCCGTTTAAGCCTTTCAAGGGCTTCAAAAACAGTTGATTTTTGGGAGATATACGTCCAATGACTGATTGCAGAGAATTTCTTAAAACTAACGTCAAAGTATGGTTTTCAATAATAATACAGCATTACCAACACCCAAACAAATATAGTACCCAGTAACATTTACAAGAACGCCCTGACTTCCTGGTCACCATTAATCCCACATTAAGCCATTGTAATACCATGGGGCCTAGAGTTTGATGCTTCCTGCTGGTGCGAGTTTCAAATGAGATGTATGCAATGAAGGAGAGTTTTGAAAAGGCCTGTCACGATCTATGACGCCGTCTTTTCTTCTCGCTTTTTACTCTTTGTAAGTCATAAGTGTAGAAATCCCAGCTGTCACACCGATAAAGCTGTACATTCGGCCCGTTTGCATGAGGGAGGGGTTCTGTCGGGACCCTGTCAATCAAACGGGTGGATGAGATAAAGCAGTAGAGGGTGGGGGGTGCACATATCCTCAAATGCCAAGTTCACTATTAAACCTGAAACCAACCAAAGTGGGACGGAGAGAAAAAGGAAGGCTTGTGGTGTAATTAATCAATGAAGTCGCAGATAATAACTTCACTTTTACTTGAGTAGTTTTATTTTAATATTTTAATTTTAAAAATGAGTACATGTTTTTGATAATGTAATGTATTATTTTATGCAGTTTTAGTGTTAAAAACAAGATGTTATACTAATTAAATCACAACACTAATAATAATAACTGTAAATAATGCATAGACATATATATATATATATATATATATATATATATATATATATATATATATATATATATATATATATATATATATATATACATATGTGTATATATATATATATATATATATATATATATATATATATATATATATATACATATATACATATGTGTATCTATATATATATATATATATATATATATATACATACTATGTGTGTGTGTGTGTGTGTGTGTGTGTGTGTGTGTGTGTGTGTGTGTGTGTATGTGTATATGTGTATATATATATGTGTGTATGTGTGTACATATATGTATATATATATATATATATATATATATATATATATATATAAAGTAATATGTGAAAAAATTAAAATGGAAAATTGTAAACTAAATATTTAATCTCAGCATGTTATTCATCAGCAGATAGCCAACTGTTTTTCAATTATCTTATTTGTACTCATTTTAGTAAGTCAAAAAGTCTCGCTTTATTGTTGTACATGCAAAATATAGTGCAGCAAGAAATTTTAGGTTTTAAGATGTCAGCCCATAAATGATGTAAAGAAATGAACATTATAATTACAAAGCATAACATTTCTAGATGAATTATCCTGCGCTCAGGCACTTAAACTCAAGTCGTTTCTCAGTCTGTATGAAACATCAAATTATAAGAACAAAGCCATTTCATCTGTCAAGATTTATAATTATGGATGTTTGTGTAGATCTCATTAGTCCTCTGTTTCATCTACGCACTAATGCAGAAAATACCGATTGCATACAGTGGGATGCATCTTAAGCAGTTTTCCATCAATTTTTGGTGTGCTTTTAGCATAGCATGAGGCCTTATTTAAACCTTCTTGTTTTATGTACAGTGTGGAGTCGCAATTCGCTGTGCTCAAAAAAGTTCTTTAGTGTGCTTTTCATGTGCAAATATAGTTTCCAAGACGAATCAGCACCTTCAAAAGTTGTCAATAGAGATTTTTCCACACAAATACAAAAGTGAAAACAACACGGTCTGTCCTCTGTAGACTCACCCCTCCTTCCGTCGGACTCGCAACCCATTTCAGTTCTCCTTGCACAGTTCTCGAGTCCAGCAGCGTCACTGCGGAAAGACAAAATGCCGTGAGTCACTGAAGATCATCAACCTCCTTATGACTTATGACCAAACAGTCTCTTTAGTCACTTTCTTTTGCTACACATTTGTTCCCAACTGAAAAGTTTTTACTCTCTTCATTTCCTCAAAGTACACTGATTTATGCTTATTAAATAACACATATATTTGGCCAACATAATAGTATTTTATAACGTTTGATTATGGCATGATTAAGTAGGCCTATTGTTTTAATCAGTGTTCCAATTTGGCTATTGCCCAAACAAAAGCTGGTCCTTTGAGAGAAGAACATAATCAGTGAACAGTGAATGTGCAAGGAATATATAGGTTTATGTTCACTGCAAGTATTTTTTTTTCTAAAGGTTTCATAATTTGTCTATTTGTGTGTAGCCTGTAGCTTTTACACACCAGAACAAAGCCCTAGCATACCCTAAATTACAAGCGTACAGTGTAATGAGATATTTACGCAAGTTAACAGAAAGTCTATTGAAATGCTTTCATCATTTGTCTCGTGCTGTGTCTCTGTTGGTTATGATGGCCAAATATCGTATACATTTCGCTTCTGAACACTCCAAATAAAAATACAAAATAAAAAAAAATAATAATAATAAAGGAGTCGTGCAAGTTTCCATCAAATTATTTAAATGCGTTAGCCTAAATTTCTATTCTGGTCAATCAAACGCATTTCTTGAAATCCAAATAAATGAATAAATAAATAGGCCTACGATTAAAAAAAATAATTCCAACAAAATTAGCACCCAGAGTGTTTCCAGTAAAGTCGAGTTTAAACTTCGTTTGATGAAATAAATGGCGCAGTCTTATAGGATCTGCGGATATGGGAACCACAGACACTTGGAGATCCCCAAAGGGACTTTCGGAGAAAAATTCTATAAATCCTTTTTCGCTGACGGGATAAAGTCTCGAAATAAAAAATACAAATAAATAAATAAACGTCAGTCGTAGCAGTGTGCCACTCTATACCGTCGTAACCCAAACAACAACAACAAAATAACTCTTGGAGAGATTTTCCTTTGGTTTGGTAAACCCTTACCTTCATTAGGAGGGTAGACCCGTGCGGTTAATGTGAAAGTCGGTATCCAGATTATTAGCGCAAAAGTCGCTATGAACACAAGCGCAGCCATTGGTGTCATTTCGTGTGCGTCTCCTCCGCTCCGCGTGCGGACCGAAGTTGCGTCTGTCCCGGTGGAATTAGCGTTTGAGAGTGATGCACAGAGCGCTGCTGAACACCGCCGAGGGGCGGATCTTTACTGCCTGACGTGCCTGTCACAGCGAGACACAAAAAGTCAACAGTCTGTCCATTCGGGGAAATACACAGCCCATTTTACAGGTTTGTGATAATTGGAGAATTTGAGAAGTATAAAAAGTCTTTCATATTTTAATCTTTTGTGTCTCATAAAAAAACTAAGCTCGCGCGTGTGAGAGGGATAATGCAGTGTGCGCGTGAAAGAGAATGCGAGAGAAATGAAGAGAGAGGCTGTTAAAGCTCTTCTTTACATATAGAACGTGGTCCATAATATAAGGGAAATATCCTGATCATGGTTATTATATCTGTATACGTCATACAAAAGACGGTATGGAGCGCGCAAGGCAATAAAGTTACGTTTACCGGCTCTATTGTGGGAAGAGCAAGTGCGCCGTCTAGTGTTTGCAATCTATCCCTCTAATCCACAACACTCAGACAAAAGCCAGTGTCTAAACCTGCTAGATCGTCTATAAATACTTTTATAACACTTTAGAACAGACCATTTATTCAGGGTAAACAGATCCAACATTAATTAAAACAAACAATCTTAAAACTATGAATGGGAAGATGCTTCAAAACGTAATACCATTTTAAACTGCAGTACAGTGCTGCAGTCTCAGTAGAGATAGATTTATCGCAAATCAGTTGGTTATTGGGAGATATCGTCATTGGCATGGAATCCCGGCATTACAAAAATATGTTGACATTATTTCTCTTTAATGTTTAGATTAAATTGTCTAAATAATTGTGAATCCGATTCTAATACGAATTGTTCAGACCGATTTTGTGAACCGCATCATTAAAAGACCCGACTCAATTCATCCGCGAATCGAGCATCGCTATTTAGGATTGCCGCAAAGCCTAAAAGTTATTAAATGTTAGTGTGAGACCCTTTATGCCTTTATCAACTGGACGCCTACACTCCACGACCTGTCCTGCCCCTGTCAATCAAGCGTTTCATGACGCCCACAGCCAGAATTGCGTCTTTTCTATCGTAGAGTTCCATCAATAGCAGCAGATGCGTCGATTTCGCTTCACGCTTTGCACTGTCTTACTACATGCGCCCACCTGATGAGCCAATATACATCCTGTAACGGGTGTCGGGCCTGACTGTGTGCTGACAACTTTGACAACAGTGTGTTTGCATATGGATGGCCTGCAAAGGAGAGTCCTGACTTCAGTTGTTGAGTACTGCCCTCGAGGCTGATGGATCTGAAAGAGACAAGGCACTGTTTATGCTTTAACATTAACAGTTGTAACAGCACTTTATTATTGTGTCACTATATGATAAATGTAGATGGCTGGAATAAAGTGAAACATCAGGGTTTTTGCTAAACAAATAATCACGTAATGCTTTGTTCTATAGATCCACAGTGATTTACAAAATGTGGAACAAATCCCATGCATTTGCAATCTTTTTAACCCATTCTGTTTTATAATGTTGTAATAAATGTATATCAATGTAATGTTTATTGCTAGACAATTATAATTTGAAAAGGAATTGCAAAAAATGCTCTTTTAATTTAAGGGTGTGGGGGTGTTTACATCCATTTAATATTTTTTTTATATATATTTATTCAAGTGCATTTTTTGTTAACAGAGACTGAGAGTCCATTGCTTTTATTGTTGTTTTGTTCATTTATTGTGGATAGTTAAAATGTCTTCAATTTTCAGTTTTTTGGCAGGGGGTGGGGAGTCAGGAGTCGCCTCCTTCACTGAAAATGTGTCTTCCATTTCAGTCCCCATTTTGTACCCTATTCATAAAAAGTGCTATATTGTTTAAAACAATACATGTCTAGTGAAGTGCTCCCAGTAAAAGATGTGTCTTCAGCTGTTTTTTGAAAGTTGGTCTCAGTAGATTCAGTCAAGGCTTGAAAATGCTTCCACTGCCTTCCTCAGACTTTAAAATTCAAGATTCGTCTGACCACAGTTAGCGTTTCCTGTTTATGTATAGACCATAGAAGCTATGTTTTTGTTCTTTTCCATATGCGTTTGGGGCCTCTCTGGGATCTCTCGTTTTTAATAGCATTAGGCTGAGGAGCAGGTGACGTGCCGGGACTTTGTTTCTAGGGCCACGATCGAAACGCTTTGTGGCGAAGCCGTTGCTCCGGCGAAACCATCTCGCTCAGCATAATGAAGTCGGGCGGAGCATCTGGCGTTCGTAGATGGGTGCCCAACATCGATTGTCACTCAGTTTGGCGAAGAGAATGGCATTTTATTTTCTCAATCTGCACGAAAGACTGCGCAATCATAAAGGCCCAATTAGCCAAGGAGGAGGCGGTTCGTTTTTAGCAGTCTCGAACCAATCTCTACGGTTTATATCGGTGAAGGCCTATTGATTCGCGTTATGGCCAGTGGGCGGGGAGTCGCCACAGGCAGGGGTGTGTTTGTGCGAGGCTTTGCTCTGGGCCGTTGTGTTTGGTCATTTGTGTCACAGTTTTTTTTGATTGATTACCGTCAGATCATTTTCTATTCTCTTCTTGGATTCTCGGGTCTCCTGTCTGAATTCCCTGAACGGCGCCCCCACACTCGGTTTTGTTCTCGGAGCCCCAGATGGCATCTGCCCACACATCTGTATTGTGCAACACTAATGCAGGCCTCCAGACCGAGTGCACCCGGGACCCCCAAGGGACACTGTGCAGTCTGTAATTGGCAACTTTGAGCAAGACAACCCTCTTCTACTTTCTGGACGCCTCACGTTCTGGCCTCTCTCAGAACCTTCCAAACAACGTACACTCATATCCGAAAGAACTTGGCTCTAATGCGTACATCCTGTGCACATGCAAACATGGAACGTGTGATGGATTGGTTAAAACGTAGTAGAGGGGATGAACTAAAAGGATGGTCTCAGCAGTCTGAAGAAGCGTGTGGGTGTTTGTGATACAGAAACAAAGGAACCGAAGAAGAGCTTTTGGCTGTTATTTTAGAAAACGTTATTTCACCCTCAGCTCGATTGAGATGTGACCGAGTCCAATAACATAAGAGATTGATTGGTTTTCTGTCTCCAATAAAGATGTACCCTTACTAGATGTTTCTATAGCCTTTCAGAGGAACCAAATGAGGAGAGAAGTTTCTTTGTTAGAACGTGCCTGTCTTTCAATAAATCCAAAAAGACCTTTCTGAGGTTTTTGCATGAAATCCTTTTTCTCCTTCTGATAAAGATGAGGGATGACTCACTCTTTCTCTGTCTCTATACATGATTTTCCCAAAGACCTTTTTGTTTGAGATAGAGTCCTGTTCCCCCTCGAGTGTGTGAATGGATTTCAGACTCTGAAAATCAAACACAAAGCTATCAGCTCTGCTATGTGTTCTCAACCGCTCATCCCAGGGTAGAGGAGAAATCAATGGATAGCGTAAGAGCTCCTAATCATCAGCAAAGGAGAGTCCCTGATGTTTCCCCAACTACACCATCAGATACCCAACAATCAATGTATCGGACACTTTTTAGACAGTTTTTATGTAAATGTTACTTAGACAGTGAATGGCATAATGAATATCTACTGCTATTTGTTGAATCTGTTATAAAGAGCAGGTCCCACATGTGTACTTATTTTCCTTGGGGTCACAGTAGTGGTGGAAGTATTTGGGTTTTTACAATGGTCGATGTTGATATCTAGAAAGCAGAAATTTAACACAGGCAATGCATACTTGGGAATTAAATCTCCCACCAATGTATAAATATATTTATTAAATTTAATGAAATATATAAACTAAATACAATTTACAGCAGTGGATCCTACTGCAGATAATCTACCTATTCATCCATTCATCCATCCATCCATCCATCCTCAACTTTTAAACAAGGCTTTGTCAAGCCAACAGTCAAAGTATGTCTTGACATATTGCTTTTTTTGGGGTAAAAATTATTTTATTTTAAATTTAAAATGTTCTGCTTCTTGCATTAAAATCCTGTTTGCTACCTCAATTCAAATTCAGGAATTTTAAAGGCAATCTCAATTGTCCAAAATCCTGCAGTATAAACATAATACAACACTGTAAAAAACAAATTGTAATTTTAACGGTAAAAGACTAAAACCGCAAAATACTACAGTGCAAAACTGTTAATTGATAATCTGTACTATATACGGTACATAACTTCGATATAATTTACTGTAAAATACTGTTAAATTTACAATTTTTGAAAGTGAAAAAGAACAACTTATATACTTTACAGTGAAAAACCGTTAATTGACATTCCCACAATTCCATGTGTGACACTTCACATTTTATGTATTTTTTGTTGAAATAACTATGGTTCCTCATAGTTTTCTTTTTTTTTTTTCCTAATCAGTTATGTACATTAGGGTTTTATGTTACATTTAATGTTGTTCAATTCCTGTTTATTGCATTCTTTACCATTATGTGTTACCATTATTGTGTTTAATTTTTGTGTGAATGACATGTGCAGCTTCTTTATATAAGTATTAACCTTCTAATGGAAGACTGATTGTGATGAGCTTTGATTGCTCATGTAATTCTCATCACTGTTATGATGATTGGTGGTTGTCAGTGTATTACAATGGTACAAAACAGATATAAATTTTTCAAAAGGTTGGAAAATCAACAGATTTCAGAAAAGGAAATACGGCTTATTACTGTAAATTTTAAGTTAAGTCTGTAAAACCATTAACGTTCATACCGTATTTTTAACGGTAAATTTCTGGCAACCACAGCTGCCGTTTTTTTTTCTTCCGTAAAAATAATGGTTTTATTAATTCATAGCAAATTAGATGTACTGTACACAAACTTGATAAAAAGCGATATATTGGTCTATGTTCAAAGCATTGGAGAGCGTTCGAACCCCATATGTGCAAATACACTACAGAAATCAGTGTCACCACCTTTATAACGAAGAAAACAGTTAGACACCGTGACTATTTCTCCAGACCTTCATTGGCAAACATCCCACAGTGGTGCAGACTGAGTGCCGCACGGCCTCAACGTTTGCAGTAGCATGGCTTCTATTTGCTAATTCAACTTGTCTTAAGAGTTTTAAATAACAGCCTAGTGCCAGCCACAACCCCGCAGCAGGCTTCAGATGTGGCGGAGTGGCTGTTTGGTGAAGACGGATAGACTGTGTAATGGTGCGGGGTGTCCTAGAGCACTTCAAAAATAAGTAAAGTCATTAGACTGGTGAAGGCATCACAGTCTGGTCCCATAGCACCAGGCAGCTGTCACAACTGTACAGAGCAAAAACTACTCAGGATGAGCAAGGAACGAAAGGGAAAGAGAGAGTTATCAGACTGTAAAACACATTACAATATTTGAATACTCCAGAAAGCTCCATAACTTCTACCTTTGTGACTTAGGTGTACAATTGCTCAAAGACTGAGACATCTGATCTGTCATGCAAGACTGCAATCTGCCTTTTGTCATTTGACTAAGTTAACTGCTATGACTGTTTGTAACTCTAACCTTGAATTATTTCAGTGGAGCTTTATATTGCTTTGTTTAAATATCCTCTGCCATTTGTCTCAGAGTCAGCTCCACGCTCGATGGCGCTGAGAGGTATAAGTCTGACATAAACAGAGACTCAAAGCAGCGGCAGGTGCTGGCAGAGAGGCAGGAAGACAGAGAGACCTATTGTTGTTTCGAAACGGGCTGCTGGGTCCTAACGTAAAGTCACGTTTAGACAAATATACTTAGTTATAAGCACACAAAAGGCATACCTGTGTAAAGGTATTTTTTGCACATAGGCCTACACACTGCCACGGTAAAATAACTGATTTTGGAGACACCAAAACATACTCTATCAACATATTGACAACACTGTTACTGCTTTGACATGTACAACTTCATGTTTGTGCATTTCAATAATAAGTACACAATATAGTGGGACTCTTATTTGCTGAAAATAAAAAAAACTTTGAGAAAGGCCCTTTTAAAAGACAAAAGTTAAATGAAATCCAGATGGGAGTAATAAAAGTCAAATCAGTTAGTCTCTATATAGATTTAATGAATTATTATAAAACTTCAACAAAGTATGAAATATAAGTGGAATACAAATACAGTGTAACATTAACTTATTGCACTCATTAAGCTGTTTTGCTCATTTGCCGATGTGTGTGTCCTGTCAGAATTGTTCCAGCTTGTCTTTGAAAATCACATAAAGAATGAAACATCATAAGTCAAATTAGGTAAACACATGTGTAAAATAAATGGGATAGCATTAAGCATATTCAATGAATTAAACTGATATTAAATAAGTTAAAACTTATCTGAATTCAATATAAGGCCCTCAAATGATACATAAACTTTGTACGCATTGTACGCCTCTAAAGTTGTACACTATATAGAATGTTTACATTTAATAATAATACGAAGAAGAATGATGATGATAAGAAGAAAAATAATTATTGTTGGAATTATTATTATTAGTTGAATAAATTAAATATTATTAGTAGTAGTAGTAGTAGTATTGGGCATAACATATATGGGCATAGTTGTATAATCAGATTTCTTTTTTTTCAGTAAACTAACACATAACTTTTAAATTTACAACAAAATATCTTAGTCACTTTTTTTCAAAAACTGTAAGTTACTTGTCACTGTAAAAATATTGTTGGTTTAACTTAAAAAGAAAGTAACCTGATTGCCTTAAAATTTTAAGTTGATTGAACTGGAAAAAGTGAGTTTATACAATGAAGGAGATTGATTTAATCATCAGAAACTCAAAATAATAAGTTATCTGAACTAAATAAATGATTAAAGTTGATTTGACAAAAGAAAAAATGTTGTGATAACAAATCTTGAAAATATTTCTTACAGTTGAGTTTCCCATTTCAATAGTCCAGCCCATGTGAGCAAAGTAATGCAAAAGTAACATACTGTAAAATTACTTTTCATAAAAAGTAACTTGAGTAATGTAATTAGTTACTTTTTAGGGAATAACACAAATACTGTAATGCGTAATTTTTAAAAGCACCTTTCCCAATCACTGATTTTTTCCTGCAAAAAAAAAAAAAAACTACAAAGACATATGTGCTAACACACAGGAACCCAGACAAGCAAACAGACATATGGAAATGAACACAAACTCAGACACACAAGCCAAGTAGCAAACTGACACACACACATGCAGAGAAGGGCGGAAGGCAGCCAGGTAGCGAGTTTCACCAGTGCCAGAACCCTAATAAATCATCAGACGTGAGGCTTGAGGTCTTGAGACAGCAGTTGACTGCTTCTTGGAGCGTCAGTCGCCTAGTTAGATATGTAAATATCGCATAAAGAATTCCGTCCACAATACCTTCTCCCATCTGTTCTGTTCCTCTTGGCATATTGATTTTTAAAGCAGCGCTTGTAACATGGCAAAGACTCGGCTTTCCAAGTCACTGCTTTAATTTGCCAGAAATTACAACAGCACTGTGCAAACCCTTCATATATCATTCTATCATTACATGGTTTCATACATGTCCTCTTTTACTAGAACAAGCTGAAAGCGGCACTATAACGGGCAAAAACACAGCTTCAGTTTAGCAGCTTAAATTATCGATTTATCTCCTGTAGAAAAACAGGGAGGCAGAAAAAAAAAACTGATTTTTTTTTTTTTTTTCGCATTGTACTTGGTTTAAATGTGCTTCAATAGTGGAAGTGAGCTGCCTGTGCCTGGTCTGCTGAGATGAATGAGAAATCTATGATCTGTCTGAGTGATTTCATTAGGAAAGGGAGAGATGGGGCGGCAGTGTTAATTACTGACAGTACAGCAGTGCTAAGCTGCCACTGATACTTGCGATCTGAGCCGTTTTTAATTACCGCTGTCGTAAAGTGAGCCACGTTTACAGTAATAACATGATTATGGTATGAATATTGCAGCGTGAGAGGATGCATGCCTCACACTTGGTAATATTTTACGCAACGAACTGCAGTAATTAGTGCGGTAATTGTGTTGGCATGCTAACTGATAAACAAGCAAATTATTTTTGGTATTACTCTGAGCTTCAGAAACACCTGTGATACATTCATCTAGGGTGAAATCGAGAGCATATGTGTGCGCTGCTTTTTTTTAGGAGAATACAGTGATGTTTTGCAGGTTTATTTGGGTTCACAACAAGGAGACTGAACAATTTTTCAAGATGATGAAGGTGTGTGTTCATGTTTTATTGAAAGTGATTTGGTGTGTAAGTATGTGTGACAGCAGAGGTACCGGTGAAAATAGACTTGTTGGTGGTCTTGTTCTTGTCGGACTGTCAGCGGGCCGCCCAGCCGCACCGTGAGGTCACCAGTCGACCCCTTTGGCTCCACCACTCGGCCGGTTCCCATGATGCCCACTGATTTCCTTTTCAGCGCCTGACCTGGCAAGGTGAAGAACTGAATTTTTAGGCCTCCGGGAGTTCAGATAAGACCGGCCTCTAAAAATACCTCTCAACATCCCCGGAGTGCCCTTCTGTCCCATGTGTCCCCTGCAACCAGGAACAATATTGTTCATCCAAAGCATACTGTCCAAACTAGGTGCAATGCAGCTAGTTCAAGTAATTTTTCTGTCCTCACTGAAACGCAAATCCTGCACAAAGCAACAGCCAAACAGAACACATTTGATGTTTAATTTTATTGCAAGAGTGATTAGAGCAACAAGATAAATGAATTATATATACACCGTTCAAATGTTTGGGGTCGGTAATATTTTTTAAAATATTTTTGAAAGAAATAATGCTAATGCTAATTTAATTTAATACTTTACATTATAATGTTGTGATGTCTTCTTGTAGTTTTAAAATGACTTTAGTTTTTAATTTATTTAGTTAAAGGGGAGATGAACTGAGAAATCTAATTTTCCTTGAGCTTTTGACATCTAAGAGGTCATCATATTATAAGAATATCCTGTAAGTTCCAGAACTGAAAACGACCTTGTTAGTCCAATAAAAGCTTTTATTGACACCAGCCTCAACAAACGCTTTGTTTTTGAAAGTGTGGAAGTATGACGTCAAAGACGAAGAAACCCCACCCGCTCATCAACGCCTACTTCAACACGGCCGGTTTAGCCCCGCCCACTGATTCACGCATTCACACATAGGTAAACAAAAGCATACTTTGTGATGACCCACCGGAGCGAGCTACCAGCTATAAACATTCCGTTGACAAAATGTTGTGCCGTGCCTGGCTGTGGAAGAAGACAGTCGCTGCATAAGCTTCCTCTGGATTCCAATATTAGGAATGCCTGGGTAAAATTTGTTTTTAATGACGTTCCAGCAGATGAGTGTAAAACATTAGCATCCGTATGTTCGCTTCATTTCACCGAGGATTGTTTTGTCAACAATTCGAGGCTGGATTGCAGACCAATTAAGAGAAAAGAACGGTGATGTGCCGTCTATATTGGATCTGACAGGAATTGTTCAACACACGGACTCTGGGTCGAACATGTATGGGCGAATCCGGTTGTCATTTGACAACATTGGACGTTTCCCCCACGTGCACCGATGGGTGAGTTAAACTCATTATAATATAAGAGGGAGAAATGAAGACGACACAGATATGCATTTTGTGTATGACCTAAAAGTATTTATTCAGCGATCGGCGGTTAAAGTTCATCTGTACGGAACATTGTTGTATGGAACATGATTAGTCTACGTTACCTTCTATATTGGATCCAACAGGAGTGGTGCAACACACTTATGTGAGTAATATTTTTATTTTAGAAATAATAATCTACTCGGCTAGCATTGTTACAGATGGTTTGATATCTAATAATTATGTGTCTACAAGTATCCGTTGTATTCGAGGTGCTGTTGGTTCATTGTCCTGCGATTTGGGATCGGACTCTGGGTCAAACATGTATGGGCGAATCATTCTGGTTGCCATTTTACAACAGTGGTTTTCAAAACAAATTCCCCCACGTGCACCCACCGAAACCAACGACAGAGTTGAAGCTCATTATAATATGCAAAACTGTTATCCACTCACAGCAGTGGGCGTTTACTTCCTAGTCTTCAATGTGAAACGCCCATAAAATCCGAGCATTTTTCAAGTAGGCTGAAAACTAGGGAAGAAAATAGCCCATAACTTATTCATTTTTATGTTTTTGAATGTAAAAACCAAGCGAACGTCATAAGTTGACCTCAGACAACAAAACAAAAACATTTAAAAAGCCAGTTCATGACCCTTTTAAACAATATTCAATTTAATATTAGTATTGACTATCACAATATGCCTGATACAATATTGTGGAAGACTTGATATTAGTCTTGTCCTTCCATACTTTTGTAAGAGATGTAACCATTGCTACACGGCTAACAACAATCAATAACATTAACCACAGTCAAAATGGCAACAACAGGGGTAACACTTTATTTTAATGTGTCCTTGTTTCACATGTTACATTTCTTTACTATAGTAAGAACTAAATCGAGCATAATTACTGTACATGCAATTAACCAAACCAAACTCAACCAAATCCTGCACTCTAAAAAATGTTGGGTTGTTTTAACCCAATTTTAGGGAAAATATGGACAATACCAGCCACTGGGTTAAAAATGTAATTTAAAAATGTAACCCAATGGCCAAATATTTTACCCAAAATTGGGTGAAAACAACCCAGCATTTTTTAGAGTGTGATCTTACCCTAGCAAGTAGTAGTTAATTATTATTACTCAGTAATTAAATCTGTAACAGGGACAAAATAAAATAAAGTGTAAAAAAACAGGCAGCTCTGCTATGACAGCACTGTAAGATCACAAGCTTGAAAGTAGAAAACAGCATAGGACTTAGTCTGATTGACTGTAAATCTCTAACTCCAAAGTCTGACTGATGTTTCTTGCATCGTCTTTATTCCCCACCAGCAATTTACTGAAGGAATGCAGTTCCCTTTGCTTTGGACTCCAAATTCCACTGTTTCTCATACGCTTTTTCCCTTTGGCTCTCTTAAAGTTTGGTTTCCATTTAATTGCCATAGTGTCTATCCTTCTCAGCGTGCCTCTCTGAAACATGACTCTTTCTACAGTCCATTTGTTTCACTCCACCTATCCCTACCTCGACTTCGCTCCAATTAGCTCCCATTTGCCGGAGTCCATTAAAATTCTTTGGTCCAATTTTGGATGAGCGGTCCACAGTGAAAGACTTTCTTTGCCTGCTCCAGGTACTTGGACACACTTTTGTGGAGACACGGGTTTGGCTGTGCTGTGTTTCATTAACATTTCTGTCCTTACAGTATTCCAGTACACTTACAAACAAGTAGCATAGTCATATTTTCGCCACTATATGATTGTAATATCATTGTATTCTTTTAATAAAGCACCTTAAAGTGTAAATACTGTACTACAAGAATACAGAATCATGGTATATATTTTAAAGAACCATGGTATTAAATTTCTTCAAAACGTTCTTTCCAAAAAAATGTTGTAATTTTTGCTAAAGTGAACTAACCCAAACTTTTACATCTCATGTTAACATTATGGGACAGAGATAAGGTAGTACTCTTTCCATATAGCATAGAGAACACGCAAAACTGTAAATGCAGCCTGTTCTCACGTAAATGCGTTTTTATAACACGCATCGTGTATTGTTGTGTAATTTATACGCAAATTGAGTTTTTACGTGCATATAAGAAGCAGTTTTTCACATGCATTTTATACGCAGTTCATTTGCGTGTAATACACAGGCACCCCACACCACTAATTCTACCCAAACGTTTAATACACACACATCTCACACCACTAATTCTACCCAAATGTATAATACACACACACCCCATCCCACACCTAAACCTACCCTAACCAACCAATGCGTATCATATGCACGTAAGAACTCACTTTAGTAACTCAAATTACACGACAATACACATGCGTGCTATAAAGACGCATTTAGTGTGATCGACTTTGTAAATGAATGGTAAAGTAGTAAATAGCAATTTATGGATTAAATACACTACTCAATAAACCGAAAATATGACTTTGTGTGCAAACAGAACACACAACACAGGCAGAAATTGCAGTATACGCTTACAAGTAAAAAACATGGATGCTACCAGGACTGCAATACCATGGTTTTTCTTTAAACCATCTTGAAGAGTCAATTCCACTGTATACAAATTCAGTATCATGCATATCAAAGCACCATGGAATTAAATTCACAACTTTTTTCAAAGAAACTCTGTTGAAATAAATACTTAGCATTTTTGCTATAGCAACTAGCCACACAGTTAGCGATTATGCTAATGTTTTAGTACAGTGTTGACGTGTCAGTACTTGTTTGTAATGGTGCAGAAAATACTCAACACTCAAAACAGTGGTAAGTTGTAAAATAGTAGTCATTAAGGCCCGTCCACACTACTGCATTTTCGTTTAAAACGGAGAATTAAAACGAATACGATCTCCGCCACACCACCGTTTTATCGGCGTATCTTCGTAAACATTAAAACGTCTGAAAACGCGGATCACGTGACCATTCACCAACACTGGGCATATGCGCGTGCTGGTGTAAACAGTGGCTGGCGAATCATGGAAGGATACGTCATGACTGATGACAACTAATCATAGAGCCGAGACGTCAGCCTCTGAGTCATCGTTTCTAAACTCCTCCGTTTTGTTCCGTCTACACTAAAACGCCCTCCGGAGATTTAAAACGCAAAACGGAGCTGCAACGTTTCTAAACTTTTTCGTTTTAGGTCTTCATTTTTCCTGTTTTAGTCTGGACGGGAGGTGCAAACGTAGCAAAAGGTCTCCGTTTTTAAATGAAAATGCAGTAGTGTGGACGGGGCCTAAATGGTAGCAACAAAATATTTAATTAGCTAATGTTATCATTTTCGTGTCTGTTAACAAAGTATATGCACAAGTATTGCACACATCTACAATTGTTGTACAATAGAGTAGGCCTACAACACCTGGAAAACATCACATTTGGTTTTAAACATAATATTTAAGCAGATGTTTTTTTGAAGATTTTGAACAGGCATTTTAAAATCAAATATCACAAAACGATTTTGCTGTAGGCTAACATTCAACAGAGAATAGGCCTATAGCAACTTTCTGAAAACCATGCACATACTGAATAGATGTCTCGGTGCACATACAGTTGAGAGCCAAATGAGAGTTAAATTAGCCTCTTCCAGATGTACAAAAACAATCGGATACCCTTTAGTGAAACAAAGTTTGTGAAAAGTGCTGTCTTTAGGGTTGTTATAGACCTCTAAGGATCTTGAGTGGAGAATAAACCAGATAGTGATAGGCTATGAGGAACATATATTCTCGAATGCTAAGTATTCTCCATGGCAGTGTGTTTGCACTCTTCACTCTTGAAGTCAAACATTTCACTTTTCCTCTCTCGTTACACATCTCCCTTCCAAATATACACACTGTGCATTCATCCCCACTGGCTAAAAGAATGTACTTTAACACTCATCTGTCTAGCTTGTTTGAATTGTGCCTGTGATGAATGATATTTATTCTGCTCAGGACCTTGAGGTAGCCACATTTTAGCAGCCATTAATAATGTTGATGGCATGCCCTGGCCACAGAGGGGCTTGTAATCTGCGAATGGGTGTGGGGAGATGTGGTCTAGGGGTCAATGTGTGTTTTTCAGTGTGTACTTCCAATTCAATTCACACTCTAGTCTGATACCTTGATCTCACATTGTATGAAGGCTCCTACGGAGTCAGAAAGAGTGAAAGAGCCAGATAGAAGGATCACTGTGGGGTTGTTTTGTTCTGGACAGAGTGCTTAAAGCTTTACTTGCTACCAAAAGGGGGAAAGAGGGGTTTTTCAGCTGTCCTCCCACTCCCTGTCCCAGCTCTTCCTGAAGGGAGGGGGGTAACAAAGAACGGCCTCCCCCCTGCGGTTCTCTTCGGAGGACGTGGGAGTACCTGTGAGAGTGAGCGCTTGGCTCAGCACAGATCTGTGTTTTCAGATCTACAGACCAATTTTCCACAGTTGTGTCATGACATCTGAGTAAATATCTTCATGTGGAGACCCAAACACAGGCACACACTCACACAAACACTCAGACTCAGAGCGCACACAGTCTCATAGCGGAATTATAAGCACAACAAACACTGAGGCCACTAGACGTTTGTGTGTTCAGCCAAAACATGCACACATGCACACAAATACAGGCCTGGTCTGAGCCCCATATTCCTACTTAGACCAAGAACCACTTCCATCTCAAATAGAGCTGGCAAGCGGTCGAAAAATTGGAATGTGATCTGAGGGGAACACACAAACCACAGCAGCGCTGATCCAAAATAAACTCAAATGTGTTACACACACACATACACACACAACGTGCGTGGAAACATAGGGGCATTATAAACGTACTTTTAAAAACCCTGTATTGTGCAAAAAAAAAATCGTACATAAACATTTACCTGACAAAATCTTATATATATATATATATATATATATATATATATATATATATATATATATATATATACATGCGGTATTTCTGACAATAAATTTAGAGACCATGTGGAATATTTGTGCGTTTTAACAAGTCACACCACAAGAAATGAATACCTGGACACAAATACAATACATAAAACAATTCAATAATATAGTAATTGCTACTAACCTATGTAATAATTGTAACAATTGTGACTTAGTAAGATACAGATTATTTGTAAATAATTTTCCACTTCTAGGTTTTAATTTTTCTTGTTTTTATTTTTAAGAAAAGACAAGATGAATAGAAATTGTTTTAGTATGTTAAACTTTTTTAAATTTTCTTATTATATTTTCAAGTGGCAGATTTTCCCCTGATTCAGATCCTCAGCTCATTAGGATAGACGCTATGTCTACCCTAACGAGCTGAGGATCTGAATCAGGTGTGTTAAACAAGGGAGACATACATAATATGTAGAGCAGTGGGTCGCGAGGACTGGAGTTGAGAACCCCTGTTCTACAGTATATATTTCAAACGTATCAATACAGTTTTACCACACACACCTACAGACACTTGATGTGATGTGAAACCATTTTTATGTTTCTTTTGTATTGAGAATGTCATGGCAGAAAAGTGAAATGATCATGTTTCTGAGTGTGCTTAAAAGGACATGAGCATGCACACTATCAACAAGGGAAATTTAGTCTCTCATTTACACGTTTCCTAGACCATTAATCCACTGTAATCTCGTAATTCATTTAAGATGATTGTCATGCGCTCTTGAATACAGGGTGGTCTCTTAGAGCTGTCATCATTCATGACAATAGCTGCACATCTGCGCTGAGCAAACATGAGTTACGAGCAGATTACTATCCCTATTCAAACCCTGCGTAATCTTGGGGTAATCAGCATCAGGCACAGTCCATCCATGTACCCTAAAGCATATCATTAAGGTTTATGGTTTGTGGGTCGGTGTTTATTCAGAGGATGACCTTTTGACAAACAGGCAGATTGCATGGCAACTACACCACCTTAATGTCATTTCCTGTCTCTGTGCAGAAGGGGTTTACTGTTCTGCAGGTTTAAGCTTGAACTCCAAACCGAATGTCAGAGTGGGAAAGAAATGTGATTTAAGCAATTTTGAGCGTGGCATGGTTGTTGGTGCCAGATGGGCCTGTCTGAGTATTTTACAATCTGCTCAGTTACTGGGATTTTCACGCACAACCATTTCTAGCGTTTACAAAGAATGGTGTGAAAAGGGAAAAGCATCCAGTATGCGGTAGTCCTGTGGGCGAAAATGTCTTGTTGATGCTAGAGGTCAGAGGAGAATGGGCCGACTGATTCAAGCTGATAGAAGAGCAACTTTGACTGAAATAACCACTCGTTACAACTGAGGTATGTAGCAAAGCATTTGTGAAGCCACAACACACACAACCTTGAGGCGGAGGGGCTACAACAACAGAAGACCCCACCGGGTACCACTCATCTCCACTACAAATAGGAAAAAGAGGCTACAAAGAGCTCACCAAAATTGGACAGTTGAAGACTGGAAAAATGTTGCCTGGTCTGATGAGTCTCGATTTCTGTTGAGACATTCAGATGGTAGAGTCAGAATTTGGCGTAAACAGAATGAGAACATGGATCCATCATGCCTTGTTACCACTGTGCAGGCTGGTGGTGGTGGTGTAATGGTGTCGGGAATGTTTTCCTGGCACACTTTAGGCCCCTTAGTGCCAATTGGGCATCGTTTAAATGCCACAGCCTACCTGATAATTGTTTCTGACCATGTCCATCCCTTTATGGCCACCATGTACCCATCCTCTGATGTCTACTTCCAGCAGGATAATGCACCATTTCACAAAGCTCTGAATCGTTTCAAATTGGTTTCATGAACATGACAATGAGTTCACTGTACTAAAAAGACCCCACAGTCACCAGATCTCAACCCAATAGAGCATCTTTGGGATGTGGTGGAATGGGAGCTTCATGCCCTGGATCTGCATCCCACAAATCTCCATCAACTGCAAGATGTTATCCTATCAATATGGGCCAACATTTCTAAAAATGCTTTCAGCACCTTGTTGAATCAATGCCACGTAGAATTAAGGCAGTTCTGACGGCGAAAGAGGGTCAAACAGCAGTAGTATGGTGTTCTTAATAATCCTTCAGGTGAGTGTATGTACCGTATAATTCACACATACACACACTTTGATTTAAACTCATTATTGAATTCCACTGGGGGATAAAATCAAACATATTATGGCAATTGCCAGAATATAAACCAGCCTTTTGTGTGCTAAATAAATAAATAAATGTGTGTCAATTTTCTGATAACAATTTGTAGATTTTTCTTAAGATTTTACAAAGAAATACAACCCGAAAGTGTTGTTGTGAAATTCAACGAGGCACAGCTTTCTAATGTGCTGGCTTTCAAGTAGCCTATAAACACTTCAGCCTGCGAACACACCAGAGAGACATCCTCTATTTATACAGGGCTCTCTGACCGTCTTACTGTCTCTTTTGCTCAGCTTCAGTGAAACAAACACATGATCGAGCAGCATCAAAGAATATACATTCTGTCATGGTCTTTTATACACGAACAAAACGTCTTTCTTGCATACGTAAGCAATGCATCCACACACACACACACTTAGATCTCAAGTTGCCGCCCACACTCTGAGCAGAAGGGGGAGGAAGTGACAGTTAGCTGTGGAATTCCTGCTGTGTGTCTCTCACTTTGCATGCACTTTTTGTTTCTTTGCCATACACACACAATGATAAAAACCCATGGACTCTCACAGAGTGACAGGACCCTCAGAAGTTTCCAGCATGTATTCTGGAGGAGAAAAAGTCAATGCAATGTGGTATACCCTCCCTATGGGCAAATCCACATGGAATCTGAGCCTAGAGAAAACTGAAGATTTCAAACGCCTGTCAATCACAATGTGTACTGTACATTGCATGTTAATTTATCAAATATTTTAGTTTTGTATAATGTTTTTTGTATAATGATGACTGAACTGTAAATTCTGATTCTGAATTTGACTTTGTAAACTGTTATACCCCTTTATTCCACTCCAGGTCTTCTTTCTGTTCACATAGTGTAATATAATAAATTAATCATCAATCAATATTTCACGTCCATTTACATACACAATATATAGGAAATACAGTCAGATTGTCATTAAACGTGAAATATGCCTCTTCTGGACAGCATAAGATCCTGAGGAGAGATTCACATAACATTCTTAAAGGGATAGTTCACCCAAAAATGAAAACTATGTCCCCATTGACAGCCATACGCAAATGTTTAAGCCTCACAAAGGAAGTAAAGGCATTATTAAAGTAATCCATGTGACTCCAGTGGTTAAACCTCAAGTTTATGAAACGATGCGAGTGCTTTGTGCAAAAAAAAAAAAAAACTCAACAAACATAATTTACCACTTTCTTTGAAAAGGATTAATCTCCAATGCATGCTTGTTTTATTGACGCCATAGCATACCTCGTTTTGCGTGAACATGAGAAAAAAGCTTCTTAATATATTTTAAAATGTAATTTTTCCTGTGATTACAAACAAGGATTTTGTAAAGGATTTTTGTAGGATGTATAAATCTAAATTGTATAAAATGGACACATAAGACTGCTTTTATGGTCCATGGTCACATTTTTAATTATGCTTTCAGACCATGCATGTAACACTTACCACGTTGAAACTCACCTTGCAAAATTCTGTAGATATTTTCCCCAAAATCAAGATGAGAAAATGTGTGAATAGCCCACAAAATACATCCGAGCCTGTCCATTGGGAAATGTTTCTGTGGGTTAATGTAAATCGGTCATAAATCTACTACAACATAAAGTAATAGCGCATTCACACGCATGCTGAGAGCATTGAGTAATAAAACACAAAGATAACCAAAGAAATATGTAAACGACCTCCCGGCTCAAATCTAATTTATGGATTTCATAATTGCCCACAAATACACACCAGTGATGTGAAAATGAAGGGTATTAACCTCAACACACACATTTGGAGGAGAGTAATACATAATCGCATAATTTCTTGGCCTATCTGACCATCTTCCAAACCACTGCTCATTTTTCTGGCTCTTTGGATGAGATGCCCCATTCATCAGATGCACCATCTTCCTCCTCCGTCACTCCTCCCACCGTTAAAAATGATAGGAAAACTTTCCTGAAAGTGTGCAGGTCATCATGATTTTGCCAAATATGACATGTTCCTGGATCAACATATTTTAGTAATCCTGGAACAGCATTCCTGTCAAATTTGGTCAAAACACTATCCTTACCTCATAAGCTAACCGTACCCATAACTTATCCCTAAAATCAGGGGGGAATAATAGTTGAACAACACTGATGTAGAAGCAGCTCGGTTGTAAGTCTAAACCTGACATAAACTGTAAACTTGTCCCTCAAATCTGACTGTTCGATTGGAATGTTGTTCTAGGATCAACAAAGATGTTACTCTGTGAAATTACATTTACTGTACTGAATACTAGCAAAGCAATTATCAGATTCATACATACTGTATGTCCTCTAGTTTCCCATTGGTAACATAGCATTTCTCCCTCTTTCTTTGTCTAACTTGCCCCACATGGCTTAGAACCCTTTCTCTCTGGCGGTCTTCTCAGAAGCGTATGTCTGTGATAAAGCTAAAGGTGACATGATAAGCTGTGCAATCATCTAGGTCTGAGGTGCCCTAATCCCTGCCTAAGCCCTGTCATAAATCCATCTGTTATCTGTGTAACTCCTCTGCTCCCGACACCGAACACAAAGCACCCGCGCTGAGAAGGCTCTTGTCAAGATGCATTCTGCCTACAGATCCTGCGTTTGTGTGTCGGAACTGGCACTTTGATTTATTGTGGCGCTCTGGCCTGTGCTCCTCTGAGCCAGCAGTGCGTGTTTGTTTTCTGTTGCACAGGAGGACAGTGTTGAGCAAATGTTAGCATGCTGCACAGAGCACTAAAGTGTTTGCATAAGCAACTCTTCAGAAGCAGCACCACATAAAGTGTGTTTGCATTGATGGGTGCATGTCCTTCATTAAAATTCAAAGCGATTAACTATTATCATGGTGTATAACGCCATAGTTGCACACACCAAATGACAAATCTGTCATCATTTCCTCACCCAGAGGAAATATACCTATCAATATGGGGGTCGTTCATTCAATGAAAGTAGTTAGCATAGAGTTTCAGAATTAACATATACATATACATTCACCTAAAGGATTATTAGGAACACCTGTTCAATTTCTCATTAATGCAATTATCTAATCAACCAATCACATGGCAGTTGCCTCAATGCATGTAGGGTGTGGTCCTGGTCAAGACAATCTCCTGAACTCCAAACTGAATGTCAGAATGGGAAAGAAAGGTGATTTAAGCAATTTTGAGTGTGGCATGGTTGTTGGTGCCAGACGGGCCGGTCTGAGTATTTCACAATCTGCTCAGGTACTGGGATTTTCACGCACAACCATTTCTAGGGTTTACAAAGAATGGTGTGAAAAGGGAAAAAAAAATCCAGTATGTGGCAGTTCTGTGGGCGAAAATGCCTTGTTGATGCTAACGGTCAGAGGAGAATGGGCAGACTGATTCAAGCTTGATAGAAGAGCAACTTTGACTGAAATAACCACTTGTTACAACCGAGGTATGCAGCAAAGCATTTGTGAAACCTTGAGGTGAATGGTCTACAACAGCAGAAGACCACACCAGGTACTCATCTCCACTACAAATAGGAAAAATATGCTACAATTTGCGAGAGCTCACCAAAATTGGACAGTTGAATACTAGAAAAATGTTGCCTGGTCTGATGAGTCTCAATTTCTGTTGAGAAATTTAGATGGTAGAGTCAGAATTTGGGGTAAACAGAGTGAGAACATGGATCCATCATGCCTTGTTACCACTGTGCAGGCTGGTGGTGGTGTAATGGTGTGGGGATGTTTTCTTGGCACACTTTAGGCTCCTTAGTGCCAATTGGGCAATCGTTTAAATGCCATGGCCTACCTGAGCATTGTTTCTGACCATGTCCATCCTTTTATGGCCACCATGTACCCATCCCAAAATTAACAGCAACTGGTGATTGTTGCTGCTCAAGTGTTAAGGCATGGACAGCAAATTAATCATCTGACTAATGTTATCAATATATCAGATTTTTTCCCTCTTTTGTAAAATCATATAAATTGGAACAAATGGGAACACAAACTGTAGTTTCTATTCACCTCTATAGAAGTTCACCCAACTATGACAACTTCAGAGAAACCATGAAAAAGTGAAAAGGGTCTATTGACTTTCATTTCCTAACCCTAAAAATGATTATCAAGCTCCAATAATGAAAGGAAATCAGGAATGTTGGTTGATTATGACATTGTAACACATATATGTCATTATCAGCAAAATTGCACACTGAAGAAACATAGCAGCTGCTAAAGTAGGAAGAAACTCACAGCGCCACCTTATGAAACATAAAATGACAAATGGGACTCCACATGGTCTCATAAACAAGAAGTTTGCCATTTGGGATAGGGCCTTCCAGTTCTGTTTTAGATACGCAAACTTGCTCACTCCTCAGTCTTGAACTTCTAATCTTTGCAAATGCAGGACTGCAAAATACTTTTACACTGACACTTTTATAGAGTTAAAACTGTGCTGTCTCTGGCAAGGGGCCCTTCTTGCAGGAAGCGGGGCCTTAAATAATCATTCATTCTTTTCGGTGTCCTTTACATCCTTCATTGCTGTCATCTCGCCGGCTTTATTGGACAGAATTTACTCGCAAACTACAAAAATCACCCCTAGAATGAGAAATATTTGATTACTTTAAAGTTGGAGCTTGGCCCAAATTTGAGAGCGAGCGGGAGGTATATATTGTGTCAATGACAACGTTATGCCAGCTGTGATATTTATTCTCATATTTATGGCTCTGTGTCCACTCTGTCTGTCCTCTGTGACAAATCTCCTACTTAAGCAGACAGTTTTTTGGCCAAAGTCTTTGAGGTGATTTTAATGTTAAAAGCATTTTCATTTTTCATCAGATGATAAAACTGAACAAATGCCACCAGGAAATGACTAAAACAGTTTTATTCAGCCTGGTAACAAATGGTATCCAGTAAGTAGAATGCAGAACTTTTTCTGAAAACAACAGCAATCGTTTTAGCAATATCCTCATTCTTAATTCAAAGCAAGACAAGGAAAAACAAATCCATCTCCATATCCTATGGCGCCCCCTGAAGGGAAATATTGACATTTCAAATTACTCCAATTCAACAAGGAATTTAAAATTATATTAAGAAAATGCATTTTATTAGACTGATTTCTTTTTAAAATTGTAGATGACTGGCTGGGACACTTTAAGTCAATGTTAAACTTTTTAACATACCCATGGGTTGGAAATGGGCGTCCATACAGTGCTATGGTAAAACATACAGTATTTAAATCATAATTAAGAGATATCATCGAAATTATGACATAGCTACTAAGATTATGACACTCATAATTTACATTTGCGCCAATATGAATTCACCAAAGCATATGTTTATTAAAAAAAAAAAACGGGGTATGTAGAATGTGCCATTCTGAATAAACAGCCAAGATAAATGTCTGTCTGTCTTTCAATCAGGATGTACCTTTTCTTAAATTGACAGATATTCTGAATAAACAGCCGAGATAAATGTCTTTCTCACCTCTGACCTCAAGGTCAATCTAGGTCAAATACATACCAGTTATTGTACCTCGTGATTTCACAGGCATTTCCAATCAACGTATGCGAGGCCTGACCTATGCATATTCACAATTTGACAGGTGATCTATCTGTCTTCAGGCTTCAGAGGACCCAGGTGTAACATTTACCCCATGAATTTTAATCTCAGCATCAAATATTTATCACCGGAGAGCAATGAATGAGAGAGCTGGTGACCTGACATGTCTTTTGTCGGCTTTTCCGCTCTCCGTCTCTCCAGATTCATCATTTGGGGTATTAATTTGTTAACCTCCCACTGGGTCATTATGAAGGAATCAAAATGAGAGAAGCTTACATGCACCCACGTACGGTAATTATTCAGACTGAGAGCAAACATGTGAAAAGATTGAAGTGCACAAGCAGAAAGTCCCACTCGCTCTGGCACAGACGAGAGGAGGCGTACAATATGATTCACGTGTGTTGCGAGCAGAGTGCGGGGGAGAGCGGAGACAGAGGCAGAAAGAAAGGTCTCAATAAAAAGAGAAAAGTGGAGATGTTGAGATGGAGAGTAAAGGTGTTGCAGCAATGATTAACTCAGCTGCGCTTTACATACAGATGGAGCCAGACTGCTGTTTACTCTGCGTCAGTTTAACATTAATGCAGAACACCTCAATGTTGAGTGGACATCAACATCATCTTCATTCATATTCATCCATTCTATAGAAGTGAACATCTGTCAAGTTTAATGATCTTCCTTCATATAAGCACCACATCTGTATGATGACATAATAATGTGTTATCCATCTGTATATATGTGTCCTGTGCTTCCCCTGTTCTTTGTGTATTTGGTTCAGTCCAGATTTTTCACGCTCCTCGTTACTGTTTAGTTAATTCACCTGTTTACCTGTCATTATCAGTTCATTTGCCACAGCTGTGTCTTGTTTCCCCAATCTGTTATGTGTATTTATTTTAAACCCTGTGTTTTCCTTCACTGCTGTGGTTATCGTTTATAGTATAGTGTGTGTGTTGTGTTTCCTGTTCATCTCACCCTTCTGTCTGTCTGTCTGTCTGTATCAAATACAGTATGTTGGCCATGTATCTATCAATCCATCTGTCTGTCCTTCCAATGATATGTCCATCTGTATCCAATTCTGCATGCGTGTTTCCATCCATTCAATTATCTATCAAATCTACTAGTCATCCATCCATCCAATCATCCATCCATCCATCCATCCATCCATCCATCCATCCATAAATTATATGTACAGTATGTTGGCCATGTAACTATCTATCCATCTGTCTGTCCTTCCAATGATCTGTCCATCTGTATCCAATTCTGCATTTGTGTTTCCATCCATTCAATTATCTATCAAATCTACTAGTCATCCATCCATCCATCCATCCATCCATCCATCCATCCATCCATCCATCCATCCATCCAATCATCCATCCATCCATCCGTCCAATTTTATGTACAGTATGTTGGCCATGTATCTATCTATCCATCTGTCTGTCCTTCAATGAGCTGTCCATCTGTATCCAATTCTGCATGTGTATTTCCATCCATTCAATTATCTATCAAATCTACTAGTCATCCATACATCAATCCATCCAATTATCTATGTAGGCTATGTATGTTCTATCCATCCATCTGTCTGAATGTCCTCCCAATGATCATCTGTATTCATCTATCTGCATGTGTGTTTCCATCCATCCATTTATTCATCAAATCTAATCATACAGTCAAACCAAAAATGATACCTGACACCTGATATAATTTTTTATCTTTTTTTTGTTTGTTTGTTTATGGGTGCAGGACACTATAGTTAATTTATGTAAGTGAGGACAGTAAAATAAAGTAAACATATTATAACCAAAAATTCTTCACACAGTGGACTACCAGGTAAAATGTATAAAACTTTGAGATATGAAACTACACTATGTTTTGCTGAAGTTTTTTTTTTCTTTAAATGCTAATGCGACCTTTATACACCACAGACTGAAGAAAATTAAGCATTGCTTGGTAATTGGTTGACCTAAATTGGTATTATCTAATAGTGTACTTAAATTTACACAGCTGACAGCTATTCAACCTAATTCATTTGTGAGACAATCTAACAGAAGGATGGCCAAAACCAGTGAAAAATCAACTCATTTGAAAACTCTGAGTTCTTGTCATTTTATTACCATTTTCTAAACTATAGCTGTGATATTGTGATTCTCAACCCAACAAGTCATCTATCTGACGCTTTTGACCATACGTCAACATCCGAATGTTTTAGGGCATCCTTTAACATCAGTTAGATGACGATCCTGAGGGCGTCATCTGACTGATGCTTTACCTTTCAGCGTCAGTTAGATGATGCGGTAGGTTTAGGTCTGGGTTAGGGTTAGGATTAGATAGTGTCATCTAACCAACGTTAAAGGGTGCCCTAAAATGTTGGAGGTTGACATTTGGTCAAAGTGTCAGTTAGTTGACGACTTGGGATGAGAATGTGTTGGTCTGAATACATTTTAGTTTGACTATATACCCTATGTGTCTATCCATCCAGATGTCTGTCTGTCCTTCCAACGATCTGTCCATCTGTATCTGCATGTGTTTCTATCCATCTATCCTACTAGTCATGAGTCCATATATGTAATTAATACATTTATCTATCTGTCTAAGTCAATCCACCCATTCATATTTCAACCTGTATTTCTACCCACCCACTGTACATACCCATCTATCTAATTGTACTCAACCATCCATGTCTGTCTGACTGCTCATCTATTGACCCATAAAAACTTTTCACTAAATAAAGAATACTAACAAAGAAAATCCCTTTGTCATGATGTTGAGAGTTATTTTTGAAAGCCACAGGGTTGCAATTTTCTGGATAAACAGAATAAATGATTTATCAGCTGACAGAAATAGAACTTACTCAAAACAGACAGCTTGCACCTTGCATGAGATGTTATACACACCACATCTCACAATTATATCAAATATATGCAGCATTAGACAAAATGCTGATTCACATGACAAAACCTCTATATATTTCATGATTAATGGTGTGTTACACTCAAATGCACACATACAAGCAAGATGAAATAAATATATGATCTTTACATTAACTCTCCCCCTAGATGTTTAGATTCATGAATTGAGATGTTTTCTAGGTCACGGAGCTGTGCATGTTAATTTGTTCTTTTGCTCAGAGGGGAAAATTCTCACCACTAAATGGGTCATGGTAAAGAAGAGGTTTAGCTAATCCTCACATTGCATAATAATAAACTTCCCCGGTAAACACATTTGGTAACTCAAGATAAGGCGCAAAATATGTCTTCAATTTCAAATTGTCTAAATCATACCTGTAATCATGTAATACCATCAGATAAAATAAATAATCTCAAAGAGTAAACAAAAAGATTCAAAATAGATGACGAGATAACATGCATTTCGCTGTTAGCCATAAATGGGATATAAAATGAACAGAATAGATGAGAATATAATATAACCTGTGTTTTTCCCCTAGATATTCTGTATTACACACATGATGTTAATTTGCATCATCACTCACAACAAATTCAGTCATAGTGTAAAATGTACCACAAAAACTAGCATTTGCTCAGCAGCTTCTCACATGGGACATGCTAATTGTTCAAAATACCAAGCGGAAACAGTCTTAGATCTCTCTGCACATCTGTGGTTGGGACTTGCTTTGTAAGTTTTGTAATGTCGGCATTATTGGCTTTCCTGTCCTCGTTTTCCGTGGTTGCCATCCCCATTTTGGAGCATGTATCTGATTTGTGATCCTGATACGTGCAGATCTTATCACTCACAAATATAAGGCCTGAGCACTGCCATTGCAAACATCTCTGTCTGAAATGCGCTTCATGATGTCTCTGGTCAGCATCACTCTCATCAGCAGCATTCTTCTGAGCCTGTTTCCTCACACTCCAGCAGCATGTAAGTTTCTTATGGATACAAATGAGGTCTGCATTTTTACTTTGTTTTATTGCATTGCTGTGGATTCAGTAACATTTTTTGATGCCTTTTAATGGGCACTATAGTAGAAACAGACCTAATTTATATGGGTCTATGACTGACTGTAAGAAAGATGCTTTGTGTCCCATCAGACGGGCCGCTGAACTATGCCTGCTGTGTGAAATACACTCGAAATCCTCTGCCCTTCGGTGTGATCAAGGGCTTCATTCGAGCAGAGCTCCCGCGAGGTGTGTCGCATTGATGCCATCATGTGAGTCGTTGTGATCTGACCTCAGAGAGTCGGGGTTCACCCTCTTACCCACACAATGTGGTTACACCAAAATCTGTCTTTATTTAACCATACATTTAAATATGAGGGCACACAGCCGATAAAAAAAAAACACATAGCATTAACACAGGACATACAGTCTGATGCATTGAAAAATCTGTGACTTTTTTTAAATAATAATAATAATCATAATCATTTTAAAGATGTTAAAAGATGGGTGTTGTTATAACATATTATATTATACATTATAATGTTAAATTGACAAAAAAATATACACTACCTTAAAGTTTGGGTCTGTAAGATGTTTCACTAATGCTCACCAAGGCTGCAATTATTTGATTAAAAATTGTTTAAAAAAACAGCAATATTTTGAAATATTATTACAATTTTATAATTTTTACTTTCTGTAATGGCAAATCAGATTTTAAAGCCTGATTACTCCGGTCTTCAGTGTCACATGATCCTTCAGAAATCATTCTAATATGCTGATTTTCTGATGTTCTGATGTTTCTAAAGAAACATTTCTCATTATTGTCAATGTCGAAGACTGCTTAATATTTTTGGAGAAAATTGGAGAAACATTTTTCAAGATTCTTTGATAAATATAAAGTTCAAAAGAACCGCATTTATTTGAAATACAAACCTTTTAGTAGCCAACATTAATGTCTTACTATCATTTTTGATCAATGTAATGCATTGTATGATTAAGATTCAGTATTATTTCTAAGTCACTTATTTTATACAAAATAATTTGTAAAAAAAGGTATGATGTTCTTGCTTCCATTCAAGCAAGATGCTCTTTAAGGTTTTCTCAAATAATGCTGGAGATTAAGTTTTACGCAAACTTGTTGTGGCTCAGGTGCTGCTGCCATTTACGCAATGGCAATTAAATAGGATAATGACATATATATATATATATATATATATATATATATATATATATATATATATATATATATATATATATATATATATATATATATATATTAATATATATATATATATATATATATATATAATATTATATTATTAACATATTTATTTATTTTTTATTTTATTTATTTCATTGTTGGTGGTGGTTGAGGAGAGACCCTCCTCTATGTAAAGCGCCTTGAGTGTCAAGAAAAGTGCTATATAAATATAACAAATTATTATTAATTTAATTTATGAAATCATCTTTTCACTCAATTTATGTTGATGATATATTTGGAAAATAATTATAATTAAAATGTATGAATAAATATTAAATTTACTATTTAATACACCCTTGTTTAAAACTTTTTTTGAAAGTCTCTTAATCACATCAAATCTGCATTTATGTTATAAAAATTTATACTAATAATGTGTAATAATACCGCGTAATGTGAAACGTGTAATAATGTGATTATGATTTATTTTTTTTTTTTTTTCATTTAAAAGTAAGCCAGGCTTCAGTGCCACATGATCCTTCACGCATCATTATATGCAAATTTGGTGCTCAAGAATTTTGGTGAAAACAGTTGTGCAGCTTATACATTTATGTGGAAATCATGATACATTCAATATATTTTGATAGTTACAAATGATTTGAATTAGAAATTTGTAACATTGTAAAATTTTATTGTCCAGTTTTAATCAATTTAATGAAGTCTTGCTGAATAAAATGAATTTCTTTAAAAAGTAGTAGCCTTTTGAAACGTAGAGTACAATATATAAATTGAGTTAAAGGCAGCTTTTAAAAAAGCTCAAATTGTATAAATTATTTAGAGTTGTACAGTAGCTATGACTTGCAGCACCTTCAGAAGAAAATAAAACAGTTTTGCAACTCCAAAATCAAATTTCGTAATCTTTCTCTTTTAAGTTTCTTCACTAAGAATAACAGGAAGGTGTGTGCGAGCGTTGAGGATCAGTGGGTGAAAGCAGCGCTGGCACGTCTCAGGTAAGCACGTACAGAGTGTGTGACATTTAAAACAAGTCACCTCATATTTGTGGCAAATGTACCGTTGCAACATTCAAGGTAACATTTGCGATCACTGACTAAGCAGTAAATAGTGTCACAGACTCCTAGTGATTTGTTATTTTATGATGGCCAAAATAACACTGACTTGAATTTATATTTTCTTCACAGGTCCAAAAATATCTAAATTGACAGACAAGAGATCTCAGCGCCTCACCACTGTTGGACTGAAAAATACAAATCCCAGCACCACCACCCAGAGCCCATAAAGCGTTTGAAGATAGCCTAAACAAGCATTTAAACAACAATATGACGACAGATTCTTTTAATTACAGATTATCCTCTTTTCTGACTAGTCATCCTTGACAATGAAAAACTCTTGTTTTCTACTCATTTTTGTACTCACTTTTATATCACACAAAATGTATAATTCAGTGTGAGGTACTGTATAGATGTGTCTCTAAACAGCAATACTGAAAAAAGCATTAAAAACTGAAGTAATTTAAAAACTGAAGAAAATGCATTTCTATGTATGACACTTAAAAAACAAAACCCAGTTGAGAGTTGACACAGATGACCGCCACCATTACTGGGTACAGGTGACCCAATTTTCAAATTGCTCATCAGCTGAAAGAGAGAGACGACTAGTGAAAATTAAGCTCTTGGTAGGTTAAGACAAATGTACATAGAGGTTAAAAAATGTAAAAATGTAAAAGCTGTCGTTAAGGTATTATTTATAACCTGAAGATACTCCTCAAAGTTGATGGTGTCATAATGATGAGTGTCACATGTCAAACATCACTCTGCGCTGCTCGGAAGATGAGTCATTCTGAAAGAAGTCAAGTATCTTATTGCTGTCCTAGAGTTCATGTCGGGTGGGACAAGAGAGAAATAGCGAGTGTGAGAGATTATTAATACTTACTTCATTCAAATATTTTGGGAAAAAAGTTACTCAGAAAGCATCTTAACCCTTAAAAGAGGTCTTAAGATCAAAATTGTTAGGAGTACGTACAAGAACTTAAAAGTTTCTTTAGCAGTGGAGAAAATGGCAGAAAGACAAAGAGGGAGAAGAAATGTGTTGCAGACAATACTAGATGACAGTGAGTTAATAAGACGTTATAGATGAGATCGTGCAGGGATCATGTTTGTGACTGATCTTATTAGAGACAAGCTAACATCTCAGACACAGCGCTGGAATGCCATAACGTCAGAAATGAAAGTAATCACTACATTAAGACATTTGGCAAATGGGAAAATGCAATAAAGCAGCAGTGATTTGGGTCTGATCACACAAACATTACAGCACTTTCAGAACCTCTTATTGTGTCGAAGTTCATTTAGTTTCCACTGGACATTCCCAACTTGCAGGCTCAAAAAAAAAAACTGCATTTATTAATATAGCAGGCTTCCCTGGTCCGCACAAGCAGGGGAATGAACCGTTAATAATTTGCGCTATAAGCTCCCACATCCGATTCTTGCCCGTGCTGTGACACTCAACCCAATTTTTTCTTTAATGATGGCCTAGTCTTCATCCACTAATGGCCTAACAGTAAACACTGTTCTTCTGTCCAGTTGGGCTTTCTCATCTTTCTTGTTTTTTTTTATTCCATGTATGCTATATTAAAACTAACATTCAAACCACCACTTAAATAGACAGCAATCAGTGTAATTGGAAAGAGTGGAACAATTTTTATCATTCTAAGCCAATCAAATACCTTAGAAAATTAACAGCTAGTATAAAAAAATGGTGTGTGTGTGTGTGTGTGGAGAGTAAACCTACACTTAAAATTGCTCTTTTTTCTTCGTGGACAACCAACCAATCACAGTCTTCAAAAGATTGAGTCATACATAGCAACGGGGTCAGCCCCGCCTCCTAACTAAGATGAAAGTTTTTGTCTTTTCCTTACTCAGAGTTGCTCTCAGATCGGTTCAGAATCGCTCTTAAGTTAAGACTCCTACGTAAAAGTTTTTAAGCTAAATTGAGAGTTTTCTGAGAGGATTCTTAGAATCTTTATGAATACAGGCCGTCGGGCCCTGATCTATAAGTGTGGAATGTAATCTTGTGATGTTAGAGAGTTCTGCCACCTAGAACTGAAAAAGTTTTTGTTACAATTAAAAAGATATCTGCCTGGGTTTAGCTTTGCAAAATGCATGGGTACTGAAAGTTATCATTGTCGACAAAACGCTCAAAATGAAATCTGAGGTTTGAGATGTCTTTAGAAGTCCACTGGGGGTATTTCTCCTTCAACTTCTCAGCCACTTTACTCCAGTTGCGTCTATACCCTGAAAAGCAAGTGAATCATCAACATTAAGCTCGGCGTCTTCAGCAGAGCATCTGGCGTCTTCAGCTGGATAAAAATGCTTTGGTGGACACACTGCCTAAGTTCATAACCAGCAGCAAGGACCAGAGAGAGAGCAGAAAAGCAAAGTTGCAAAGCAAAACGCATTTAAGCATAGGCTCCAGAAGAATGTAATCAGTCATGATGAGTTACATGAAACCGATCACTTACTTAACTCCTCCAGACGGGGCGTATCCCGGTGTTGCTGAACTAGTGACTTCATGACAGACATGGTGAGTATATGAAAACGCCAATTGATGTAGTACAAATAATAGCGTGAGTCAATTATTACGTAAATAACAGACTTGAGATTGTTAAAGCATATTGTTATCTCTATTTAAACTAGGCTGCTCTAAATCTCCTTATGCCAACTCAGCTGATTGTTAAATTGCTTGGCTTGATACATTCATGTGCTCTGCGTGAGCCGTTTTATTTCAGGCCTACCAATGTTTGTTGTCAAATTAGTGTTAAAGAACACTGGATGTCAATTTAGTCTTAAAAATATATATTAGGTTATAATAATAGTTATTATTATTATTATTACTATTATATTAAAGTGCTGTTCTGCAATAACCCTATAAATGCATTTTACTGTGATGCCAATAGCTGAATTTTCAGTAGGCTATCATAACCGATCACTTAATTCAGAAATAATTTTAATAGGATGATTTGGTCAAGAAATATGTTTATGATTATTAGTGTTGGAAACAACTGATTGTTTGATGAATAGTGTCACGATTCATGTCTGTGTTCCCCTATCTCATCCTATGTTCCCTGTTATGTTGATTAGTCATCCCAGGTGTATCTAATTTACCACTCCCCCTTGTTATCTTTAGCTTGTCTGTCTGTGTATTTAAGCCCTGTGTCTTGTCTTTGTGAGTTCTTGACATTGTATGTTGGCTGGTCCCGGTTCTGAGTCGCTATCTGAATTTGTAGTTTTTGTCTGAGTTTGTTACCGTTTGAGTTTCTTTAATTCTGTGGCACTTGTATTCTGCTTCTGCATCTACTTCAGCCTCCATTGTAACAAATATAGACCTTTTCAGTGGTGCTGGTTCTGGAATGTTTTCCCTGACAAAGATATAAGACTGTTATCTTTAGTGATGGAAATAATTACAATCCCATTAACATTGGAGACATAATAAATATAGACTTATTTATAACTAAAAGCCTAAATTCAATCTGAGAAATCAAGATAAAAAACAAGTGTTCATTTTCACTTTATTTTTTTCTGGTAAAATATTAATTAAATGCAGTTGATTTAGTAAGTCAGTAAGAAAAATAAATCTGGTTCTGTTTTGGCCTTCAAGGCTGTGTTCATCGTATATACTGAGATCCTCCTCAAAGTTGATAGTGTTGTATCGGTAAGTGCCACTCTACGCGGCTCAGGAGAAGAGTCATCCTAAAAGCGGTTATTATGTATTATGATCATTCTTTACACAAAACCGATTCATTAGTCACTTGATGAGAATGACAGCAATGTAAGAGATTGCTGCCACCTAGAGGTGAAACAAAAACAAGGCTATTTCTCATTTAACTTTACAACCTTGTCACTGCAGTTTTGTTTAAGCTCTAAAAAAAGGTAATCAAAATATTAACTATGAATAAAAAATAAAACTATGAATAATAACTATTAATGTTTTATCATAATGGGACTAGATTTCTCAGAGGTTATTAAGATACATATATTACCACCAAATGTGTCCAGTTCATCTCACCTCTGCTGGAATACATTATAACAAAACCTCTGGTTAACCTAATACGATTTCAAAGCTAATCTCAGATCTGAGTCTGTAGCGTTGGTATTGCAGAAATTATCAACATCAGACTCAACACGGCAAAACCACGAGCATGAAGACATTCCCCGGTTTCATAAGCCTAGTCCCAGACTGTAACTGAAAGTAACTTGTTCTGACATATCTTAAAATATTACTCTGCCATTGTATTGTTTTATGATGCACACCAGTAATGTTTTTTTTTTTTTCTAAGGTGCGTTTATAAAAGCCACTTAAATATCCTGATTGAACTAATCCTGGCTTAATCTAAGCCTTGTCTGTCATAATGACGAGAATGATGTGGCTTGTGGCGTTAAAGATTTTTATGACATTACGCTTTGTTTCATGATTAACTAACTGTGCAAAAACTATTTGGATCTATATTAAAAACTGTTAAAGTGTCAATGGGATGACAAACACAAGCACTTTACTTCATCTTCGTACAGGTGCAATAAAGATTGTTTCAGATATAGGAACATATACACTGACCGGCCACTTTATTAGGTACCCCATGCTAGTAACGGGCTGGACCCCCTTTTGCCTTCAGAACTGCCTCAATTCTTCGTGGCATAGATTCAACAAGGTGCTGGAAGCATTCCTCAGGGAGTTTGGTCCATATTGACATGATGGCATCACACAGTTGCCGCAGATTTGTCGGCTGCACATCCATGATGCGATCTCCCGTTCCACCACATCCCAAAGATGCTCTATTGGATTGAGATCTGGTGACTGTGGAGGCCATTTGAGTACAGCGAACTCATTGTCATGTTCAAGAAACCAGTCTGAGATGATTCCAGCTTTATGACTTGGCGCATTATCCTGCTGAAAGTAGCCATCAGAAGTTGGGTACATTGTGGTCATAAAGGGATGGACATGGTCAGCAACAATACTCAGGTAGGCTGTGGCGTTGCAACGATGCTCAATTGGTATCAAGGGGCCCAAAGAGTGCCAAGAAAATATTCCCCACACCATGACACCACCACCACCAGCCTGAACCGTTGATACAAGGCAGGATGGATCCATGCTTTCATGTTGTAGACGCCAAATTCTGACCCTACCATCCGAATGTCGCAGCAGAAATCGAGACTCATCAGACCAGGCAACGTTTTTCCAATCTTCTATTGTCCAATTTCGATGAGCTTGTGCAAATTGTAGCCTCAGTTTCCTGTTCTTAGCTGAAAGGAGTGGCACCCGGTGTGGTCTTCTGCTGCTGTAGCCCATCTGCCTCAAAGTTCGACGCACTGTGCGTTCAGAGATGCTCTTCTGCCCACCTTGGTTGTAAAGGGTGGTTATTTGAGTCACTGTTGCCCTTCTATCAGCTCGAACCAGTCTGGCCATTCTCCTCTGACCTCTGGCATCAACAAGGCATTTCCACCCACAACTGCCGCTCACTGGATGTTTTTTTTCTTTTTCAGACCCTTCTCTGTAAACCCTAGAGATGGTTGTGCGTGAAAATCCCAGTAGATTAGCAGTTTCTGAAATACTCAGACCAGCCCTTCTGGCACCAACAATCATGCCATGTTCAAAGTCACTCAAATCACCTTTCTTCCCCATACTGATGCTCGGTTTGAACTGCAGGAGATTGTCTTGACCATGTCTACATGCCTAAATGCACTGAGTTGCCGCCATGTGATTGGCTGCTTAGAAATTAAGTGTTAACGAGCAGTTGGACAGGTGTACCTAATAAAGTGGCCAGTGAGTGTAGATTGTAAGCAATACATAATAAATGGCTTTCATTAGTCAAATTCTTGAAAAGGCAAATACCGTTGCATTGTACTATTTTTCAGTCTTACCCTTGAAGTTTCCTGAGATCCTAGAGCTTTTCCCACACCCAGGTCTCGCTCCAATGACTGCATATTGGTCCCTCACTGTGCCAAGACAGAGAGACAGATTTAGAAACAGCTTTTTTTTAAGATGATTGAATATAAGACAAAATATATATTCTTTATCTAACAATACATGACTGCTTTGACACAAGGAGGTTTACTAAAGTTTGAATCATGTTAAGTAACGCAATTTCATGGAGATGGATGTGCAGCATTCAATGGGCTTGTATTGTCCATCTAGTGAATTGAGGAGTTTGATTACATTTCTTTCTTGAAGTCAGACACAACACAGATGAATTTAAAGGCACACTATGCAAGATTTGTACCTTAAAGGGGTCATGAACTGGCTTTTTAAATTTTATTATATTGTTGTCTGAGGTCAACTTATGACGCTCGCTTGGTTTTTGCATTCAAAAACATCAAAATGAATAAGTAGGCTATAGTCTATTAGACTTGGAAGTAAACGTCCACTGCTGTGAGTGGATAACGGTTTGGCATATTATAATGTGTCCCATCGATGCACTTGGGGGGAATTATTTTTAAAACGTCCACTGTTGTAAAATGGCAACCGGAATGATTCGAGTCTGTGTGTCGCACAATTCCTGTCAGATCCAATATAGACGGCACAGTCACAGTTCTTCACTCCTAATTGGTCTGCAAATCCAGTCTTGTTTACAAAACAGTCCTCAATGAAATGAAGCGAACAGACGGTTATTTAGCTATGCGTGTAATGCGGGAATCGGTGGGCGGGGCTAAACCGGCCATGTTGAAGTAGGAGTTCTGCGGAGGTGGTGTTTTATCCTCTTTGATGTCACAGTTCCCTACTTAAAAAAAAACGAGTCATTTGCTGAGACTGGTGTCAATAAAAACTTTTATTGGACTAATAAAGACATTTTCAGTTCTGAAACTTACAGGATATTCTTATAATATGACCTCTTAGATGTCAAAAGCTCAAGGAAATTTTGATTTCTCAGTTCATCACCCCTTTAGTATAACAGCTTCAAAGTCCGAGTTCCGGTGTCGCCGGAAAAACCAGCAATGCAAGTTTAAGAGTGGCACCCCTGACAGATCTCACGAGAATCACAAAATGCTTTATGGCAACGACATCACACACATCAACAACAACATATGAAGCCACTTGCACGCATCCAAGAAAACTCGTTCAGACTTAAAAGCAGCACTGGATGCAACAGCGATGCTGAACTGGCGATCTTGTTGATGGACTTGTAAGTAAATCTCTTTTTAGCAAAATTGTTTGCGTTCTATGTTGTTGTGCTGGCTTGTAGTATGTAATTTTTTACGGTGCTGTTTATTCATCCGTTGTTGATAATTAGACCAGTTCAACAATTCCCACATATGTCTAGCTAGCTTTCGATTACCAGAGCTGTAAGCAGACTTCCTAACAAAGAGTCGTTTCTCTTAAGCCGCGTTTCCACCTCAATTACCAGAAACTATTTGTCCCAGGAACTTTTTTTTTTCACAGACTGCTTGCTTACTGCGTTTACACCACGTACTAAAGTACTGTTCCGGGCCGGGAAGATTATGTAGTGACATAGCCTGACGTTTGTTATAAGCTGACATTGACCGTGAGATGGATGGGACGAATGCGCGGCATCGGGCAGAAATAATTGCGTGGTAAGAACCAATCAGCATTGTTCAGCACACAAGTCCCACCCCGAAAGTTCCTGAACTCTGAAAAAGTACTACCTCACCAGCAGGGACTTTCTGGGGGAAAATTTTTACCTGTAACTTCATTTAGACCCTGGTTCCTGCGGTGTATACACACCGAGTACCACCCCAAAGTTCCTAGTTCCTGGAGAAAAGTTTAACTTTTTAAACGCGGCTTAAGTTTTTTTTTTTGTTATGTTTTATGAACTCAGGTGTTGTAATGTGATTTATCACGTAATGTTAGTCCTGTGTCTGGTTCGAATTTCTTTGATGTGTGTACTGTTCTTTTACAAACTTTAGCTGACTAACAGTGCACTTTCCGACTGTAACTTTACTTCAAATTGTGTTGATTATGAGTCAATTAAATCTTGATGCTGTTGATGTTGATTCCTGCGATTATCATGAGGACATAGTAAATATCTTACATTATTATTAGAACATAAGTCTAGAGGTTGTAAATAGTGCAATTGTGCACAAATTGCTAACTATTATGATAAATTGAAATAATCATGTCTAATGAAATCATAACGGCCAATGTTATTAAATAATGCAACGTACATTTAACTTTATTGATGTCATCTGACATTTTATAATGTTTACATTACAATCAAGACCTATCCTCCACTATAGGCTATTTACTTGTGATTTGAGCAGAAATCATGTAAAAAAGTTATAAGCCAGCAAACACGACAGACAACTTTATTATTATAAAGTAGTTTAACACTTGACATATAGTTATTATTAACCAGCCTGATCTCACGGGAATTCGAACGAATTTTACAAGGTGGCTAATTCATAAAAATTCATACGACCTCACTTGTACGAATTTGTACGATTTAGCTAAATCGTACAAATTCATACGACCTCACTTGTACGAATTTGTACGATTTTAGCTAAATCGTACATATTTTATGAATTGGCCAATTCGTTATGAATTTGTACGAATGACCTACCCCTTACCCCGCACAGACAACCTTTTTAGACAACCTACCCATCACATGGGTTTAGACAAATCCCACGAATTCGTATGAGTGAGGTCGTACAAATTAGTACGAATTAACCACTTTTTAATCATTCGTCGAATTTGATACGAATTGTTCGTGAGATAGGGTACTATTAACCTATTACCATTATCAGTAGTTCAGTAGACTGCAGTAACAGGGGAGTTACATTATTTACGACAGTGCAAGTACACCACAGCGGCTCTAGGGGTCGCTGTTTCACAAAAACAGAGCTGCATAGTGTGGCTTTAAAAGTATAGCATCTCACATACTCACTCGTCCCCTTGATCATTACTGACATAATGACGCCGTTGGCTGCGAGACTCATCATCATCATCTTCTGCTTGAGCTGCATGTTGTGTTCATTGGATCTTCTGTCAATGCTCACTGACATCTCACTGCCCCTTTTTATATCATCAATTTTACACCAGATTAATTATACCCAGATTTGTGGTATTTCATGATTTTATTTTCTGGAGAAACACCCTCCTGCACTTATACTCACTCTGTGGTTTTGGTCCGGATGTTTGATAATGCAATCATGTGCCTGTGGAATGGATGAAAGGAAATATCCCAGTCAGAGAAGACTTTATTTTTTTATTGCAGCTTTTTCTGAATTTTCTGCTGTTTACTGTTTGGCAAAAATATATTTGTTGTTCTCCCCACATGTACTACTCTTTTGATTTTATTTGAACAAATAAATAAACATAAATAAGCAGTTTGAACTTATGTCAAAGGCACATGATAAGCAGGGTGCGAACTATGGGGGAGCTAGGGGGAGCTCGGCTCCCCTTAATATGGCATGGGCTCCCCTGAAAACGGGATTCCTGAAATTTTGGGGGTCTCAAAATATATTCAAAAAAGTTATTTTATTTTATTTTGACATGCAATTTCAGTATTATTTGTAAAATATCAAAAATATTTTTAATTTGTGCATGACGGCATTTTAAACCTAATTCACTTCAATAAAGATAACTATACATGCTATTCTTGTCTTGAGCATCAAGGTATGGTGGCGCTGCAGTGCAAATTCCAATCATGTTTAATGCATGTTAACTCAAAAGATTAGTAGAAAAAATATAAACGTTAGAGGCCATAGATCTGCGCAAGTCTTTGAAATCCATTCTGTTAAGGTAAGGCACATTATTCCCAATTATGTGTTGTGGCTGGGTTTGTAATAGGTCTGCTTGACTCTCGATGTCTTAGGCCTAATTAAACAAAGGAATTGTGGTATTCTTCTGTAGCCGACGAGTAATTTAAACCTTGTTCAGGTGAACTCAAACACAGCCTAGTTATAGACTATTTGTGGATGGCTGTTTGCTGTTTTACTTATCAGTTTGTTTCAATACGGTGAATCCTGTATATAGTGCTTGCATACATTTGTAGCTGTTATGTATCTTTGGAAGTCCTTGAAATGAATGGGTTTCATAGTGCCGCGCATTGCGCGTTCTGTCTGAAAGGCGCTTAAATCCTCTGCACGCGCAAGTGCAAGAACACCCCCCCCCCCAAAAAAAAAAAAAAAAAAATTGGGCTCCCCCAAAGGACACGGTATAGTTCTGAACACTGATGATAAGGACATGGACCTAGCAGATCCTTCATGTGGCCGGAGGGAGAAGAGCAGAAAAGAGGAATGTGAAGGCTTCTGGAGAACTTGAATCACTCAAATCATGACTGTATAGGGTGGGATGTTCACCCTTGCCCTTTCCATTCTGACCACCATAAACTAACTCAAGACTCAGAGAGTTATTAAAGGTACAAAGACGGTGCTTTCCAGTCTCTTTTGAAACTCTTTAATATACCATACTCGAAAACTGTCATCTAACGCACTGTGCCTCTAGCTTTATAAAATAATCACAGTATTCAGTAAGTGAGTAGGTGAATTATTGGTAGTGGGAGTTTGGGTGGTGTCTTTTAAATAATGACTCTGGATTTGAAATGCACAGTTTCAAGCATCTCTGTCCTGTGCGCTTCCAGTTATTCAATTTATATACCAATATTGTTTATTAATATACCAATTTCTTATAACAGTAGCTCTAAAATTGTATTTAGCACACGATGGAAGTCTGATTTCAGCCTTGTTGAAGACCATGTTCCTCACATGTTTCTTGTGAATTGTATGCAACAGTTTTGCTCAACAGCACACAATGTTTCCGGCACACCAAATCAGGCCACTAGACTCTTACGACCTAGAAAAAAAAAAAAAAAAAAACACAATTGATTTATCTTTCTAAGTTCACTTGCTAGGGGTCGCCATTGTGTTTCTACCTGAAAAAAAGGAAATCTAGTGGATATTGGAGGCTTCTTCTCACAGTAGAAACTTCTTCTTGGGAGGCTTATCAAGATTGATGTTTGAAATGTGCTTTAAATTTTGGTTCACAAGGTCGTGTTGACCTCAAAGATGTGTTAAAAGTTGGGAAATGTGGTTTAAAAAAAAAGCTTCCACTTTCACCCCCACATCAACCCACATTTCTCGTGCCTCTTTAATGCACGGTCACGATTTGAGGGTTGGCAAAAAAAAGTATGCAAATTGAGGCTGCATAAAAGTCACTATTTTTAGATATGAACTAATTAGCTTTATTTCCACATTACTTTTTTGTTACCCCTTTTCACGCAGATTGTTCTATTTGGAAAACCTATTACAGAATATTCTCGAAAAATATTATCAATAAATTCTTATTTCATTATAAAGTTTCTTACTGTTTATCTCAAACTGTTTCACTTTTGAATGTGGTACATTATTTTAGACTTTTCATATTTGAACAAACATGTAAAGTTTTAATCAGCTTTTACATCATGATTCAAATGTTTGAAGTAATACATAACAAATACCAAGTACCAAGCATTGTTCCTTGAGTAAGAAGCAATCATACACAAAAACACTCTTATGAACCTGTTAGCCACAAAGCTCTTATATACGTTGCTGCTGTGAAAACTGCAACAAGATAAAGACCCTCAGATTCTGAGAAAAAGAGAAGGCCACCATGACCTAGAAAATCAGGAAATGCAGCAAGCAGACTGTAAATAAAGATGCTATTAAAGGGGAGGTTGACTGCTTTTTTCTTTGCATGATTGTGTTTATGGGGTGCAATATAACATGTATTTGTGTTTTTTTTTCTTTTTTAAAAAGTCTTATTTTTCATAAATTTCACCTTTTTTGTAAGCCGCGCTCCCCTCTGTCCTCTAAATGACTGGTTGACTTCCTGATTCTATGAAACCACTCCCTCAGAAACAGGCAATGGGCTCAGATTGGTTAGTTTGGGTCGGTGTGTTGTGATTGGCTAAACTGTCGTCCCGTTGTTCGAAGGTTAACGCCCATTACCTTAATGGGCGAAACATGCATGCGCTGCTGTATCAGTTTGAGGCAGAATCAGACCAAGAAAGCGGTGATGAAGAGAGTCAAGCAGAACCTCACCACTGACGGCTCTTACTAAACGTTTCTGAGTGTTAATTTGCAACATTTTTTAACTTTATACATGTTTGTTTTACACAATCATCTGACTGGCAACAAGAGCAACTAACTGGCTACTAATGTTAAACACAAACAGCAATGGCATTAGTTTACGTTCTTGATCAAATCGAAAATAATGTCATAAAGCATATATACATGAAAAATACGTTTAAAACATTAGTACTTGTACAAAATTCAGGTCCATAATGTTTGTACGCATTTGTCGTAAGACACAAAATAGCATAACTAGTAGCCTAGTGGCTATAAAGCCAGCGCTGGCATATGAAAATAATAAAACACAAGGCTACGTCTGGAATTATACATGCAAATACATTTAAAATGATTAAGTCTTAGCCTACTTACAGGTTGTGGCCCAACAACTGCTGCCTCTGGTTTTAAAGTTGGAACTGCTTTATGTTTTAGTAACAGTTTCTTGTTGAATCCGGCATTGAATTTGTGAAGATCTGGAAGCTGTCTTCCGTAAATGCGCAGCACAGAGAGCTATATTACGATCGTCATTTTCAGGAACATAATCAAACACAAATTGTATCCATTGTTGACGAAGTACAGCGTCCGTGGGAAGCTTGAACACAGAAGACCTGACAGCTGGGTGATCATAACACACTCGACGAGCCGCAGAAATATGGTCATGCCCTTTCCTGCATTTTCCGGAGGGAGGGTTGATGCAAATGTATGGTTTAGTGATGTACCATAACCCAGCTGTAGTCCCAATTGAGTCGTTTTGTAGGCAATTATACTTTGCTTACTGCGTTTATTACAATTATACTTCTATTTTTAAAAGACGATATCTCTGCTTACACTGAACTTTCAGCGCTGCAACTTTGCAGATACTGTTCTTGCACCAACAGCAACATTACACACCATTTAAAATTAAAAAGCTAAATCGCAATCCACTCCCCCTTTAACATATTTGAAGTGTGGATTGTGTTTGATGTTCTCCTTTCCAACTCTGATAGCTAATTAAATACAAAATAGTTGTCTCGCATATACAGTAAAAGTCAAAAGTTTTAAAACATTTGTTTTATTATTTTTGAAAGTCTCTTAATCTGATGATAAAAAATGATTTCTGAAAGATCATGTGACACTGAAGACTGAAATAATGGCAGTGGAAAATTCCGCTTTACCAACACAGGAATACATTAAATTTTAATATAAATTGCAGAAACCAGCTCATTTAAATTGTAATAATATTTCACAGTATTACTGTTTTTACTGTATTTTTGATCAAACAAATTCCACTCAGTGAGATTAAGAGACTACTTTTAAAACATTACAAAAACATAATGTTTCCAAACGTTTGACCAGTAGTGTACATTATCAGTTTGTTTGACTTTTTTTTCTTGTACATCCACTAATAAGTCTTATCTTGTCTAGTAATTTTTTATTACATCCTCTGTGATAATGAGTCTTTACCCTAGAAAGCATTCTGGGGTTTTGTTAGGTGTATACTTCAGTATTATTTAACAACCTATGACATTAGATGGTAAATATTAAAATATTAAAGGAGTAGTTCACTTAAAAAAAATGCTAATAATTTACCCACCTGTCCATTATATGGAGAAAAATCCTGGAATGTTTTCATCAGAAACCTTAATTTCTTTTCAACTGAAGAAAGAAAGACATGGATATCTTGGATGACATGGGGGTGAGTAAATTATCAGCAAAAGTTTTTTTTTTTTTTTTTTAAGTGAATTATTCCTTGAATTAAAAAAATTGTGAATTGCATTGTGAACTTTTGTAAATGATACGTTTTGCCATTAACTTTTAAATGCATTATTATATTCAAATTGCAAACACGTGAGGAGAGTCTCCGCAATCCACATAAAAGACCCACGACTGGCAGGTGATCGTCCTACTACATTTCTCTCCGAAACTGTAGGAAATTATATTAGAATGAATGGAGGATTTTAACTGTGATGAGATGATTGACAGGGCAGTTTACGGTGACATATGATGCACGTGACAGGGCTGTACATTAAAGATGATGAAGTAGTATGTCCCAAAGATTCCCAACTATTTTGCTACACACTCAAAACTTTTCTTCACAAAAAGTTTTGTTATTCATGTCCAAAAATAACAAAAACTACGACTTTATTAAACATTGTATCTCTTCCGGTTCTGCGTTCACAAGTCCGTAGTGATGCTGCTACGTCAAATGCTGCTGACGTGTTCTCTGGTTATCAGAGACACAGCAGCAGCATCACCAACAACGATCACATGATTCTTTTCAATGGTGCAATGGAGGATGAAGGCTTAACCCACTTAAGAATTATAAGAGACCAATGTTTTGCTGATTTGTAAAACTGGTGCCGTAAGCAAAAGCTTGTATGATTATTTTGTATGCATACATTGGAAATGGGTTAGATATCACCTTTAAAAGATGTAAGCTGGTCGTCATTGAACACTTTGAAATTGGAATTAATGTAAATGAGGCCAAAGATGATCAAACTAGTTGCCAAGTGTGGTCTTTCTGGTAAAGCTGGTTGACCAAGATGGTCTTGCTTAGCAATTAGATGAACATGAAATTGTGCACACAAATAATGGTCTTTATAGAATTGCACTGACCTGCACATATGTGCTTAACTTGGGTGTATTGACCTTGTGCACCTTGTGTTGTGGACCTAGTTTCTTGTTTTGTTTAGTTCATCTACATTACATTACTTCTAGTCTACATTACATTATCAATGTTGTTTTAGGATGCCAAACAATTATTATAATAATATTATAAGGATTTTTATAATTATTCATATGACGTAAAATCCATATAGCCTGTAAATGTACTATATAAATGAAATTGAATATAAGTATACTATAACTATATTTTAGACTACATTACACTACAATATAGGAAAATTAAAATACTGTTGTCCTAATTTCTTCACTTGCAAGAAATAAACCCTTGAGCTTTTATTTTGGGGAAAAAACCCATACAACCATGCTGATCGCGTGAGCAAAGTGCACACTTTTCTTTAAATCACCCAGCACAAACAGGATGCCTATTCTCAAAGTCTTGTGCTGTTTTATAAAGGCACAAAGCCATTTCATGGTTTCGATTTTAGTTTGTTGGCAAAATATAATGCTAGAGACCTCTATGTTAGGTTATAGGCTACATTTTACATTTCATATGTGTTGGGAAAAGGGAGAAGATAGTTCGGCAAAAGGCGAATTCGAACTTGGGTCGAGCGGATCAAAGCTGCTTTCCGGGAAACTCCCAACTATCCCGATTGCCATTCCGCCTGTGGTGCCCATGCAGGGCCTCTTAGATGTCGTGGGCCCCTGGGCAAGTGCCAAGTTGCCCTAATGGTTAATCCGGCCCTGGCCTCATGGGATAGTAAAGTTTCAATCGAATGCAAATTTCAAAATCTCACTAGAAGTAGTAGGTCATCCGGGGACTTTTCACCTACTGTTTTTCCAGTACTATTTATTCGGTACTATTCTGTCGGCATACTGTTTTTTGCATAGCCTACTGGTAGGGAAGTATTCAATTTCGGACACAGATCTAGTGTTTCCACTCCTCAATGTTGGGTCTTGTCTTCACATCACTGGATGTTCATGCTCTGTTTTACATGGGGTACTTTCTCATAGCTAAAAAAAAAAAAAAAAAAAAAAAACATTCAACCACAAGGATGTGATGTGTACTTTGATTATGCTACGTAGTAAAGTCCCCCAATTTGTGGTTTGAGAAAAGAAGCAGACCGCCATGACCTATAAAAAATAAAAATCAAGAAATGCATCAGCCAGAGTTAAAAGAAAAGCAAAGAGCAATTTGTCAAAGATGAATTATGCAATCAAAACACCTGTTTTAAATACACAAGATGTCCTCTAATCCTACTCTAATTCTTGTATTAATACTTATAGATTGTAGTAACATTTTACAACAAGCTTCATTAGTTAACATAGTTAATGTATTAACTAACATGAACTAACAATGAGCAATTAATTTGTTATATTTATGAATCTATGTTAATGTTAGTTGACAAAAATAACAGCTGTTAATTGTTCATATTAGCTTACAGGGCATTCATTTTAACAAATGTAACCTTTGATTTCATGAACGTATTAGTAAATGCTAAAATTAATATTAACTAAGATTAATAAATGCTGAACTATTGTTCATTCTTAGTTCATGTTTACTAAGGTTAACTAATGAACCTTATTGCAAAGTGTTACCAATATTGTTTTCATGTTGTATCTGGATTGTACACATATACAGCATCAGTTTATCTGACATTTTTTATACCTTCAAACAATTAAACATAATGTGACCATACTGTCCTGACTAATAAAAACCTTAACCAGTAGTCTGGGTAGAGGTTTAAGTATGATCCTTCATTTTCTGCCTGTGGTGGCGTGAGAGTGGAGCTGTTTTAGTGGGTGGTGTTCCATGTGCCCTAGTTCTGAGCTTAAATAGACTGCGTCTTTCTTGAGGTTCGCATCACAGGTGACTACCAAGCTGGAATATGAAGTCGCATATGTTGGGTTTCCATGCAGTTCTGCTGCTGTGGCTTCTGGTCTTCGTCCTCAGTGCAAGGTGGGTTTCACACATTCTTAGCAATATTCCGAATATTCATCTTTTGTGTTGCTACTGAATTCATATCTGCTAATGAATATGCTGATGATAATTTTATTTTGTAAGGTCTTTCGTTTAGTGGTAGTTTACATTTAAAATGAATGTCCTGCTTTTGTCTCCAATAGATCCCGTTATTCGTTGGAGCTGTCTTACTACTACAAATACTAGAGTTCCTATGAAGAATCTAGTTGGCTACAACCTCCAAAACAAACCCTTGTTCTCTGTGAATGCTGTGAGGTGAGAATCCATTTAGATTTCTGCAGAATAATGTTGTATTATTAAGACACAAACAAAAGGGATAATGAAAGCTGGATTTTATGTGACTGGAAAAATTGTCATAATAGCTGTTCTGTTTCATTCTGTAGATTTCTTACAATCAAAGGGATCACGAATCTGCTCGGATCCCTCCTCACCATGGGCCATAAAAGCAAATGAAGTACCTGGACGCAAAGAAAAAACCCCAGTCAGCATCAAGTACAGCTCGTCAATCTGTGACAGCGGCTCCGGGAATACACAAACCACAAATATGACTCGGTTATTGGCTCAAAATTATACTAGCTAGTTACTGCTATAAGTGGCTATTATAATTTTGCAGTTTTTTAAAGGGTTTTCTCGTTTGAGTTATCATGCACTTTATTTTACATCACATACTTTATAAGTTGTGATGTTTTTTTTAATTAAAAAAAACTTGTTTTTACAAAAAAGATTGGACTTTCATATTTTACACTATTAATATCTATTTTTTTCTGTGATTATATTTGTATCGATAGATTATGTTGTAAAATATATTCAATTTCTTTGTGCCACACCATTTTGAACTGCTTGTATTTAATTCCTGTAGAGTGAAGCGTTACATCTAAATATGTGCAACATCAAATGTGGACAAGATTTTGTTTCGAAAAAGATGGACCCGTATCTGTTCATTTAAAGTAAACTCAAATGTTATTCATTAAAATAGTCTTTTCATTACATTTTTTTCATTATAAATAAAATGATTATTATTATTTTTTTTTTTTCTACATGGCAAAAAAATCAAAGCCATTCCTATGGTAAAGTAGTTAAAACACTAGTGAGCAATGACGCATCTAAAGCGCAAATCCAGATGTTTCTGACTAAAAACTGAACTTTTAGGGTAAACAATATGCCTTAAATATACAATTAAAATACAGTGTCTATTTATACACATGGTGTATTCTCAAGAGTGCAAATAGCCAACCGAACAAAGGCTATTTTGACTAATTCTATTACACCCAATTTAAATATTTTAACTTTAGTAAAAAATAGCACATTACTTTTATTTAAGTGAATATACATTTATCATTGGTGGGTTTGAGAGTTGAAAAACAATGCTATTGTTTTTGATTGCTGCAAAAAGTATCAACCTTTTTTTTTAGAAATAGCCTCTACATTTTTACACTGTGATCACACTTGCTGCCTTAATTCTTAGTTTCAAATGTATATACATCTATAAGTAGGCCTAAATATGATTTGTACATTTTTTATTTGGAAAAAAGGCGATAGAACTAATTTGGAATATTCTCACTGCTCTTATAAGTAATATATTTTTAGGCACTTTAGTAGGTCATTGTTTTTCTATACACCACTTCCCCAATTCTGAAGAATAGCAAATGTCCTGATTTCTCTCCTGTGGTTAATTTGGTAAGTCATCACCTTACACCTCCTTGTGGTTTTCCAGCTGTGCTAAATGGCGAAAGGAGACAACTTTCTATCAGTTGTTGGTTAACACTCATAAATAGTACAGAATCAAGTGAATGATGAATTGTGAGGGATGTATAGTAGAGTTATTTGAGTTATCTAGGTTGACCCACATTAAAAACACACCAAGAATAATGCCATAGACATTCCATTCTACCATCACAACTATTTTACATTTTGGCAAATTGGTGGCTATGATTTGTACGATCTCATTCGCACATTTTCGTAAGATCTGCTTGCGGGCCCGTGGTGGTTAGGTTTAGGGGAAGAGTTGGGGAGGAACCTTATGCTTACCTTTTTCTAAAAATCATAAATTTGAATATATCATCTCATAGTACAAATTCAAATGAAATCGCCAACTTGTAAAATACTTACATTTTCCTTGGGGTGAAGACATCTTGGATAACTGATAACCTTGTCAGCAATAACATCCGCATTTATTAATTCAGATGAAGCCTCCATACCAAAATGGCATACAAATGATAAACATTATAAGCAGTTTGTCATTTACCATCTTATTAATGAACAAAGATGGGTACAAACTAGATGATATGATGGAAAGTGCTGTATGTGTAGCCCAATACGATGTTCCAAAATGGATGAAATCAATACCACAATGCTTTCCATTTTTGTCATGTAGGGTTTAAGAAAGCTAAGTGAGAGCTCACTGTGAGAGCTCAGTTTGTGGGTTAGTAGTGGGAGATGAGCTTGTAGATCAAACTGTAGGAGGAAGAACCTGCTAATACACAGAGCTAGCACTGGTTTAGGGGGGGTTCCCCCTTAGGCTCCATGCATGTTATTTCCAAGACATGTGCTTTAGCATTCTCTTTTAACTAAGCAAATGATAATCATAATTATGTGACACGTAGTATGTTCTATTTATTGACTTTGTTTTCATTATAGGATTTTAATCTGAAGGTGACAGACATGAATAGGTTTTCAACGGATGCTGTATGTGCAATGATGACACTGTACTTCCTGTGATGTGTAGATAAGCCCAAGCGCAGTTTCATAAATGCAGTTGTAGCTGTGTTTAAAGTGATTGTGAAAGTGTATGTGTGGCTTATTGATGGAGGAGCTGTTTGACATATTTGCATGTGGTTTGTCTTTTACACCTCTCATTTTCCTTTCTTATTGATGGTCAACTCTTTAGTCATATTTTATTGACCGTAATGGAACATATTATTATTTGACTTTTTTTTTCTTTTCTTTTTCTTTTTTTCTTTTTTTATTTTTTTTTTGCAGAACCTACTGATTATTTTAAACTCATAATAATCAGTGGGTTCTGCATATCTAAAAAAAGTACTTAGTACCAAAACTGAACAAAAATCACTGTTATACTTCTGTAATTTGACATAAAGTACATTTATGTAACATAAACAATTCATTTCATAGACTCAGAGTCGACTCTCACTTTTGAAAGACAATAACTTTATATACGGTGCACTTTCAGATATAAATCTTTGCAGGATGTTTTCATTCCCTTAGAGCTATAGTCCACACCATATGAACAGTCATTTTCAAAAATCCATGATAGGGGCTCTTTAAGTAGAGTATGTAGAGTAAAAGAACAAACAATCAATAAATCATGCACAATAAGACCTAGATCTATATTTAAATTTACTCTACTGCTCAAAAGTTTATCACTAAGACCATTTAAAAAAAAAAAAAAAAAATGTATACGTTTATTCAACACATGCATTCCATCCATCAATAGTTGTAGTAAAGTTGTATTCCTGCCACTTTTTTGACACTTTTTATGTACTTTTCTGGAGTTCATAGCTCGTCAAAATACCATCAATTGTACATACATAAAACAAGCACATTTAGTCCAGCACACAGCATTGTTTTAAATTTTCATTAAGTTCTGTTGCAAAATAAAAATGACAATGTGAACGCTAAGCGAACCAGGAATAGATGTATTATCTTCTTTTTGTTTCTAACCAACAGAACTAAAAGAACCAAGAAAACCCAAGTACAAAGTGAACACAAGACAAAAAAATGGTTATTTTAAGAATGTTCACTGAAAGGATCTTTGGGAAAGTCAAATGGATCTTCTATGGCATTGCTACAAAAAAACACCTTTTGGTATTTTAAAGGTGCCACTCTCACGTCTTCAAACAACACAAGCGAGCGCTGTTTTGCTCTCCTTTTCTCACGCATATTATTAAAATAATTTGACACCGATAGTAAAAGGTTGGAAGACTGCAGTTTTTAAAGATCAGAGACTCAATGAACCACATCTCAACACTAAATGATGAAGACCGTCTCATAGACGCCTGTCTCAAAAACAAGCTGGTGCATTTTGACAATATGGAAAAATAAAACCCTGGGCTATTATTTTAAGTTTACGGTATTCGTTTTGTACATATTACACTTTTATTGTTAGTTTGAATTAATTTGACAGAGAGCATTCACTGATGTTGATCAAGCTAAAGCCATTCAGAGCTGCCAACTCTCACTGAATTCAATGTGAGACACACGCTATTGACACTTAGCAAGCAGGTTAGTTAACCCCCTGGGGACCAAGGTGTATTTGGGGTCCTTGAGAGGTTCTGACATGCTCTGACATCTGTGTTTTTTTCAGCTGCTTATAAACATATTAATGGCACAGGTGTAATTACACTATATTTAGCAGAAACAGGGCTACCATGATGTATGGCAACATCTTTGTACATGTTTGTATTTTTGAGAGAATATTGTTTATGTGTGGTTATTGTAAAAACTAAAAATGAAAGTTTCTGAAATGAGGCCACAAAACACATACTAAATATGCGTCCACAAGACTTTTGACTAACTGATGTTGTTGCCTAGGGTTTTTTCTTCACAATGATCTGAAAATCATCCTCCTAATCGTTCACATAAAACTGTGAATTGGGTTATATTGTGAAAAACATTTTTTTGTTTGCCAAGGCAATATGCGAATGGGTGTGAACAGGCCAGCCCCATCATGAATAATTAGGTGATTCTCACCTGAGAGACAAAGACACACATAATAGTGAGCCTTTCATTCAGGTGATTCAGACAAGAAAAAAATTGAAAGGACAACACACACATATGTGTGTGTGTGTGTATGTGTATATATTTATATTTCACTTAAATGACAATTAATAGGTAGTCTTCATTGCAATTTAAGTGAAATTACTGAACTTATACATACAAGCTTGATAAAAAATGATCATTCTAGAAGAAAATTTAAAATGGCACTTAGAGGATTTTGCATCTGAACTCTTCATCTCATCTAAACTCTTCATACTCTCTAACAGTCTAACTAAATGAACGTTCGTCTGTACGTCCGTTCACACACCCAAATCATATTTAAACACTCTTTTTGGTTATACAGATAACTAATGTTATCCTACTAATGTAAGGATGTGGATGTCACATGAGATTCTTGTTCCAATGAAAGCGAAAGTGAATTAACGCACAGCGCGCGCGTCTGTGAATTCGTCTATTCCTTCAGACACGCATTTGATATTTCGGTCTTTGTGCAGTTTACAGATACAGACACTAACACGATTAGAACAAATCACTTATAATAAATGACTTACTGCATCAGCTGAATCGTGCTTCTCAAAATGAAACTGTATCTGAGGTAAGTTTTTCCTCAGGATCTCCTCACTGCGCAGCAAGACGGTTTTGAAAAAAGGTTAGGACGAGGTTAGATCCGTAATAAACTGAATGTTTTTTTATCTCTGTGGGCGTTTTCATGGCTTGTCTCAACATTAGTGTTTGAATAGCACGCGCTCTCAGTGGGCGGGGTCACATTAGCACCTCATTTCGCTGTAATGAGGTGAAAGGGAAAATACTGACATCTCTCTCTTTTCATAGAGATTACATCAACTGAGAATAATTGCTTTTTATATAAATGACGAATTCATTTAAAAGAAGAGAATCTCAGCTTCATAAAGAGAGATCTTTCGTGTCTCTGTGATAAGTATTTAATGAGTTACAGCTCTTTTTTCGGACACGTTTCAGAAAGATTTTTGCGGAGACAGAGTGAGCTGAAAGCGCACCCTGTTTAAATTTATTTATTTTACAAAAACACAAGGTTTTGATATTAATAAGAGTGAACACAAAAAAAGAAGACCCTCTATAGTTTATAATCATGTATTGATTTTATTTATATGACCATTAATGATGGAGTATTTTAAGTCTATGGTGCAGCTATGTGAAAAAAAACGACCAAAACGCGGGGGCGCGTTATTGGTCCCCAGGGGGTTAAGCTCTCAGATTCTGTCAATTTTATTACGCAATTCAAACAATAAATACCGTTTTGGTGCTTGTACATGTTACACCACAGATCCCTAGCACACGTGAACCGATCATCTCTACTAGCTAATGGAAAAAGAACATGAACACTGTTGAAAGATACAGTATGCTACAACTTACCAAAATGTATTCCTCATGCATGATGTCGACCAATCATTTTTTTTAACTCTTTCCTGAACTGAAATGTAGTAGTGGGCTGTATTTCCACACGACTGACATCAGGTTCAAGTACACAAACAAGCCGCGCGAGTTACTCGTCTATTGCAGTTTGGCTGGTGTTTATGTTGCCCGCCCGCAAACCGCCTCCCATGGCCGAAACTGGTATGACGACACCTGATGGGCCGGGGCTAGTAATTTAGCATGCTAATTTAGGTTTATATCTCAGCAGCAATATAACTTGTCCGTTTTTTGATGACATCATTGCACTTATTTCTTCTCATTCTTTTGATGCGTGTAGCTCATTTTCGGTATATTTTTACCTCAATTATTACATATGGCACCTTTAAGAGTAAACAGATTAGTCAATTGGTGCGGTGACTAGCGAAATTTTGCAGAAAAGTTCCATTGTCTATTGTCAATGATGTACGAAATCTGTGTGGGACATTTTTGCTTTCATGCAAAACTCCCTGATATTGACATAAATCAGCTGATCCATGTCTACCTACAGTATAGGTATACGACGCCTTTCACTTTATACATATGCAAGCTTCTTCAGTATTATCGGCAGCTATCGCATTTCTCAGGAGCTAATTACCCTCCTCCATCCCCAGCTCATCCTCTCGCCAATCAGGATTTGTCCAGGATAAATTCTTGAATTGTTTTGTACTTTAAAATCTTGAATTAATGATATCTGCAATACATACATGTTGGTTCTGTTTTGTTTACCTTAAATGGGGGTTATCGCTGCTCTCTCTGCTCTCGTCCATGCTAGGCTGCATGGATGCGCAGGGAGTTCTCGCACAGAACGGAACCACACCGCCAATCCAAACTGTAAGCTAATTGGCAATCAAATCTGATGATAGTGGTCCTGACAAGACTGGATTTCGCTGAGCAACTGTGATAACACAGTCTCATCCCAATTCGTCATATAACTGACGTTTTGGGACGTCTTTCGACCATTCGTCAATATATGACTTTTTGTGGGCCCCCTTAAACGTCGGTAGATGACGATCCAACTGACGCTTTACCTTTAACGTCAGTTAGGTGACGAGTTGGGTTTAGGGTTAGGTTTAGGTCTGGGGTAGAGTTAGGATCCCATAACGTCATCTACCGACATTTAAGGGGGCCCTAAAAAGTCGTATATTGACGAATGGTCAAAAGACGTCCCAAAACGTCAGTTATATGACGAATTGGGATGAGACTGCGCTGACTGTGACTGCATAATCAAGCCAAACTGAAGAAAATTTGTCAATTAAAAACATAAAAAACAATTGACAGTGAAAAATATTAAACACCAATGACATGTGGATGAAACAAATAAATTAATGTATATATGAATAATGATTTCAGCTCCCAGATGGGATTTCTTTTGATTTCTCTGACCACTGGATAAAAGGCGGATATTGACGCATGGTCAAAAGACGTCCCAAGACGTCAGTTAAATGACTTCTTGGGATGAGACTGTGTTACAGCCTCACAGGCCAACGCAGTCTCATCCCAATTCGTCATATAACTGACGTTTTGGGACAATCGTCAATATACGACTTTTCAGGGCCCCCTAAACGTCGGTAGATGACGTTATGGGATCCTAACTCTACCCCAGACCTAAACCTAACCCTAAACCCAACTCGTCACCTAACTGACGTTAAAGGTAAAGCGTCAGTTGTATGACGACCCGGGATCGTCATCTACCGACGTTTAAGGGGGCCCTAAAACGTTGTATATTGACGAATGGTCAAAAACGTCCCAAAACGTCAGTTATATGACGAATTGGGATGAGAATGTGTTGCACAGGCAGGCGGTTTCCTCCTCTTTTATTAATACTATCGTCCAAGTTGGTCAGATCAGTTCGGCCAATTGACATGAACCTTTGTGGTAATGCTGATTTTCACAGTTTGTGTTTTTTTCCTCTCTGTAAATGGTTTTATGGCTTGTGCAAGTGTGTGAAGTAAAGTGAGAGTAAAGTTAAAGCTATAGTGCAAATGTGGTTTTGGAGCTTTACCACTGTAGCTCTGCCACATACAACCGAGTGGTTTTGTGTACATGTTGCCTGTGTGAGAATTAAATAAGATAACTTTGTACTAAAATATATTCAATCAACGTGAAGTAGGAAATATGGAATAATTAAAAAAATAATAATAATTTCTGTTTATATACAGATGGACCTCCACCGAGTTGTTGCCTCAAGCTAGGATACAGGAGAGTGCATTTAGAGAAAGTTTTGCACTAATACAAATCGAAGGACTGTGTCCCATTAAAGCAGTTGTGTAAATAAACTACAGATGCAAGTCCCTATAGACTTGCCTACAGATACAGGTTACACTTTTCTTAACTATTTTGACTATTTGACTGTAGTCGACTTTAGACATTCTAGTAACTATACAGTAATAAACTTTGCAACTACATGTAAACTGCCAGTCATTCGAGTACTGGTAGACTATCTGCTAACACTTTATGTTGATCCTCTCCCAGCAGACATTCTACTGAATAAAATTAACTTTGCAAGTTTTTAGGTCAGCTTTACTAACACTAACCCTACAAAATAAAGTGTAACCCAAAGTTGCAGTGGTAAATCTTTTAAATATGAAGTAATCTATAGGCTAATATAAGTCCATAAAAAGAGAAAGTAAATAGATAAATCCACAAATACTGAGAACTAATAACAAAACATTCTTCATTTTCCAGGATCCAGACTGTATGAAACACTCTGGCAAATACTCTTTTCTGATCTTAATAGTAACAGAAGGTGGATGAAGCAAAAAAAGAAGGCCTGAGAGTAGGAATCTGTACCTGCAGAAGGAGGAAAGCAGAGGAATAATCATAATAATGTTTTTTTTCAGTTTCTTTACATCTTTTTTACTGAAATTAATTCTGTATATGTAGAAACAAATGATTCTGATTTTCCTTTATTTAAAAAAAATCTTTGCACACCACAACTTTCAATTTCTACAACTTTAAAAGGCAATGTTTTCCAATCAGAAGTTGAATCTTTCATGAGATGCTTGGATGGAAATGCCGTATATGTTTGTTACTATTTTTATTGCTTTTATTTCTGTACTTTTTGGCATAAGCAAACACTTTCATAATTACTGGATGCAAGAAACTGGTTGATTAATCATATAGAATAAATTCTGTAAAACAGTTTATTTATGTTTTAAATAATTATGTTGCAATCGTCTCCATACTCTTATGGACCCCTAGGGGTCCACAGACCCCCATTAAACTTTACTTTCTTTTTCTTTATTGTGTTTGGTATATAGACAGATGCATGGATGGGTGGGTGAATGAGTGAATGGGTTTAGGTTTAAAGAATAAATACATAACAAATTAAAGATGTGTACAAAGATTATGTCCTTTGATAGTAAATAAAATATTTTCTATTATTTTAATGTTTGCAATAGCGCTTTTTTGTTTGGTCATATTTTGATGATAATCTAGTTCAAATAAAACATTTAGCATTTTGATGTATTTCGTCCATCTTGAGTTTTTCTCAGAAACACACACTGACTCTGTATTTGTTTCATCTGTACACAAGTGCACTGACTTATAAAGGAAGGAAGTGCTATTCTTATTCTGAAAAACAGAAAAAGAATGTGGTTCTCATTCTGAAAAATTAGTTTCTTTTATATTTGTACTTGTGGGAGTAACAGAGGTCAGTTTTACCTTAATTTTAACATAAGGTTTTTGTTGTGCATGCATCAGTCAATGAATGAGTTCTGAAAGACCTCCCTCAACACAGCCCCATCAGCCCAACAATGTTCCCTAAATAAAATTTTGCACCAGAATGAAGATGAAATTTACTTTGTTTACTGCTTTTATTTTCTCTATACAGTTAATGAGAGCTGTGGAAGGTGAGATATGACCATTTCAATTGTGTGTTTGGAGTCAGTAATATTTATTGTATTTATTGAAATGTAGAGAAGTTGAACTGACATTGTTGAGAGAATATGGATATGTGTGTTATGTCTCAACTTCCTAACTGTGCGTTCACACCAGACACGAATAGAGCGTCAAATTTGCGCCTACTGCGTCTAGTTGTACGCTTGAACACTTTGAATCCATTCGCACGTCAAGAGCGAAATTGACGTGTGTAAAAATAAAGGTTTGAAGCGAAATTTATGCACGTCAGAATCGAAACCCGTTGGCGGCCATCTTTTTTAATGTAGATTGAGCATTCATCGAGAGAGTCACTGCTCTGTATTTGCTCTGGAAAGCAGAACAGCGGTGTGGGGATCATCGTCACTGTATTTCTGTCCACCGGACTCTTCGGAGGCGAACCATTTGGCGAGTTTCACCATTTGCTCGCTCCAGGAGCTGCGCCTGGATGATGGCCGCTGTCAGCGGTACTTACGCCTGTCCTGCGTCCAGTTTGATGACCTGTTGTCCCGCATCGGAGCAAGGATCACCCCCGCCCTCATCCACTTAATCTGTAATTTATTTTTATTTTGATGACAAATAGAGCCAGCCTCAAAAAGTTATTAACCTATCCTGTGATTTTTTTCTCTTTACGTCCAGACAACTTATGCACATAACTCACCGGCCACTTTATTAGGTACACCTGTCCAACTGCTCGTTAACACTTAATTTCTAAGCAGCCAATCACATGGCGGCAACTCAGTGCATTTAGGCATGTAGACATGGTCAAGACAATCTCCTGCAGATCAATCCGAGCATCAGTATGGGGAAGAAAGGTGATTTGAGTGACTTTGAACATGGCATGATTGTTGGTGCCAGAAGGGCTGGTCTGAGTATTTCAGAAACTGCTAATCTACTGGGATTTTCACGCACAACCATCTCTAGGGTTTACAGAGAATGGTCCGAAAAGAAAAAACATCCAGTGAGCGGCAGTTCTGTGGGTGGAAATGCCTTGTTGATGCCAGAGGTCAGAGGAGAATGGCCATACTGGTTCGAGCTGATAGAAGGGCAACAGTGACTCAAATAACCACCCTTTACAACCAAGGTGGGCAGAAGAGCATCTCTGAACGCACAGTATGTCGAACTTTGAGGCAGATGGGCTACAGCAGCAGAAGACCACACCGGGTGCCACTCCTTTCAGCTAAGAACAGGAAACTGAGGCTACAATTTGCACAAGCTCATCGAAATTGGACAATAGAAGATTGGAAAAACGTTGCCTGGTCTGATGAATCTCGATTTCTGCTGTGACATTCGGATGGTAGGGTCAGAATTTGGCGTCTACAACATGAAAGCATGGATCCATCCTGCCTTGTATCAACGGTTCAGGCTGGTGGTGGTGGTGTCATGGTGTGGGGAATATTTTCTTGGCACTCTTTGGGCCCCTTGGTACCAATTGAGCATCGTTGCAACGCCACAGCCTACCTGAGTATTGTTGCTGACCATGTCCCTCCCTTTATGACCACAATGTACCCAACTTCTGATGGCTACTTTCAGCAGGATAATGCGCCATGTCATAAAGCTGAAATCATCTCAGACTGGTTTCTTGAACATGACAATGAGTTCGCTGTACTCAAATGGCCTCCACAGTCACCAGATCTCAATCCAATAGAGCATCTTTGGGATGTGGTGGAACGGGAGATTCGCATCATGGATGTGCAGCCGACAAATCTGCGGCAACTGTGTGATGCCATCATGTCAATATGGACCAAACTCCCTGAGGAATGCTTCCAGCACCTTGTTGAATCTATGCCACGAAGAATTGAGGCAGTTCTGAAGGCAAAAGGGGGTCCAACCCGTTACTAGCATGGGGTACCTAATAAAGTGGCCGGTGAGGTTGGTTATCTTTACATTATAATAATATTTCATATAATCTATATATGGAATAAATAACATTTAATACAAAATGAATGTCTTGTATATTGAAATGAAGTTTTAAGTGATAACATTTTTGCTTAAATATTTGTGATTTAACTATATTTGTGATAAAATTGTGCACTAAAACCAGGCCAAGCATTTAGTCATATTACAATATAATTTATTGAAGTATCCAGATACTTCGCCACGTGAGTAAGCAGCAGGCTCCTGATTGGTTAACGTGGCACAAAGTAGTCAGATTTTTCAACTCGAGGCGGCAGACGCAAATTCACGTCAAACACGTACAACTCATGTAAAGTAGATAATTCCGCGAATAACTGCAATTGCAGATTTCGAACAGAGATGGCGACAGCTTTAAAGAAGGAACAAGCAGAATACTTTTGTATCAGATAGCCGTAAAACATATTCTGTTTGAAAAGTTTGTAAAATTTGTTATGGCTTTTTATGCTTGTATACTGATAATCCCAGGATGACTTACATGTGTAATAGATGAATAAGGTGATGGTAGTGATACAATCTTTTATTTCACTCACAAAGTTAATCTCTGTTTTGTCATTATTTTTGTTCATGTTTTGTGTGGGGACAAATTGTTGTTGTGGTTATCAACTGTTGTTGAAACGACAAAAATAAAAATTTTATTAAATTTAATGAGTCACATTGTCTCTTGATTTTACGCTATCATTTTAATTTCTACTCTCAAAAGACACTGAATTATAAGACGAAAACTCATATAATAACACTGCTTTTACATGCACACTTAAGTGATTATAATACGTTCAAGGCAATACTGCGATTAAACTTTGAGGCTCATGCATGCCTACTGCAATTATGCACATTCACAGTAAACAATCATAGTAAAGACAGAGTGCTGAGATTTTGAGTGTATGATATGCATATTACTTTCTCTACCTGTTTCCCTGTGGCTACCTCTTTTTTTTTCTCGGAGAACAAGTGAACAACTGCAGACAACACAGCTTACAATAACATTCATATCAATAGAAAATTGCATGTAAATTGGAGTGAAGATGTTTGATTATCATGTAAACATTTTACTTAGAACGGATTATTGTCAATTTCTTCCACTCATCCGTCATCTTTTCCTGTCCCCGACTGAGGTGTCTGTGGGCCTAGGTGACGAAGAAAAGTGATCGTAGAGGGTGGTGAGCTTTATGGGCTGAAAGACCTCCCTCAACATAGACCCTTCAGCCCAGAAGAACATTTCAGAATTAGACGTGAGCAAAAGAACAAGATGAAGTTATCTCTGTTTTCTGCCGTTCTTTTCTCTATAGGATGGATGAGTGTTGTAGTAACAGGTGAGATTTGAGGATTTTAATTCCTGAGCTCTTTGGTTAAATATTGCGGTCTGACCTCAGTGAGATGTAGAGAAGTTAAGCTGACATTGTATTTTTATAAGAGATATACATTTGTGTACAGATTATCCTGTGAAAGTAATGATTCCTCAACTGAACACAATGATGTTCTTCTCTGATAGGTGATACTCCTCCAACAAGCTGCTGTCTCACTGTGACAAAAAACACCAAAATACCATTTGAAAACCTTGTGAAATATGAGATACAGGGTCCACCATTGTGTAGTATCAGAGCTGTAAGGCATGTACAAAGTTGTTATATTATTTTACAATTAGAGAGTTTATTTTATTTGTAATTATTTTTTGGGTGGATAATTAAACAACGAAAGCTAAAACTTGAAGTATTGTCTTTCCATATGCAGATTCTACACCAAGAAAAACAAAGTTGTTTGTTTAGATCCAGAGAGCAAATATACTAAGATACCAATTATAGGGTTTGGAAGAACGAGAACAACACCTACCATATGCTATACCAGTACAACAAACACGATCCCAGCTGTAACTACAATAAACAAAACACCGGGAAAAAAGACTCAGACCAGCACAAGTACAACAGCATCACGAAAAGTTTACGACATTTGAAACATCTAGACCAGAGTCCAGCACGAGTGTATGTTTTAAAATACAATATTAAAAAGAAAGGTGATCGTAGAGGGTGGTGAGCTTTGTGGGCTGAAAGACCTCCCTCAACATAGACCCTTCAGCCCAGAAGAACGTTTCAGAATTAGAAGTGAGCAACAGAACAAGATGAAGTTCTCTGTTTTCTGCCACTCTTTTATCAACAGGATGGATGAGTGTTGTAGAAACAGGTGAGATTTTAATTGCTGAGCTCTGTTTAAATACGTGGTTTTGACCTCAGTAACTTTCACTTGACTGAAATGTAGAAAAGTTGAGCTTGATAATATATCTTTATAGAGAGAGTATGTGTCTGTGAAAGTATTGATCATTTAACTGAACACAATGATGCATGATGTGCTACTCCAATAGGTGATGTTCGTCCACGATTCTGCTGTCATACTGTGACAGACACCAAACCACCAGTTGAAAAAATTGTGAAATATGAGATGCAGGATCCAGCCTTGTGTGGTATCAGAGCTGTAAGGCATGTACAAAGTTGTTATATTATATTACAATTTGAAAGTTTAATTTATTTGTTATTATTTTTGGGTGGATAATTAAACAACGGAAGCTATACGTAAAACATCGAAGTATTTTCTTTCCATATGCAGATTCTACACCAAGAAAAACAAAGTTATTTGTTCAGATCCAGACAGCAAATATGCTAAGACACTAATGTTTGGGAATGGAATGAAGAACGCTGTATGGGAATTGAATGAAGAACGACAACAACACCTACCATATGCTATGCCAGTACAACAAACACGATCCCAGCTGTAAACAACACAAACACCGGGAAAAGACTGAGACCAGCACGAGTACAACAGCATTACGAAAAGTTACGAGATTTGAAACATCTAGACAAGAGTCTGAGACCAGCACGAGTATGTATGTTTTTTTTAAACACAATATTAAAAAGAAAATTGATCGTAGAGGGTGGTGAGCTTTGTGGGCTGAAAGACCTCCCTCAACATAGACCCTTCAGCCCAGAAGAACGTTTCAGAATTAGAAGTGAGCAAAAGAACAAGATGAAGTTCTCTCTGTTTTCTGCCAGTTCTTTTATCTACAGGATGGATGAGTGTTGTAGAAACAGGTGAGATTTGATTATTTTAATTGCTGAACTCTCTGTTTAAATATGTGGTTTTGACCTCAGTAACTTTCACTTGACTGAAATGTAGAGAAGTTGAGCTGACATTGTATCTTTATAAGAGAGAGTATGTGTCTGTGAAAGAAATTGATAATTTAACTGAACACAATGATGTGCTTCTCTAAAAGGTGATATTCCTCCAGTAGATTGCTGTAATACTGTGTCAAACACCAAACCACCATTCGAAAACATTGTGAAATATGAGATGCAGGATCCACGTATTGTGTAGTATCAGAGCTGTAAGGCATGTACAAAGTTGTTATATTATATTACAATTTGAAAGTTTAATTTATTTGTATATTATTTTTGGGTGGATAATTAAACAACGAAAGCTAAAACTTGAAGTATTTTCTTCCCATATGCAGATTCTACACCAAGAAAAACAAAGTTGTTTGTTCAGATCCAGAGAGCAAATATGCTAAGAGAGCAATGGGAATAGTGGATAGAAGAACGACAACAACACCTATCTATATGCTATACCAGTAAAACAAACACGATCCCAGCTGTAACTACAACAAACAAAACACTGGGAAAAAAGACTGAGACCAGCACGAGTACAACAACATTATGAATAGTGACGACAATTGAAACATCTAGACCAGAGACTGAGACCAGCACAAGTTCAACAACATCACGAATAGTGACGACAATGAAACATCTACACCAGAGACTGAGACCAGCACGAGTACAACAACATCACGAATAGTGACGACAATCGAAACATCTAGACCAGAGACTGAGGACCAGCACGAGTTTCAACAACATCACGAATAGTGACGACAATCGAAACATCTACACCAGAGACTGAGACCAGACACGCAGTACAACAACATCACGAATAGTGACGACAATTGAAACATCTAGACCAGAGACTGAGACCAGCATCGAGTACAACATGCATCACAAATAGTGACGACAATTCGAAACATCTACACCAGAGACTGAAGACCAGCACGAGTACAACAACATCACGTAATAGTGACGAACGTGAAACATCTACACCAGAGACTGAGGCCAGCACGAAGTAAGTATGTTTTCAAATACAATATTAAAACGATTTGTGTACACATTTGCATATTTACATAATGATAACTGTGCAGAACAACACAATATTCTCTTCTTCAGTAGAAGACTGGGTCCAGGATTCCATACAGAGGTTAAACAAAAGAAAAACAACTGAAAAAACAGACCAGAGAGATTTTGACAATACTTACTTTTGTTTAAAGAAGGAACAAGCTGAATACTTCTGTATCAAGCAGCCGTAAAACATATTCTGTTTGAAAAGTTTGTACAACTTTTTATGCTTGTATAATAATAATTCCAAATGACTTCTAAGTGTAATAAATGAATAAGGTGATGGTGGTGAAAAATCAGCGCTTTGATTTCATTTACAAAGTTCATCTCTGTTTTGTCATGATTTGTTTTCATGTTTTGTGTGTTGACTTCTATTTTGTGTATTGTGTTTTCTAAATGTACTTAAAATGAATTTTAATAATTTTAGTAATTTAACTAACACATAACCATATTAATGTATTACATGTATAGCTAATTCATATTACGCTGTGTCGCTAATATCATCTTTCTTTTTAGTCAATATATCTCAGGACTCTAATAAACATGTGTACTTTTCCACATAGTTGGTGTACTTGGGTGCCCTCAATTCATTAAGGAAACCCTGAATTCATATATATATATATATATATTATATATATATATATATATATATATATATATATATATATATATATATATATATATATATATATATATATATATATATATATATATATATATATATATATATATATATATATATATATATATATATATATATATATATATATATATATATATGTTTTAATTGATTGCAATTACCTGCACATAACATTTCAACATTTCTACTGTAATAATTTCACATCAAATCTCTAAATTAATGCACATGACGCAGATCTGGCGCATCTTATTCTCCCAACTCAAGTTCATTTAAAGATGGTTATAACTCACCCTGTTTAAGCTGTGTTGCAAAACTGAAATGCTCACTTGACTTTGAAATTGCAGATAAAATAAGGCTGTAGCCTGTATTAGTGTGTACCCTATGCTCTTTTGCCCAAATTTCCAGTTTCATCATATTATTCATTTTTTAAATGATTTTAAATGTGCTAAGCATATTACTTTCACTACCTGTTCTGCTCACTGATAAGATTTTGCAAGCAATCTGGCAAAACAGAACATGCAAAACAGAAAATTGCATGTAAACTGGAGTGAAGATGTTTAATTATCATTTTAATTAGAACAAATATGGGCATTGTTGGTGCACAGAGTTGGATAAGTTACTCTAACAGTAATTAATTAGCTACTAATGACATATTCAACAGTGTAATAATTAGACACTCATAATTACTCTCTCTAAAAAGTATTGCATTACTTATTACTTTATAAATCCCATATCAAAATTTACCAGATGAAAAATGCAAGTATCCTATATACATGAAACTGTTCTTTAAATTCTTTCAAATAAATAATAATGTTAATTGTTATATAAAATTGTATATAGCGGATCTTTCCAACCCGATCTCACGGGAATTCGTACGAATTTTACGAGGTGGCTTATTCGTAACAATTCATACGACCTCACTCATACAAAATAGTACGATTTTGCTAAATGCGTTCATATTTTCCCGATTGGGCCAATTCGTCTGTGAATTGATCCGAATGACCTCCCCTAACCCCGCCCCTAAACTTAACCGTCACAGTGGGTTCAGACAAATACCATACAGAATTTGTACAAGTAAGTCGTACGAATTAGTACGAATTACACTTTTTAATCACTCGTACGAATTAGTACGAATTGGTCGTAAGATAGGGTAGGGTCTTTCCCAGCAGTTTTTTTTTTTTTTTTGAAGACCAGGACATGTCATATATGTGTGTGCGTATAGATGTTTTCTTTTCTTTTCATATTTCATTACATATTTCATTTACATAAGTTCACACCCAATACTTGAACAGTTTAAAGTAATCTGGCCATTTAGGACGCAGCCTCTGAATAGGTACCCAGTAAACCAGCTCTGGCCATGGTCTTCTTGCATAGCTAAGCCGAAAAAAACTGTACATGACTTGGCGGCGCCGGGGTTGAAACATCCTCCCATGTCCTCCAGTAAAATATAAAACAAAAAAATGGCAATAGCCAATTCTGGGTCCATAGCGGTTTACTCAATTATTACAAAGGGATTATCAGGATGGCAGCTGTACCCTCGACCATTGCTTAGGGCCAGGAGCAGTAGTAGGGAACACCTGGTTGCATGGTGTGTCCTTGAAGAACGAATAGGCTGCCTCCTTCGTAGTCCGTGGCCTTCAAATGATGCAGCCTTCACATTGGGACACAGCTTGTATCTGGCAAAATACTCTGTTCTGATCTTAATAGTAACTGGACAAAGAGGGCCATGCGGAAGATGGATGAAGCAAAGAAGAAGGCCTGAGGGGCAGGAATGTGTATCTGCAGAAGGAGTTTAAGCAGAGAAAAGGTGAATGAAGGCAAAGATGAAGGCCGGAGAGAGTCGAAATCTGTACCTGCAGAAGGAGCATCAGTGGAGTAAAGCAAAGGAAGCGGCAGATCCCGTGACAGCAACAGAGTTGCCATTGAATAGCAGGCGGTATAGAGTGTATACAAGAAAAAAGAGTAAGAAATAGCATAAAAAGAATAAGACAAGCACAAAAGCCCATTACGGTTCAACAGGAAAGAGATCAGAAAAAGGCGGGATAAAGGCCAATTTAAACTGCACCAACAGACGCCGATAGGTGGCAGCTTAGTTGGGTTTTGTTGGATCAGTGTGACCCCTGTTGCCATTGGTTGGCACTGTGATTTTGCCAATTGAAACGTTGAATTGGCAATTGTCAGGTTGTAGTAATTTGGTGATTGTCCTCATTGGTCGGTGCCTGTCAGTGCAAGTGTGAATTACCAAAGAAAGAGATCAGAGAGAGGCGGTGTTAAAAAAAAATAACAAGAAGTGTGAGGACTAAAACTGTGGAAAATGTTGTGCTGAAACACAATCATTTTCTCTGTCATTTGTTTTTTTAGTTTCTCTTCATCTTTTAAAAAAATAATTAATTCTGTATATGTTTCTCAGAGTAGAAACAAATGATTCTGAAATCAAATGATTATCTTTTTTTTTTTTTGCTTTTATTTCTGTTCTTCTACACTTTCATAATTACTAGCAGCAAGAAACTGGTTGATTAATCATATAGAATAAATTCTGTAAAACAGTTTATTTATATGGCTATCTTTTAAAGAATTCTGTTGCAATAATTGTCTCCATACCCTTATGGACCCCTAGGGGTCCACAGACCCCCAATAAAAACTTTACTTTCTTTTTCTTTATTGAGGTTAGTGGATAGACAGATACATAGGGTTTAAAGATGCATGGTTTAAAGACTAAATAAATAATAAATAAAAAGATGTGTACAAAATGTAAATGAGGCTATTTTTATTATTTTTAATGTTTGCAATAGTGCTGTTTTTGTTTGGTTATATTTTAATGATAGACTTTAGTTCAAATATGTATATAAATCATTTAGCATTTTGGTGTATTTAGCCCAACTTGACACTGAGTTTTTCTCTAGAAACACACACTGACTCTGTTGTTTTATTTTTTTTTTAATTTTTTGTATTTTTTTTTTGTCTGTACACTAGTGCACTGACTGATAAAGGAAGGAAGTGCTGTTCTTTACGCTGCAAAAAAAAAAAAAAAAAAAAAAAACTCACTGTGGTTGTCATTTAACTGCCGATTTTTTTTTCAGGTGACAATTTTATATAACAAGTTTTTTGTTGTGCATGCATCAGTTATTGAAAGAGATCTGAAAGACCTCCCTCAAGCACAGCCCCATCAGCCCAACAATGTTTCCTAATTTAAAATTGAACACCAGAATCTTTTCTCTACAGTTAATGAGAGCTGTGCATGGTGGGATTTGACCATTTAAATATTAAAAAAAAAATAATGTGCGTTTGGCCTCAGTAATATTTATATTACAGTAATATCTACTGAAATGTAGAGAAGTTGTAAGAATTTGTAAGAACTGAATTGTATCTTGAGAGAATATGGATATACTGTGAAAGTAATGATTGCTCAACTGGATACAATGATGTGCTTCTCCTGACAAAAAAAAAAAAAAAAAAAAAAAAACGAATAGCCTACCAGTTGAAACCATTGTAGATGATAAAATACAGAATAAGGGGATGTGTCCTAATTGTCACGAAGTCACCAGATCAGCATGCTCCGCCTCCTCGGTCATTCCCCCTGGAATTCTGATTCACTACACCTGCACATCATCATCTACTCACACTATAAAGAGACACTTCCCCTTCGCTTCCTTGTCTGGTCTTGTCCTTGTAATGTGATCTCACAGACTCTAAACAAACACTTTGTTGCTACTTACTTAAAGATTCCTCATCAGTGCCTCACCTCCTGATCATCTGCTCCCAGTCATCCATTTTCAGTCATCTAACAGCTGTATCCACAGTCATCACTACAAAAAAGATCAAGATTAACATCCAGCTAAATTCATTATCTAGCCCAGGACGGGACATATCTTTCATATCATATATTTCAGCATATCTGAAAACTTGTAATTTATCACAATAAATATAGCTGAGGTCTTCTCCACAATCAAACGCTCTGCCGATGTTGATCCGTGTTTTCGTCCTAAAGTCGAATCCGATTCACGTTTGGCCTGATGAGCTTCAGCAGATTTTTGTTGTGTTTTTATATTTATGGAGTTTGTGTTGGAGTTTGTGTTGTGCTGGAGACAGGAGTTTTTTTGATGTTATCAGACTCCTTGTCCTGTTCAGCTGCAGTGCCGTCACACTGACTGTAAAAAGGAGAGAGGCTCAGGAGCGCACATGCACGTCACATCCGATCAGTGGCGGCAGGTGAAAAATATCTTAAGTGGGGGTGTGTTATATTTGGCATTTTCAAAAGTCTGGTAAGAACTCAGGTCTTTTAGCATTGTGGCATGCTCTTTCTCAAAACGTCTGTCAAGCATCCACCCTTCTCTCCATCAAAAACCTCTTAAAAACACTTAAAAAAATCTGAATATTACTCTTCAGCTCACAATCTTTAAAGGTTCTTTGTAATTAATTTTAATAACCACCCAAAATACAATTTAAGGATACCAGTGCTCTGTGAAAAAGTAATTATTTAATGCCAATACTAAAAGGTTGAGGCATTCTTGCACAAAAACAAACATACTGCATAAACTTTCCATTTGAAATTGAACTCAAACAATATACTGTACTTAGTGATGGCTTAATTAGCTGATTAAATAAACAAAGTACTACTCACAACAATTTTGAGTGATTTTTCAAGCAAATATTCCACATGTGCAGTAAATAAGACTCGTCCTGACTTTAGTAGTGGTGCGTAGGGGCCGGTCACGGCCGCGCTTGCTTAGGGCGCTGACAAGAATCGCCCATAGCTGACTTAGATTTGAGCTCGCTCATTGACTACAGTTTATGTCAAACATTTCAAGCAACTTAGTTTCAGCGATTGGCTCAAGCTGCTCTAGAGACCCCGCCTTCCTGGGGCGACTTCTTCCAGCGCCCAGAGCTGATCACGTGCACTCTATGCATGGACTTCAGGAAGGGGAAGTGTAGAAAAACCAGACATTTTGAATTTCTATTTTATTTTTCACATATACACATCTCAAACACACGAATATTGACAATTTGTATACATGATTTATGTATTTACCTATTTATTGCATTTGGCTCATAAACTGTGGTCTGGCTCATCGAGAGGAGGGCGCGCACTAGCACGCTCTATTGGCCAGCCGCCCCTGCAGTGCACGATGGATTTTGCAGAAAATTCGAACCCAGAGACTTCACATAGAAAATAGGAATACTGGCCTTCAAAAGTAATAGCAAAACCACGACAAGTGGATCACTGTAATGTCTGATTACATCCCCTTCACACATAGGCAATACAAAAAGTATTCATTTTAGAAGAAAAAAGTTACATATAGCACCTTTTAAGATAAACTAAAACATACCAAAAATTAATTTCAAAGTAAACTATCCCTACAAGACGTTGCTTATAAAAATAAAGATGCTCAGCCTGATGTTTAATAGCTGTGTTGTGAAATTTAAATACATGATTTTGAAAGTGAAGTGTCATCACCTTAGTCATCATTTTAAGCCTATTTTTTATTAAATGCTTGAGAAAGAAAAAAACAATACTCAGAACTCAGAACAATACTCAACAATACTCCAGTCACATTCTTCATGTGTAATCCTATGTGTGTAATTGAGCCGTCTTGAAAACATACCTCAGCTCTCTAAAATAATTAAGGAGCTACTATATATTATTTACTATATTAACAATTATGAACATCTGTGAATCAAATGAGGTCATTCCAGAAATTGACACACCAGTATACAGTGCATACGCCCCATGCATGCATATTCATAGCAGCAGACATGTTCCCTAGATTTGTTGCTTTATTCCGTATCCTCCTGCCTGCGGACGCAGCCATTATTGTTGCGGTGTAGCCTACAGTATTGATGGAGTTCAAATCCCGATCTTTTTTGTCCATTAAGTGAAGCCGACTTCTTCATTTACAGGTAATCGGATAAAATTGTTTACATTAATACCAACAACAACATCATGATATATAGTGGGGAAGTTTATGTGAATAGCGAATTAGCCTATAGACTTCATCTGACCTATCAACAGACCTATCAGATTTAACGGTATTCACGTATTCAGCTAAGAGAACTAGTCTAGTGGAGGTAGGCTGTGTTATCAATTGTTTTTAAAACGACACAAATAAAAATGTAATTCTATTTAATGTCACAGTCACATGCTCCTCTCTCTCTCTCTCTCGTCTCTCTCTCTCTCTCTCTCTCTGCTCTCTCTCTTCTCTCTCTCTCTCTCTCTCTCTCTCTCTCTCTACTTTAGGCTTTTGTTTTCATTTAGGCCTATTAAATTCTCCGATCTCAAAAGACGCTGAGTTATAAGAAGACTCATATCCAATTACACTGCTTTTACATGCGCACTTAAGTGATTAATGCATTCAAGGCAATACTGCGATTAAACTACGCTCATGCATGCCTACTGCAATGCACATTCCCTGTAAACAATCACAGTAAAATGGAGTGCAGAGATTTTGAATGTATGTTAAAGCATATTACTTTCCCTTTACCTGTACCCTTTTCTTTCTCTGAGAACAAGTGAACAATTGCTGACAACAAAGCTTATAACATTTATATTAGAAAATTGCATGTAAATGGGAGCGAAGATGTTTGATTATCAAGTCAAGTCACATTTATTTACATATATTCACATTATATGTATATATATATATATATATATATATATATATATATATATATATATATATATATATATATATATATATTCACATTTATTTATATATATTATATATTATATATATATACGTAAACATTTTAATTAGAGCTGATTATTGTCAATATCTTCCACTCATCCGTCATCTTTTTCTGTCCCCAATTGAGGTGTCTCTGGGACTAGGTGACGGAGAAAAGTGATTGTAGAGGGTGGTGAGCTTTGTGGGCTAAAAAGACCTCCCTCAACATAGACCCTTCAGCCCAGAAGAACGTTTCAGAATTAGAAGTGAGCAACAGAACAAGATGAAGTTCACTCTGTTTTCTGCAGTTCTTTCTCTATAGGATGGATGAGTGTTGTGGCAGAAGGTGAGGTTTGAGGATATACATTTTTTAACTCTTTTGTTAAATATTGTGGTCTGATCTCAGAAACTTTCACTTGACTGAAATGTGGAAAAGTTGAGCTGACATTGTATCTTTATATTTAACTGAATACATGATGTGCTTCTCCAATAGGTGATGTTCGTCCACCAAGCTGCTGTCTTACTGTGACAGACACCAGAATACCATTTGAAAACATTGTGAAATATGACATGCAGGGATCCACCAGTGTGTGGTATCAGAGCTGTAAGGCATGTACAAAGTTGTTATATTATATTACAATTTGAAAGTTTAATTTATTTGTAATTATTTTGGGTGGATAATTAAACAACGAAAGCTAAAACATCAGTATTTTCTTTCCATATGCAGATTCTACACCAATAGAAGCATAGTTATTTGTTCAGATCCAGAGAGCAAATATGCTAAGAGAGCAATGGATATAGTGGATGGAAGAACGGCAACAACACCTACTATATGCTATACCAGTACAACAAACACGATCCCAAGTGTAACTACAACAAACAAAAGACCAGGAACAAAGACTGAGACCTTCACAGGTATGTGTTTTAAAATACAATATTAAAACAGGTTATGCAGACATTTGCACACTTACAGATTCATAACTGTGGAGAACAACATAATATGCTCTTCTCCAGCTTCGTTCTAGTGTCCGCTTGAATGCCTCTCCCGCCCCCATGGGCCGGATATGTGCGTCTATTTGCTCCCTGAGAAATGGCTAACCCTGTGATTTCCTCCGCCAACCCTGTGGCAGTCAGACGTTGCAGAGCGTGGGTGTCCATATGTGGCATTCCTTGCCGTGACCCCATATGTGTATTCGAGCCTATGTCTTTCCCTCAACAGGGCCTGCTCTGCCGTCCCTGCCGGTGTTCTCTTCCCCCTATATACTAGACTGGAACCACCCCAGAGACTGCCATATGTTCTATCCCCTGCTTGGTTAGTCCATATCTGTATCCATCACAGTGCCTCCCTCCAGGGTAAGATGTGGCTTCCGTATTGTCCTCTTTCCCAAGGGGTTGCTTTCCCAGCGTAATCCAATAAGTCCCACTGAGTGGGTCTTGCAGAACAGCAGTGTCTGACCTTCTCTGCTTATACTTCCTTCTCTCTGCCCAACACTGCGGTCAGGCCAGGAGGCTCAAGAGGAGCACTGGAAGGGCCAACAGCAGTGATGTTTTGGTAGATATCCCCATTCATCAGAATCTCTTCTGATGTACGTCGTAGTGAGCTGACGAAGGGGAACGTCTCTGTTACGTATGGTAACCCTCGTTTCCTGAGGAGGGAACGGAGACGTTAGTCCCCTCTCCACAGTTGCTGAACTTCTGCTGAATGGCCGAGTCACAGGTCCGGCTCCTCAGCAGGAAAAATATGGATGTGAGGCACCTGCCGCTCATTATATGATCACTTCAGCGATGCACAGCAGCTGGTGCAATTATTGCATGCCAATGTGCATTGGCCCATTTAGTTACACTCGAAGTAGATAGGCTCTCACAAGCGATCCCCATTCATCAGAATCACTTCTGACTCACGTCTCCATTCCCTCCTTAGGGAACGAGGGTTAGGCTACATACATACATACATACATACTTACCTAACCGAGACATTTTCTGCAGTTCTTTTCTGTGTTGTAGTAACAGGTGATATTTGATTATTTTAATTGCTGAGCTCTCGTTTAAATACGTGGTTTTGACCTCAGTAACTTTCAGTTGAATGAAATGTAGAAAAAGTTAGACTGACATTGTATCTTTATAAAAGATATGTCTGTGAAATTAATAATTTAACTGAACACAATGATGTGCTTCTCCAAAAGGTGATGGTCCTCCACCAAACTGCTGTCTTTCTGTGACAAACACCAAACCACCATTTGAAAACATTGTGAAATATGAGATGCAGCATCCAGCATTGTGTGGTTATCAGAGCTATAAGGCATGTACAACGTTGTTATATTATATTACCATTTGAAAGTTTAATTTATTTGTAATTATTTTTAGGGTGGATAATTAAACAACAAAAGCTAAAACATCAAGGATTGTCTTTCCATATGCAGATTCTACACCAAGAAAAACAAAGTTGTTTGTTCAGATCCAGAGAGCAAATATGCTAAGAGAGCAATGGATATAGTGGATGGAAGAAAGACAACAACACCTACTATATGCTTATACCAGTACAACAAACACGATCCCTGTAACTACAACAAACAAAACGCCGGGGAAAAAGACTGAGGCCATCAAGGGTATGCATGTTTTAAAATGCAATATTAAAGGGCACATATCATGCAAAATCCACTTTTTTAGCACTTTTCTTTGTCACAGGGAAAGACATCAACTCTTTTTATTTAAAGGGGCTGCATTGAAACGAGCTTGCTCACAGAAGCACATCAGAAAAGAGGTAGAAAAGGGGCCCTGTGGAGCTATAATAATGAGGAATTCAGACCCAAGCATTGCAGTTATGCTTTATATAGACCACAAATGTATGATTTATAAGTAAAAATTAATGATTTAAAAACATGATATGTACCCTTTAAAACAATTTATGTAGTATATACGAAATATATATATATATATATATATATATATATATATATATATATATATATATATATATATATATACATATATATAGTATATACTACATAAATTGTTTTAAAGGGTACATATCATGTTTTTAAATCATTAATTTAAATATATATATATTTCATATATATTTTTTGCTTTATGAAAAATAAAGTTGTTCCTCCAAAGAGGGGGTGTGGAGTAGAGTTCTCAACGGGCCTGAATATCATTACCCGAACCCGACCCTGTGGCTTTTAAAGCCCGACCCGATGTAACTCGACACATCAACATGAATTATCTGCCCGAACCCGGCCTGACTCGGACGCGCTCTCACAAACTATTGCCGTTGCGGCGTCTATTCATTCCGGTGAAATCACAAAATAAAATGCACACAAACTTAGAAAGATTGACTTACTTAGTCCATCAACAAGATCGGCAGGTCAGCATGACCGTTGCATCCAGTGCTGTTTTTTAGCTCGCGCCCACGAGTGAAAAGCCAGACCAAGTTGGACTCTTGTCCGGTTTTCTCACGCGGTCAGATTCTCTTTTCCTTTTCCTAGTCTTCTGACCACGTTTTCTTTGCTTTTTCCATCGTCTAGTATCACGTCTGAAATGCGCACAAGTGCAGTGATGACTATTTTCAAAGGAAAGTACTGTAGCTAACGCCATGCCTGTTTAAATAAAAATCTTCACACAATAATAAATAAAAAGAACTCAAACAGCCAACCAGCGGGCGGGCTACGGGTTTTGAAACAAAATAAATACCTACAAACATAATCATATGCTTATAATAGGCATCGTGGAGGAAGAGTGCATACACAGTGGATGGACTGAGGCGCGTTCTCCTCTCGGCCAGCAGCCACCCGCGATGCACTTTGCACGCAGCAGCCAGACTTTCTTTACGGTGAACAGCAGCGATGATAAATAATTATTTATTTATTTTTACTGGGCGGAAAAGATTAAGCCCGAGGTTCGACCCGACCAGAGTCATTTGCTTTTCGACCCAAACCCGGCCCGAACCCGCGGGTCCCGTCAGGTTTGTTCGTGCCAACCCGACCCGTTGAGAACTCTAGTGTGGAGGCGGGCCAATAACATTTTTTTTTTTTTTACAAAAATTATGTAGGCATTGCATATTTACAGATTCATAACTGTGGTGAACAACATAATATGCTTTTCTTCCAGACCCGTTCTTAGTGTCGGCTTGCAACGCCACTCCCGCCCCCATGGGCTGGATACGTGTGTCTATTTGCTCCAGTAGTGTTCCCCAGAAATGGCTTACCCTGTGATTTCCTCCGTCACCCCTGTGGCAGTCAGAGATTGTCTGACACTAGGCCTATACTCGTATGCTTTGTGGAACCTGTGCTAGGTTGTTTTTTTTTCCCTCTCTAACAGAAAAGGGAGGGTCCAGAAAGCTATAATACTGTGACAACAACCATAATTCCAGTTAAATCCATTTTGAAAAATCACATCAAGTAAGTTCAAACTTCGCTCAATGATAACGTTGTGATACCCATATGCAGTAATAATTTACATTCCCCCTTCAATTTACAGGTCTCGGAACAAGAAAGGGCTCCGCAGGTTCCAGGCAGGGGTTTGGCAAAAACAGCAAAAAGCAGCATGGCTTTTGTATAAAGAATGAGCAGGCTGAATACGTTTTTACTTTTCTATCCAACAGCCTACAAAACTTCTTATCTTTGAAATCTTTTGTATGGCTTTTTATTCCAGTATACTGATATTACAATGGTGAAAGAAATAACTTTTAAATCTAACTCCAATTATTTTGTCTGTTTTGCCATAATCCTTGTATTACACGTTTTGTGTGATGCCTTGTATTTTGTGTATTGTTTTCTTAATTTACTTAATCAAAAATATATTAACTAGCAACATGCACTGTAATCTTGTTCATATTATGTTTTGCATGTATTGTTATGTATGCATGGTGCAGCTAATAAATGGTCAAATGTAGAGTGCCTGATGCCTAAATTAGATGTGTAACATCCAGTGCCTGAAAACTTTATATTGATGCAGCTTAAAGTTTTGAGTGAACTATTATTTAATGCAACAGTCAGATTTACATCAAACCCTAACCCCTTTCTCAAAACTGTGTGAATAGTGTTAGATGTATATCTTGCTTACTGTATATTTCAGGACTCCCAGCACAAACGAGAGGAGGAAGTATAGTGGGCAGATCGGGGAAGGTGTCAAAACTTTATCATTTGGGGTTAGTCTATTCATCTTTCTATTCCAGACTTTTTTGTTTGTTTGTTTGTTTGTTTGTTTTTTCCTCACAGCTACCCTAAGACCCCTTGAAAGGGATTCCCTTCTTAAACAATACCCATAAGTTCCATTCATAAACTCACTGTGTGTGAAAAAATATAGCAACATTATGTAGACAGCATGTATATTAAATGAAATAATAGCTTCTTATTAAATCAAAGTTGTTGTTAAAATATTGTCTGTATATAACAATATTTAATTGTTATTTATGTTGTGTATTTATTTTGACCCAACAGTAAAATACTTGTAGAAATACTTTAATTAAAAAATAAAAATAGTGCCATACTGCCAGTGAGCAGTAACATTGGCATTAATAAATTGAGAAACACATATACAAATGTGCAAAAATGTCCAAAAACCTCTTAGCACCCTTTTTATATTATAATTATATTAACTATAGCTTATTTTCTGAGTATGAAAAACTGAATGAGTTTAAAATTTTTAGAGGCATTTTACTTATAAGTGACATATATAAATATATAACTACATTGGACCCCATTGATCTTGTTTTCCACAGAAAAAATAAAATAAATAAAAATAAAATAAATAAAATTAAAAAAAAACATGAGGGCAAGTAATCAATAACAGGATTTTTATTACTGGGATGAACACCTTATTTAATACAATACTGAGTACTAATTAACTTAAGTATGGAACTTCAATACTTTTTCCACTACTGCTGAAAACCTGCTTCTCAATTCCAGAACATGAAGTATTAACAATCATTCTGACCATAACCATAATTATAATACAACTCTAAACGTTTCCAGTGACTCAGGTCAAGATGATGTAATTCTGGTCAGTGAAAAGTGAAACTTCAGACATGTATATATGGCACCCTGGCTGCTCTTTGGTTTACTAGAACTTAGTATACTGCATAATGTGCAACATCGCTGTCACTTCTTCCTTTCGCCGAACAGAGTGTGATCCTGTGGTCTGCCATCTCTCATCTGCAGAACTCTACAAATAGCTCAGAGGACATCATACACCCTTTCTCTTTAATGTGATTTTGAAACAGGAAATGCGCATGTGGTTATTCATTTAGGGTTACATATTTACTTTCATATAAGACCAGAAAGGACCAGTGTAGTGGGGCAGTAGTAAACAAACTCATAAATGTTAACCTTATAAAACGGCAAACATTTTATATAATCGCATTAGCCATGTACAGTTGATCATTCGAAATGCCGTAAAGTGAAAAATGACATATCAAAACAGCTTCACGTGTCTCTGTTTAAGTGTAGGTGAGTGCTGGGTGGGAGCTGGTTTTGTTTTAAGGTATCACAGAGACGTGGAAGATCCCATTAAGGCTGAATAAAACGTTTGTGGTTTCATGATCACAGCCCCTTTAAGCCCTCTGTAGTTTCCACACACGCTAACAGACCCACATTCTATTGCTCACAAAGTGCACAAAGACTCAATTAAGATGCATGCAAACTCATTTTTTACTTTTTTATTTTGTTCAAGTCAACTTCAAAGCTTCTGTCTATACTTTTCCTGTTGCATGTGACATTGCTGTATAAACATTGCGCAACATGAGTCAAGCCAATTCTATTTAGAAATAGTAGCTTGTGAGTGTAGTCAGGTCTCTACATACAGTGCATGTATGATATACAGAGGCGGACAGAGTACACAGCTTTATTACTTGAGTAAAAGTACAGATACCCCTTGCTAAATTTTACTCAAGTACAAGTAAAAGTACTACAGTCAGATGTCTACTTGAGTAAAAGTACTGAAGTACGTGTTTTTAAAAGTACTTGAGAATCAAGAGTACAAGAGTACATTTTCTAAATATTGCAATACTACTGCCACAGTGCTTACATTTATGAACAGAAACATCCTACATGGCCTTATGAAAAATGTTAATGTCAATACCTTGGAGAATGTAAAAGGAATTTAAAGTAAAATCAAGTCATATTCATATTCATCCTAAGGTAATAAAAACATTTACGGTTTATTGAGTAAGTTCTTTATACACCACTGAAAACATAGTTCATATCTGTATTTCTGTTAATAGATACTCAACTTTTTTACACATTGCACCTTTAACATTTAAGAAAATTTCAGAATATTCAGAAAATTGAAATAGTCTGGCGAGGTGGGGCCACTGGTCGGCACATTCCCGGGATAGACCTGCTGCGTCTTCATCCATTGTTTCGTCTCTTATCTAAATCTGACCATGGAGTTGACTTTGGCGAAAAGCTGAAGGTGACTGCTGATAGGCTGTCCCAATCAGTGGCGCCTGCACAATCCAATCACGTTTGAGAGCGAAAACAACAAAGCTCCACTACTTCCTGAACTTCAGCCAGCTTCTTGTTTCCTGTCTGCCATTATTGGACACATTGATTAATTCAGGTGTGTCTGATTATTGTTGCCGTGACTACTGAGGTCAAGCACACCTGAATTAATCAAATTGTCCAACAATGGCAGACAGGAAACAAGGAGCTGGCTGAAGTTCAGGAAGTAGTGCAGCTGTGCATAGAGCCTATTGAGGGTTCCTGAGATTTTTCTTATTTCCATTTTTTTTTTTACGTAGTTACTTTTTACTCACGGTTATGAATAGAAATGTAGTGGAGTAAAGAGTACAATATTTCTCTCTCAAATGTACTTGAGTAAAGTCATGAGTACTCCCCAAAAATGATACTCGAGTAAAGTACAGATCCCTCAAAATTGTACTTAAGTACTGTACTCAAGTAAATGTACCCCAATACTGTCCGGCTCTGATGATATAGTTCCATTGTATTACCACATTTTTGACATGGTAGCATGGAAATATCATGTCTCTTGAACACTATGACTCTCGAAGTACCATGTAAAATGAAAAAGACTTTCTATGGACCCCATATACAAATGAGCATGTGCTATAATTTTAATGTGTAACTTCAATACTTGAAATGTACTTGCATTTTCTGAGGGAAAATAATTTCTCCATCAGTTTTTCAGTGTAGATTAATATTGTAATCATTTAGAATCAGTACCTATAATTGCTAAGGTTATACCATCTGGTGCCTGCATTGTGTCATGGGTTGCAGGAAGGCAGAAGAGGATGAAGATTCAGCTCCAACACAGTCTTAATGAATTTAGGCCTACCTACCTAAATGCCTAAAACCCCTCAAAATTAAATAAAAATATTTATAATTGTTATTATTAATGTTAATTTTAAAACCTAACCAGGAACAGAGGCTTGAAGTGAGCTTGTATGAGCTAAAACTATGTAGGCCTATAGAATATGAATTTGCCTGATTTGTCACTTGCAGCAAAATTGTAGGCCATGGTGAACTGAATGTAGTCATGTTGAATGCTCATTGTGAATTCTGTAACCCCTTATTTTCCTCTCTGTGGTTGAGTGCATCTCTTTCTCTCTCACTTTTGGCTTCCACTCATCAGTCATCTTTTCCTGTCCCCAACTGAGGTGTCTGTGGGCCTAGATGACGAAGAAAAGTGATCGTAGAGGGTGGTGAGCTTTGTGGGCTGAAAGACCTCCCTCAACATAGACCCTTCAGCCCAGAAGAACGTTTCAGAATTAGAAGTGAGCAACAGAACAAAATGAAGTTCTCTCTGTTTTGTGCAGTTCTTTTCTCTATAGGATGGATGAGTGTTGTAGAAACAGGTGAGTGATTATTTTAATTGCTGAGCTCCCTGTTTAAATATGTGGTTTTGACCTCAGTAACTTTCACTTGACTGAAATGTAGAAAAGTTGAGCTGACATTGTATCTTTATAAGAGAGAGTATGTGTCTGTGAAAGAAATGATAATTTAACTGAACACAATGATGTGCTTCTCTAAAAGGTGATGGTCCTCCAGTAGATTGCTGTAATACTGTGACAAACACCAAACCACTATTTGAAAACCTTGTGAAATATGAGATGCAGGAACCAACATTGTGTGGTCTCAGAGCTGTAAGGCATGTACCATGTTTTATTATATTACAATTTGAAAGTTTAATTTATTTGTAATTATTTTGGGTGGATAATTAAACAACGAAAGCTAAAACTTGAAGTATTTTCTTTCCATATGCAGATTCTACACCAAGAAAAACAAAGTTATTTGTTCAGATCCAGAGAGCATATATGCTAAGAGAGCAATGGATATAGTGGATGGAGGAACAACAACAAAACCTACTATATGCTATACCAGTACAACAAACACGATCCCAGCTGTAACTACAACAAACAAAACACCGGAAAAAAGACTGAGACCAGCACGAGTACAACAACATCACGAATAGTGACGAGAATCAAAACATCTAGACCAGAGACAACCAAAACAACCAACCGACCGACTTCAGTGTCCAAAGAAACACCAGAATCTTCGAGTACTTTGACAACATGTGGGACAGGTGGACCAACTTCACCATCAACAGAAACACCTGGAATAGGCACAGTTACACATCTGAACACACTTAAAACAACGCACAACACAGGAACATCCTCTGGAGTGACCAACAAAACTTCACCCACGACGAAAAAACTGTCAAAGTTACTTATAAGAAAAAGGGGAAAAGCAAGAAAAGACTTATAAAATTTCAGATGGGTATACATGACAAGAATAAACCTGGAAAAAAACTCAACAATCACACACAACAGTAAGTTTGAATGTAGGCCTACTCATGATTGTAAGTGGGTTGTTGAATGAGGCACTACAGTATTGTTTAGTCCTAGTCTAGGAATGTTATTGAATGTTTAGTTGTGAAGGACAGAAATGTTAAGATTTTCGTCCAGTTCGATCATGTGGTGAGGTTTCAAATGACAGTGTAATTTAAATAATTTAAGTTTATTAATAAATGAATTAAATAAATATTTGTAAATATAAATACAATGTTGATTCATAACTTCATTTCTATTAAAATAACCAATATATATATATATATATATATATATATATATATATATATATATATATATATATATATATATATATATATATATTATTATTTTTTTTTTTTCATATGAATGCTTTTATTGCTTTCAAAATGTTCCACATTTTTACAAAAATGATGTCATAGACAAGAGATGGTCAAAGTTGATTTATCTGAAACTGATGGAAAACAGGCCTTCATCATATTAATCTCTTCCTACATTGAGGAGTGTAGTGTCACATTATTCCCACATGGTGGCAGACTAACCTAGAGAACCGTTTCAAGATAACTGCAGCATTTATCAAAGCATGAGAATGCTCAACATGTCAGCTAACAGTTTTACACCAGTAGAGTTAAACTCATTGTTCATGTACTACAGGATAAAGCTGATGTAAAACCTTGAAAACAACTAAAAATAAACGTAACTGTCTCAGGATAAAAAACAACCACACATATTTTTCTGTGTGAGTCTCTCTGTTAGTAGGCCTGGTACTGCAGAAGGCAGTGCATTTCAAACTTAAACTTCAAGCTATAATAGTCTAAAGGGAAAACGTCTCAGTGTCAGTTTCAGCAAGGTGATACAGTCTTACCGCTGGCACTCTGGAAGTTTGGAAGACTCTTTTTTCCCCCTGCATGCCTACTTCATCCCACTTGCTCCAGACAGAGACAAACTGATCCGAAATTAGACCAGCACAATAATGTTGATTTCAGAACACAGGACGCTGGGGTGTCTTATTTTGTTTCTTGATTTTCTCTCTGTTTGTACAGGCACGCTTGTTAGATCACCAATCGGATGGCAGATAGAAATGAGATTCTTAATAAAGCTTGTGATTGGAATGAACGTTGCAGGAAATTACAATCAATACTTGGCTTCAGATACTCATCCGATATTGAGCCCTTTAGAAGATGAAAAAAAATGCATTGCAAAATGTAGGAAACACGGTTGAACTGAAAAACAGAGGAGAAGCCTGCTGTTATCAAACTTGAGGATACCTCTGATAAGTGGGAGAACGGCTTTTATTTAGATCTTGAAACAAGAGGTAAACAAAACAATTGAGCTGATTGAGATGAAATCTTGCAGATGGGGAGATTCACACACACCTGGCTTGAGATCAGATCGCATTGAGCTTCTCTGTTTTTTTTTTCACCCTGTATATCTAGAGGACATTACGAATGGAGGCCCAGCTGCATTTTGTACATAAAAATAAGTTGTTTTTGTCCCATAACAACAACGCCGAAATTGACTAATCGATATTGTTTATATCACGGCTGTGAAAAATCTCACATAAATGTGTGAACATTTACAGCATTCTCCTTCACATTCATGTGGGCAGACACACATTGACACATAGAGCGTTTTTTCTCCTCAGATTTTTTATGGCTTGGCTGAGCCGAGGTCCTCGTAAATCTAGAGATCGGGAAATAAATGCCAACGGCCCTTTGCCTGAGTTGGTCAGGCGAAAATGAATGGAATAAAACAGGGCTTAATAGCACAGAGCAGGTAATTACCTTCTCTGGCCTGCTCTGTCCGTGAAATATGATAATATTGCACACTAATAAGACCCAAACTCCCTAGTGCCCATCCACAGGCGTAGAAATGGTCACTATGTTTTACAAGTTATAAGGGGGTATCCTTATTTTGTGGTTTTTTTTTTTTAAATTTGACGCCTGTCAATATTTATAAGAAATAATGAGCCCCCGACTCAGGAAGTTAAAACTGATAATATTAAGATCCTATCCAAGTCAGCTCTACTGATTATGGTAGGCTATAAATAACTAAATAAACAAAAAAACATCACACAACACAAATATTTTCTGTTTTTAACAGGATTACCTTACTTAAAGGTGCTATATGTATTTTTTAGCGGCCTCTATCGGTTATGTTTCAGATTGTAACCAACGTTTACAAGAGAGCTCATGCTCTTGCACGTGCTCGAACACAAGAGTGAGCACTCATGGTACACGGCCACACTGAGACTTTCTTACACACCGGAGAAAGCATCACACAACATGCTGGAAACTCATGTAAACTCTCACTGCAACGTTACAGATAATACCGTTAGGCTACTTTTATCAGCTTGACGTTGAACTAATGCTCCATGCTCGTACTATGATAATGTTACATTTGTGGTGTTATCTAGCATAAATCTTTCACAATCAACAATGTCAACATAGGTGAATGTATAATTTGATACGAAACTTAGTGAACTAGACTAAACAATTTTCAGTAACAGTAAGAGTCGAAGGATGTAACATTACTGTACTGAACGTGTCTGGAAATGTGTGTTATAAACAATATGATAGTAGTGGGATGAGTGACGTTAGACAGTAGATCAAGTACATAAAATAAAAGTTACATCCTAAAGCACCTACTTTTTGGTTATCCTGGAAGAGTCTTTTGTATTCATTTCATGTCTCATATTTGTAGTTTACTTTGATTTCATTACATTGTACCATTATTTCAGCATATCTGAAAACGTGTAATTTATCACAATAAAAATAGTGGCGGTCTCTCCATAATTCAAACGCTCTTCGACCTAAGTCTATCCGATTCACGTTTGGCCTGACGAGCTTCAGCAGATACATTTTTTTTATATATATATATATTTATGTGTAGTTTGTGTTGGAGTGTGTGTTGTGCTGGAGGCAGGAGTTTTTTGGTATTATCAGACTCTGTGTCGTCAGCTGCAGTGCCATCGCATAGACTGTATATAAAGGAGAGAGGCTCGAGGGCGCGCATGCACGTCACATCCGATGGATTTTGCAGAAAATCCGACCCGGAGACTTCACATAGAAATAGGACATACCTCTGGCCTTCAGAGGTAATAGCAAAACCCGACAAGTGGATCATTGTAATGTGTGATTACAACCCCTTCACACACAGGTAATAAAAAAAGGATTCATTTTGGAAGAAAAGTTACATATAGCACCTTTAAGTATATATTTTTTTAATAATAGTAATGTTATCACTAGATTTTAATTGGACTTTATCATAGATTTGAGTGTTATCTGAGATTTAGTGAGTAGTATTTGGTTGGTCATGTGATCTTAAAATGGTGGCATCTATGAGGTGGAAGCACTCAGTAGGCCTACACGTGATTAAAACAGCTTTTTTTATGCCACTGCACACTACTTGTCAATTTACTTTGTCGTTTAAAGACACCATAAAATCAAGATTATTATTATTTTTTTTATATGTGCACCCAAAGTATATTCAGAGCATTATCATTTTGCACTGAAGAAAACATACTACAAAGAACATGAAAGATAACATGTAAGGAGTAACGTGTGCGATGTGTGATATGAAAAAAAAAAAAAAAAAAAAAACACAACTTGTGCTGAGCACAGGGTTTTAAGGCCTGATGGAGATGCACTCATGGGACAGTTTAACCTGAGAGACAGCGACAAGATTGATTTGTCTGACACAGGGAGATTACATTCAGGGATTCACCTGTATTAGGCAAGGGCACAGGCAATCGAAGAGCAACCAGACAACAGCCTGACCAGCCACAGAACCTCAGAATCAGTTTATTTAAATGGTCTTATATTTTTTTCTATTGTTTTTATTTACTTTTATTTTACATTTTAGAATTGTACTTGATGTGTTGGCTATAGTTTATTATTATGTGCTATATTATAAAACAGTCTTGTTTTATCAGATTCTGTTTCTGTGCCTATTGCATATTTTGGGATTATTCTGCGTAGGCTGAGGCTAGGCTATGCTTTGTTGTGTAAAGGCCTAGTGCATATTTTGGTAAACGTTGACGATTGTCATCCGGGTAAGATACTACCATAGACAGTAAAAGAAAGGGTATTCCATGCATTCAGAAAATTATGATACTGTACCAGGACTGCAGACTTGCATTCACGAACGCAAAGAGGACGCAATTTTTTTCCATGGCGAAAAAATAACAAGAATAGCCTATAAAGCTCAGTCTGACTTCGTCATACTCATATCTAATGAACTTCACGTCCAAAAATGTTTGTGGGCGGAGTTCGGGCGGCATCCAGGCTACTATAAAGCAGGCAGACGTGGTGGAATCATTTTACTAGCTGCGCATGCGCGAATGCCGAATGACAGCGCAGATGAAAATCAAAATAAAATCCGCTTTAAACGTCATGCCAAAAATAGGTTATTTGGTCGCCATGGAGAAAGCGAATGAAGAAGGTTTCTGACTTTTCACTGGAACTGACGCAACTGACCCGAAAGAACACACATGACAACAATCATGACAACAATTGGGATGAATTTTAAAAAGGTAAAACACATTTATTGTATATAAGAAGTTGTATACATCTTCACTAAATGATTAATGTACATAACAGATTAATGCTGATTTGATACTGCCAGAGCTGCAATTTGGTGTCTCATATGTGACCTTGTTATTTGTAACGCTGTGACTATCCACCTTATTCCTATACCCCATGACGCTTTGCGCGAATTATGGGAGTAACTTCCATTAAGTTTTAAACAATCAGTGAAAGGCTCGCTCTATGAACGCAATACGTTAAAAAAGTGTCACAATGAGATGTCATTAATCGACTCACCCTTCAACCATCAAACATTAAAATGAAATTTAAAAGTAAAAAAAAAATAACTTCAGCATTACGTGACACTATATTAAAGTGATTTTCATCATTTTGACAGATATAATTTGCATTTACCCATGAAAACAAACCTAGAAAGAGATGTGAGGATTTGAGGAGAATAACAAAAGATTCTTTGTGCATTCCAGTGAATTATTAATGGAATATTGTAAATTAAATTCTGAGAAAACAGACCACAAATGTGCCGAATATGTTGTCCTCATACTTTTGGGGATTACAAAAGGAAAAAATAAAAACCATCATGAGGAAAAGGAAAGCAGCTTGAAAAGAGAAAATTCCAAGTATAGCGTTACTTCTACATGATGTCTGAAAATTAAAGTTTCCCAAACTGGAAGTGCCACCCATAATTCAAAATGCAGTAAGGTCGTCAGGACGAAGGTGGATACAAATCACAAACATGTAAATAGGAAAATGCTGGCATTATTTTTGTCACTTATTGGGAGCAGTATGCTAGCTGGAGCCGTTTAACTCCAGTCTTTGTGCTAAGCTAGGCTAGCGGTGAGTGTGTCAGACAAGAGTTCCAGAGTGTGGTGGCGAGATGGGTCCGACCAGAAGAAATGAGTCTCCCCTTCAGGACCCAAGCGATCCGATTGGTTCAAAAGCTAGTTTTATGGGTAATCGCTTTAGTGCCTGGTTACAAATCACTTTATTATAAGAGACATTTGAAGTCGATTATAACGAATCATTCATTTATTACTAACTTATATGTTTCATATACTAGTATATAACCAAAGCTGCTAGATTGTAAATTTAAACATTTCTCGTTCTTAATGTTTAAACACAGATTTAAGCTTTAAACAACTACATTCTCGACTTAAAACCTGTTACAATTACATTTCATGACACAATAACAGTAATATTTAAAAATTTCATGGACTTTCTCCTCTGCTGTTGACGCAACCTACTATGAAAATCGCTTAAACAAATAAACGTTTTACTTGAAAAGCGCTAAACAAATATAAACGTATTACTTGATGGCAACAAACTGCTTTTATCAAGTTACTCGCGAGAACATATTTAGATCAGGCATACTACTGGCATACTATGGGGTCCTAAGGGGGGACTCATCTCGTCGGGGGACTCATCTCGTCACCACAGACGGCACGCAGAGATGAAAAGGGTATGCATGGACTTATCTAACTCTGGGGGATATGGTGAATAAGCTAAAACCCTTACTCCCAAACCTACCCTTTACCATATTATATAAACTTATCCCTAAAACCAGGTCTTGACCCTCAAACAGGTGAGGACTGGCTAAAATGTTCGCAGCTTTACTCTCTTTGTCTTCACTCTGATGGTCTAAAACTCAAACCAGTCCTCACAAAGATATCAATACAAGTACACACAGATACACACACAGATACTGTAGGCTACATCCTACGTGTTCCAGAAGTCCCTGAGATTCAGAAGAGAGGCAAAAAAGCCATGCTGTGACTGAAAACAAACAATCAAAAAGAAAAATGTATAAGCAGTGACACAGGGAGCTTGTATAATACATTGTCTGCTGTTATAGGAGATAATACGTATCTGGAAATATTCCTCTTTGAACTTGATGTTTTATTTCTTTCATTTGTATCTCCTGCTCCTCTGGCCTGTTTTCGTTCATGTTTGATTGTCCTTTGTGTATTAACCTCTGGGAAGAGTCGTTTGTGTTTGTGTGTGAGCCTGTGTGCTGCATATCTTCACTTCCTCTGTTTAATTTGCCATCCTAGTCAATAAGAGTGGCATATTTGTAGAGCAGGATTAAGAATGACCCCTAGTAATGGATATACCCTCTTCAGAATCAATAGCCTGTCCCTCTTGTTTTGTGAAAGTGTGGCTTTGCAGAGACACTTTTATTTAGAATCTGCATATACTTGCAGTCATAATGTTATTGTCATTTTGATATATGGATGGATGGACAGACAGGCGGATGGATAGATAGATTACAATTACAGCTAAAGGTCACATTTGCTTTGTATAATGGTATTCCATCCTAGTTACTTTACATATTCTTGGTATTGGCTGATTGAAGAAACTATTCAAATGTTAAGAATTCCCCTGATTGCTATATCAAGACCACTTCTTCATCATTAAATGGGCCTACAGCAGCTTTCATTTTATGTATCATTTTAGTTGCAGTCTAGAAGCAGTGCGTATGTGTGGTTCAGATATTCTCTGTGAGTTATCACGACAAAATGTGGCAATGCCAGAAATCTCTGAACTTGCGGGGACATATTTCGGTCCCCATGAGGAAAACAGCTTATTAATCATATGATGTTTTTTGAAAATCTGAAAAATGCTAAAAGTTTTCTGTGATTGATAGGTTTAGGGGTAGGACTAGGAGATAAAATATACTGTTTGTTAACAGTATAAAAATACAATATGTCCATGGAAACTTCCCATTAAACAGTGATGCTCCATGTGGTCGCGCATGTGTGCGCACATGTTCCTATGAGCAGAACATTAGTGAGTACTATATTCACCCAAGGAGAATAGAGGAGAGGGATATTTATTGCTAAAGTGAGCAAGAAATCTCTCCACAAATGAGGCTTTCTGGGACTAAGGGCTGTCAATCACACACGAGCTGACAGGATCATGTTGAATAGACTGCGAGCCAATTACCAGTTCACAACTAAGATCAGAATGGACAGGGCTTGAGGCTTTTTTCCTTTTAAATAAGGGTTCGGTCAGTACCAGTATCTCACCTCTGAGTTTGATAGGAACGGACACACAAGCCTGAATATGAAGGGTGTAGCTGGGGTACTTGCTTCTGAGGATCTGAAGAAGGTCATCTAAGCCATCAGCAGAAAGAAATCCACCTCTGTGTTTTCATACGCCACAAGTACCTTTTTCAAATCGAATACTCAGACCTTTCTCGGCCATTGATCTGAAAAGCTGTTTTTTTTTCTAATCCTGAGATTTCATTTTCTCTACCTCTTTATATTTTAATGTTTTTTTCTGAAGTCTTCCACCACACAGACCTTCCAAATCACCTGTTGGTGTGAGATTCATTGATCTTTTGCCCAAAAGTCTCAAAGTCGATTTTTCTGTTGGTCCAGCGTGAAGGTTGTTGCTTCCCATATAGTTTTCAAATATTTAAGATTGGTTAACATATCTTAAAATGCAATTTATTCCAGAGATGTTAGGAATAAATTACAGCATCACATGTACATTCAGAATTCAAAAAAAAAAAAAAAAAATGCCGATGTGGTGCTTGAAAACGCTTCATTTGTCTCAAGGTAAATAAACTATATTACAAAATGGTTAAACGAAGTAACGTTAAAGAATGTATTTTTAAAGTTTTATAGTGTATTGTTTAACACCATGCAGGTGAAACAAGCTAAATGTTAATATTTTTGAGTATTATTTCAATAAATGTGACTGAAAACTTAATTAATAAGACAGTGAAATGCAATAGAGTCTAAACATAATACTGCAATTTTAATATGCAAAAATTGTGATATGTACAAATGTGTATGTCGAGTAGATTCGTCATACGTAAATAAATTATGTTTTGTATTGTAAATACGTAAGTATTATATGTTTCTGCACATATAAAACTTAATTATATGTATGTATGATAGAACTACACTTTACGTATAAATACATACGTATTCTCATGAGAGATAACATTAACGAAAACATCGCGAGAAATTTTAGGTTTGTGTGTTAGCACCCCCCACCTAGACAATGGTTGTCTATACTGGAACAATCATTCATAAAACGCATTCAACTTTAGTTAACAAAGATATGAAACTCGCCGAGTGTGTCTGGGGGGTTCACTGATACGCTCAGAACAAAAATCGCTGCAAAAGATGCTTTCAACAGGTTTAATCTAGTTTTTGTACCAAGTCAAGTGAATGGAGTTCGGAACAAAAACTGACGATTCAACTGCTGACTATAACCGCTCTATTTCATCAGAAACGTTCTTAACAGGGCATTAAGTGTAAAATACCGAACTATCCCTTTAAAATTTTGGTGGAATTTTTTTTCTACAGGATTCTATGATAAAAAGAAATTTTAAACACACAGCATAAACTTTTTAACAATATTGTTAGCCAGTGCATTTTTCTTTGAGTTATAGAAAACATTTGATGGTATTGTTGGTGGTATTCAAAAAAACATCTGATTTTCTAAGCTGTAATGTGTATACGAGTTGAAAATGTCTCAATGAATGAATTGTAAAATGAACTTGATTTTAACCTGGTAATTTAGTCTGTATTAAAGAAATCCAGCTAATTTTGTCAGTATATTAAAAAAAAGATAAATTGAATATGTGGTTTTCAGGCTGTCTCAGTGTCTGGACTTTTCACAGGGAACAGAAACATACAATCAATAAGTAGTTTAAATTGTTGCGCGCCTGTCCCAGATTTCATGGTTCACCAGCCACTGAAAGCCACAGCTGATCCAGAAATGATTCTAGATACCAAACTTTTCTCGCTCCACTTGTTCATCACTGGTAACTATTCATGCTATTCTTATAATGGTATTCTCCGTCTTCACCCGTAGCCGATTCACACAGAGGGATGTGGGTCCCGAATAACAGACTTAGGTTTTTAGACTTAATAGTAACCTAAAAAAGAGGCTTTAAATGTGTCTTTGTAACAATCATGCATTGAGAGCAAAAGAAAAAGAACCCAGACAATTCAGAAGTTTATGCATCCATCTAACCTTTGAAAGTGGAATGGAGATAAACAGAAAGAACTTTCTGCCTATCAAGGAGGAGTTCTCAATCATGGCATCAAACTAAAAATGTAAGTGTCGGTGGTGAGACCACAGGAAGCAGCTGCTTTGGTCCTTGTGTTGTGATTGTCGATCTCTAGATGAACAAGCGCCTCCTAAAGTTCCTTTGTCTTTGTATGATGAACTATATTCAACATAAAAATGTGTTTGCTTCCATCCCAGCTAACTTGCTTAGACTTTTCAGGGTTAAATGAGGTCAGAATCAAAGCCCTGCATGCTGGAAAAGGGGCCCCTCTGTTGGGCCAGATTATGCTGTGAACCTCACTCACTCATGACGGACCGTGCGCTGTGTTTGGAAACACTGGCCGTAATTTGTGCCCCAAAGTCGCAGCATGAGCCTGGGGGGGTCTTCGGATGATTTTCAGCAGATCTCTCTGTCGAACGTCTGAGACCAGGTCAGAGCTTCAGAGATGGCTGGTTAACCTACTGACCATGACAGGTTCCAAGAGGAATTGAAGAATGTGCTGGAACATCTGGAATTTTCGATCAGATGTCAGACGATCGTGTTTCCAAGCGCATGTCAAAGTGATGTTGTGCAGTGAGCCAGTGCGTTGAACTGCATGTAATGTTTGTTTACATGACAGCATTACCAATAAACCACATCGCATTTCTCCGGTTTCCTCTTCATTCGCAATTCTAACTCTGCTGTGTCTGTTTCCTTTTGCCAGACATGTCAAAGGATCACAGGATTGGCCCCTCAACGGCTTTAGTTACTTGGGTAGCGCATCGCAGCACAGAACAAGCGATGTGTGCATTTATCATACAAAAATAAGGAGAGATTTGAAGGTTGGAATGATGAGAGTGACAGTTGAGAGATGGTGCAGCGAGAGAGAAAGATGAAAGGTGCAGATGAGACCCTGTGCTGGCTCCAGATCTGATTAACGTCCACTGATGTGTGAGAGATTCACTCTCCCGCTCTCCAAGGAAGTGTGTCCTAATGGGCTTCACCCGTCTTCTTCCTTATCACTGCCAACACCATTGCTACAGTTACCGACCGTTATCTGACTAACACAATTATGTTCCGGTCCTCATGGTGTCATCAGTGGGAGTCTTGTAGGTTTTTGTATTATACTGAAAATGCATGAGATGGTGAGAGTAGATCTGCAAAGCCAATAAAATATGATAAATAAATATTAAATAAATGTAAAATACATATATATTAGGGGTGTAACAGTTCACAAAATTCACGGTTCGGTTCGATATGATACACTTGTGTCACGGTTCGAGTACGGTTCGGTATGTTTCAAATACAGCAAAAAGAAATGGCAGAGAAATTCCCTTGATTTAATTTTTTTAATTATATTTTTATTAAAACTAACATCATAAAGTATGATACTTTTTAACTTAGAGCAATGATGGAACTATACTTGACTTTACTTAGGAGCATTTAAAACAAAACAGCTCTTTGGACAAAATGAAATGTAATATTGTAGTAGTTATAAACAAAGGTTTATTTTAGTTTAGATTAACATTTGAGGGCAGCAATTGTATTGATAATGTCAAAATACAACAGACGTGATGTTACTTAAAAGCATTATAGCCTACTATTCCTGCCAAACTTACAGATAGTAGTGTTATACAGTAAATCCATGGTGATGTTGCTGATCTGTGGACACTGGGTAATTAATTGATGGCACAATGTTTCTTCCTGATTTCCACGTCAGCGCTGTTTAATCCATTAATAATGGAGAAATGTGAATGTTTCTCACTAGATCTCGCAGAGATGTTATTACTTCAGTGGCGAATTCAAATGTTTTCTTTACTGGATTTGTTTGTGTAGTAACAGTGCTGATCAAGATCGGCTCGCGCTGCATTGGTCCAAACTGATAAACGGTCCGTGATCCAGACAACCACACAATAACGAGTAGCTCAGGTTCGTTCCGCTTACATTACATTTGCAATTTGATGTTAGACAATGTTGTGGTCACGCCAGCGTCTCTTACATTATGAACGCGATTGCCACGTGCAATGCGCATACATTTGAAGTAACGAAATGTTGAGTCGGCAGGACAAATGAACTGAACGAACCGTTCGAATTTAAAGATGCGTACCGTAAACCGAACTGAAAGCCTCGTACCGAACGGTTCACGAAGCAAACGAAGCAAAATGTAGATCTACATCTGGGAGCGATCTTTTTTTTTCTAGGATGATAAGGTAACACTTATTAATGATATTAACCCCAGTGACGGTTAGGTTTAGGGACGGGGTTGGGGTAAATCATATATTTATATATACAGTAATAACGTTAAGTCAACGCCATTCATTAACTAGCTGAAAAGCGATTATGTTATAATTATATTGTGCAAATCATAAACACAAAAAGAATCCAGAAAATGTTCAATAAATACAACTTCTGAAAAAAAAAAAAAAAAACATTTTATAAGCCCCTTTTTATTGTTAATTTGAATAATACATTTTTAAATAGTTAAAAAAATGTTGATTGCAAGACCTACTTCCATTTTGATTATTACATTTTTATTAAACATTGAAAATGAGATCCACAAAAATAAAACAGAGTTCCCTACATTGAGTCCATGGTGTTTATTGACCTGGACATGTGACATTGACACTAATAAATGTATAACGCCAGTCGTTGCATATAGGCATGAGGCGTCTCTTCATCATCCATAGGTGAAGCTGATAAGTTTGCTTTTGCCTAGTCTAGACTCTGTTAAGTGAAAGCATCTCTGTAATGGTGTTAAAGGTGTCTGAGCGTTGATGGATCGTAATGCATTCACTCATTCACTCTGGGTATGAGAACGTCCTTTGACGTCTAGCTTCGGGGCTGCCTGTCGATCGTGCCTCCAGGGTGTTTTGTAACTACGTTACCCATGGTTATCCATCATGGTGTTAGAAGAGAGTGTTGGTAGCCATTCAGCTTTAGCATCTTTATCTCTCTCTGTCTAGCACTCTAGCTGTAATGCGCAGGCCTAATTTGTTTAGCGTGCGCAGAGTGTCCATTAGGGATGGGGTTTGTATGCCTGGGTGTCTAAGTTGTGGAAATGGTGACAAATCACACATAGATTTTCCTCTCAGTTTAATGCTGGCAGTGTACAGGAACAACAAGATATATTTTTTAATGTAGAGAGGATAGTTTATCCCCCAAAATTTACATTTTCTCATCATCTATGTTTTTCCTCATGAAATAGTTTTGTTATTAGTTATTTAGCACAATAAATTAGTTTATATGCACAGCAATATGCTGAAAACTATCCAAAATCAGATTGTTCCAAAAGCCTGAAAGTATAACGTGTTATATGATGTCAAAACGTAAATAAGAACATATTGGTTACCGTAACGTAACCTTGGTTCTCTCTATTCGTTGTATTGCGTAGTAATTTTACGCTACAGGAAAGATTGATATCTTCAAGATATTGACGCCAAAAAATTATCCTTAATTTTGTATTCATTGTCAACGCAGTGCAGCAGCTAGCAGACCTTGAGCTGGCTGTCTAGCGTACTCATTTGCTGCCCTGCGGTAATTGCAGCAGCCTACCACTGAGCCTGGCGTGATGTCACGTCCAATGAAGTGTGCTTGCGCCCCATTGCGTCTTAGTCCGCCAGACTAGGTGTGACTTTGCTTATATAGGCAGGACTCTTAGACTGTTTCCCTGATTTCCATTTGTTAAGCAAAGCTCTCAACATTGCTGGAGAAGCCGCCGACATCTGAGGAGTGAACAGCCAGCTTCTTCTAGAGAGAACCGAGGTTTCGGTTCGTCTGATCGCCGCACTTTATGGGCTTGAAAAAACTGAACCGGAGGTATGGGCGTGGCACCCACACCACGTCCTCTGTGTTGGAATACGACGGCTCGCTTACAGCAATGGCTGGCTGTTTCATATGTGTCGTCCTGATTGCTTGAATGAGGAACATTTTGTGATAACTTTGTGATGCGTGAGCAGCGGGTTTATTAGTAAGCGTGAGCGGGCTATGAGACTGATGGCCGTGTGACAGAGCAGGCATAGAGTAGGCGTGAGTACAGAATTGTGGGTACATTTATCTATATATCTATATCTAACACTCTAACACTCGAGCGGCTTTTGCCAGCTTCATGAGAGTGGGCTCTGTGGGAATGAGAGTGGGAATGTGAGATGTGGGCAGCACTTAGGATGCCAATGGTCTGGTTACCTGGTTCGCGGTAGAAACGGCGGTTGTGTGCAAGCGAGTAGGTAGTATTACCGGCTCGCTGGCTGGCGATTTCACCGTTGCAGTAACCTATTTCTAAGAGGACTGACAGGGTGAGATATTTCGAGACCGTGGTCCGGCCGCGGCGGGACTTGACCATCCTTTCCTTCTTGTTGCCACTGGAAGGACTTCACATGCTTGCGTAGCTGCGAGGACAGAGGCTGAGCTGGACGTTCGGTAGCTTTTCGTGCAAGAGACTAATCACGTGAGCGGCCTGCAGCTGAGCTGGAACGTCACTCCTTAAATCGGTGGCAGCTGGATATGGGCCTTTCTCCTCCCCTTCTGAGAGGCGACATCAACTTAAAGGACAACTCCGGCGCAAAATGAACCTTTGGTCTAATTACACATTGTTACCTAGTCAACCGTTATCTGAGATTTGTTTTCATGATTGCCGAATGTAAATAGTTTTATCTATAAAAAAGTTTAGCCTATAATGCTAGTATAACGGTAGTATATTGGGCATAGAGTAATGACAAATAAAAATCGCTTGTTATTACCACTAACAAGGCTCAAAATAGCCCCACAGTAACACGGTAGCATAATAAGGTCCCTACATTCAAACCGAGGCATTGAGAACTTTGTCAGTGTCCATACAGTTTAATAAAAATATATTTATACACACATAGTCAACTTCGCGAATACAGGAAGAAGCCATCTTTGAAATATAGTCTCTACCAGTCAATCTACGAACGCCGATCCAAGTGCGGACGGACCATATGAGATTCTGCACAGTTCAGCGCACTTCAATCGGCGTTCGTAGATCCACTGGTAGAGACTATATTTCAAAGATGGCTTCTTCCTGTATTCGCGAAGTTGACTATGTGTGTATAAAATATCTTTTTATTAAACTGTATGGACACTGACAAAGTTATCAATGCCTCGGTTTGAATGTAGGGAACCTTATTATGCTACTGTGTTACTGTGGGGCTATTTTGAGCCTTGTTAGTGGTAATAACAAGCAATTTTTATTCCAGATAACGGTTGACTAGGTAACAATGTGTAATTAGACCAAAGGTTCATTTTGCGTCGAAGTTCTCCTTTAGAGAGCGCAAGACACGTCAGTGGAGTCTCGCGGAGAATGGTGCATTCCACGACTCTGTGTGGAGTTCCAGCAGGAAGGCCAGGATAGAGCAGCTGTCACCTCGGCATCCTTCCGCCTCGCATCAGGCGACTCTCTGTGAACGGCGCTTCTTGTTGCGTGGTCCAGCAGAGGGCGGAGTGACAGCTTCGCCATTGAACACCTCGAGTCAAGCCCACAGGGTCGATATCAGAAGTTCTTCACAGTGGACGCAGCCTCCTGACGAAGTAGCGAGGGCTAATTTTTTTGGCTTCAATATCTCGAAAATATGAATCTTTCCAGTAGCCGTAATCTAACTTATGCAATACAAGAGAACCTCTTGTAAGAGAATGTGAAGGTGTATCAATGAGATATTGTCAAAAATGTGTTCTCTGGGCTTTATTTAAACAGTTTATGACCGTTCCCAAATAAAACAGTTTAAGGAGTTTACATGACCATGTTGTCAGGTTACAAAGACTGTGCAAGTAAACACACTAAGTGATTCAGAGTATTAGCAGGTTCCAGGCTACTTGAAATTTCTTTCAGAAATGATGGCTTTAAAATATTATGGCTGTCAAAAGACTGACATAAATTGAATATGATAAATCTTAGACCTATTCAGACCATGAAAGAAAACCATATGACTGTATTATTTATAGCCTCCACAAAATCTTACAATAACATTGATTATTATAAGTGCTAACTGAAGTTATGTTGTCTTTTGCTTTAAATGTTTGAGATCTTTAAAATTCGGCAGATTCTTGATTGGCTGTCAATGTTTTTATCATTCATCACCTGGGGTAAGAAAATCATTCTGAAAGTGATTCCATTGATATTGTTCTTTTGTCATTATCATTAGCTGTGGTGTGTACTTCCCTATTCTCATAGAATTAGAATGATTATTGAAACTTTAAAGTTAATTATTGTTATAGTTAACTTGGTTTGAACATACCTTAACAGTTTGAGACAAGTTCTTTTTGAGAAAATAAGTAATAAGTGATAAAGTTGGGCTTTGTTCTTGCTTTTAGTATAAACGACACTATTGAACTTTTAATGTGCAAAACTTAATGAATCAGCAGCAAAGCCATAAATTCCCTCTGTCATGCAGACAGTATAATGATTGTAGAGAGAGAGGAAGAGGTTGCATATTCTTGCAGTCTGGGTCAAGAGTACTACTGATCTTCCTGTCTTAGGATCTATTATGGATAGACTGGTTAACCTTCCATATACTGAGACCACTATATTGGTGCCTGTAAAATACTGGTTGTGGAACTCAAATACAGCGTAAAGAGCATTGAGATAAACTAGCTCTGAAAAATGGCCAGATTCAAATACAATGCTGCTAAATTACTCAGCAATAGTAATACAGATAGAAAGTTGCAAAGCAATAACGCCCCCCTAGCCCACTAACTATGCAGGAAATCACTGTGGTTTCCTACAAGGGCAACCCAGTAGCTGCCAAAAGTTTGTTTCAGATCTCTTTAGATAAATAACTGAGAAGTAAATATCATGTTTCATAAGGCATTCATGAGTTCAGTGTGAAAATAAAATCGCATTGTCCTGCATCTGCTTTTGCGGATCTGCGGTGAATATCTTCTTAAGATGAAAAGCTGTCATGAGATTTCTGGCTGGATCTGTTTTTGTCTTTACCTAGAGACAGTACAGAGCTCAGAAATGGAGCTCATTCTAGAACAAAAAGGCCAACAGGATAAAGCTTTGAAAGGCTGGGGCTATTCTCAGGGATTTTTATCGTCATGTCTTATCAAGTGATCGCAGACCTGACAACATTACGTGCACAGAAAGAGAAAAGAGTGTGAAATAGTGACTGGCAACAAGGATGCACAAGTTCTATTCTCTTTCACTTTCTACTTATTGGAATGGGATGAATAACTGTCTGCTTTACAGTGTGGCAGGCGAAGCTCTTTGCTCAGGGAGGGATTTCTTAGGAGATGGGAGAGGAGATCAGGGGGGTGTTTATGGGGGAGCTTGTAAGCTTGCATTGTTGCCCTGGGCTTTCCCACACTCTCACTTTTGTGTGTCCAGTCCCTTGCAAACTCAGACATGATGAATTACCTGCTGCACGCTGCATGCCATGTGGTTCAGTTGAACTGGAGTTACTTTCGCCGCTATGGTTATACCTCCTCCCCCATCCCTATACTCATCTCTCAATTTGCTTCCTTCCGTTCATGAGCAGACTATCACTCTCCCTCCCTCCATTATGTTCCTCACTCTCGAACTATCTATCTTGGAACCCGAGGCACACGGCCGCACGCTGTTCAACTTCTCTCTCTTTCTTTACCCATTAGCCTTGTCCAGCCCGCCCCTCATTGGCGGCCTGTGATGTCCAGAGGGTCTCTAGATCAGTATCCCCTCCTCCTCATAAAAAGCCTTTCTTTTCCTCTTAAATGCGAGCACCAAACTGCTGGCCATTAAATGTTTGGTCCACCACAATCAGAGACATTAACACACGGAGTGAGTAGCTCTGAAAAGCCTGTTAGAGTGTTAGGTGAATTCAGCATGGCAGACGACCCTTGCAGCGAGCCTCGTAGTACCACAAGCCCAGTGGCTTTAGCTGGAGGTTGAAACCTGGACTGAACTTTTGGGATTTCAGTGATATATTATATTATGATATTTATCCAGCCTTGGGAACATAAGAGACTGCTCATATATATATATATATATATATATATATATATATATATATATATATATATATATATATATATATATATATATATATATATTCTATGTCAATTTATTTGTTTTTTGTTCAAATAACTCCAGCCTTGGGGAACATAAGAGAGTTTTCATTTGTATATATATTCTCCAGAATATATGGAACATTCTAGAACAAAAAGGCCAACAACAGATAAAGCTTTGAAAGGCTGGGGCTATCTTAGGGATTTTTATCACAAAAAATGTGATTTTTATCACATTTTTATCTGTTTTCTATATCACAAAAGTCAAAGAATAACAAAGTATTTGCTTCAAATGAAATGCAACCTTGTTCATCTTGAACAACTGAGATGTGTATGTGTGTGTGTGTGTGTAAATGCATGTGTGTGTGTGTAGATCCACTAAAACAGGTAAAATACATCTGCATATCTTACTGTTTTTCAGAGGTCAACAGATTGCTTTCTTTTGTGGTTCCATGTGCATGTGGCTTTTTTTGACGTGAGTTTCCTTACAGCAATGAATCTGCGCAACAGCACAACCTGCCTAATAGAACAATCTGTAGAGTGAAGAGTTGGATTTGGCCCTCAATCCAAGCCATTATAACTGGCTGACCTTTGAGGGTGAAAGGGGGAGAGAGCAGGTGACCAGAGTTCAATCCTTTTACAAATGTGCTAAAAAGGTAGAGAGTGAAGCATTTCTTTTGGACAAAAAGTCAACAATTAAGCTTTGATGTGGCTCAAAATGACACAGAATGGCAGAAATGCACAAATGGCACGAATTAGTCTACCAGCCAGTGATTCTATGAGGAAATTTTAACAATAGCTCTCTATCCTCCTCTAATGGCCATTTGTTTTATGAAAGAGACAAGATGAATATTGCTCGATATATTTCATTTCTCTGCTTTGACTTTGACAGTTTCTCATGAAGAGCAGAAGCTGACACTGCACTTTACAGTAACATTCAGAGACAATCCTCAGCAACCATGAGGATTGCAAGTGTCTTAAAGACATCACACACACAGCCATAGATGGGGGTTGATGGTAGTTGAGGAGTCTGAGAGCCTTGTCACGTCATTGATAGTGTTGCCATGACGAAAGCAGAGTTTTGTTTCTAGATGAATGAAGCGTGCTAAAAACCTTCTCTTATTTTACCCCATGGGGAAATTAGGTCATTGGCATGCAGCCTGTATGGGGTGTAAATTGCTGTCTTAATTGGACACTTAGAAAGTCCCAGTTGGAGCAAAGAGCAAATGGATAAAGTAATGCTGGTTATACTGGTCAGTGTTCAGCTCTGCAATCCAGATCTAGCAAAGATTATACATTTTACCTCGCAAATGTTTACTTGTAGTTTATTGAATACATTGTACCTTATTTATAAAATGATAGTTCTGGAGGGGAGGTTATAGTAAATGTAGTTTACATACAAAAGAAAGTTGTCATCATTTACTCACCACACTCTTAGAAGAAAAGGTTCTATATAGAACATTAAAAGGTTCTACAGTATATAGAACATTAAAAGGTACATAGAATCTTAAAAGGTTCTAAAGTGCTACATTATTTGGAACCCCTAAAATGCGATGCATTTAAATGATCCCAAAATTCAAGGTATGGGGGTTAAAACATTTAATTAATCAATATCACACGAAGAGTGACATTTCAGTTTTTATCCTCCAAAAAGCAGCATGATAAAAATGTGATATTAAGTTACTACAACAGTTCAATAAACAATAATTTAATTATAACTACAAAATGTTGCGGAATAATGTAAATATGAATGAATAATAGCCTATAAAAAACCTTTGTGCCAAAAGGGTTCTTTCTTGTCATTATAGAACATTTTTGTTTAGCATAAAAGGTAAGGTTTTTTCTAACTGCATCTGTCAGTTCAAACCTGTGGGATTTTTTCTTCTGCTTCAGAACAACATATATATATATATATATATATATATATATATATATATATATATATATATATATATATATATATATATATATACACTCACCGGCCACTTTATATAGGTACCCCATGCTAGTAACGGGTTGGACCCCTTTTGCCTTCAGAACTGCCTCAATCTCTCGTGCATAGATTCTAACAAGGTGCTGGAAGCATTCCTCAGGGAGTTTGGTCCATATTGACATGATGGCATCACACAGTTGCCGCAGATTTGTCGGCTGCACATCCATGATGCCAATTTCCTGTTCCACCACATCCCAAAGAAGCTCTATTGATTGAGATCTGCAACTGTGGAGGCCATTTGAGTACAGCGAACTCATTGTCATGTTCAAGAAACCAGTCTGAGATGATTCCAGCTTTATGACATGGGCGCATCTCCTGCTGAAAGTAGCCATCAGAAGTTGGGTGTGGTCATAGAGGGATGGACATGAGTCAGCAAGATACTCAGGTAGGCTGTGCGTTGCAATGATGCTCAATTGGTAACCAGGGGCCCAAAGAGTGCCAAGAAAATATTCCCCACACCATGACACCACCACCACCAGCCTGAACCGTCCATACAAGGCAGTATGGATCCATGCTTTCATGTTGTGAGCGCCAAATTCTGACCCTACCATCCGAATGTCGCAGTAGAAGTCAGACTCATCAGAGCCAGGCAACGTTTTTCCAATCTTCTATTGTCCAATTTCGATGAGCTTGTGCAATTGTGAGCCTCAGTTTCCTGTTCTTAGCTGAAAGGAGTGGCACCCTGTGTGGTCCTTCTGCTGCTGTAGCCCATCTGCCTCAAAGTTCGACATACTGTGCGTTCAGAGATGCTCTTCTGCCCACCTTGGTTGTAACGGGTGGTTATTTCAGTCACTGTTGCCCTTCTCATCAGCTCAAACCAGTCTGGCTATTCTCCTCTGACCTCTGGCATCAACAAGGCATTTCCGCCCACAGAACTGCCGCTCACTGGATGTTTTTTCTTTTTTGGACCATTCTCTGTAAACCCTAGAGATGGTTGTGCGGAAATCCCAGTAGATTAGCAGTTTCTGAAATACTCAGACCAGCCCTTCTGGCACCAACAATCATGCCACGTTCAAAGTCCACTCAAATCACCTTTCTTCCCCATACTGATGCTCGGTTTGAACTGCAGGAGATTGTCTTGACCATGTCTACATGCCCTAAACTGCACTGAGTTGCCGCCATGTGATTGGCTGCTTAGAAATTAAGTGTTAACGAGCAGTTGGACAGGTGTACCTAATAAAGTGGCCGGTGAGTGTATATGTGTGTGTGTGTGTAAGCAAATAGGTACGAGAGGCTGTGCTGTATCGTGAATAAGTAACGGCTTAAGGGCGTTGTTGTTACTTATTCACGATACAGCACTTGCTCTAAGATATCTTATTGCTTTTATAAAACGGTTGCCACACAATATTTAAGTAAAAAACAATGTTAGTGCAACTTTCTTGAAGTAAAATCACTAAAAGCCTACCTTCCGCTGGAAAAAATAGTCCCCGAGTGTGAACAGCAACAACGTTCCAGTGTGTAAAATGCATGAAAGCTCAAATAAAAACAACATAGAACCGCAGTGTTGCGCAGCGATCAATAGAACCGTTGGGTGAAGCGGTCGTAGCCGTGTTTTATCGTGAATAGCACAGTGAAAAGCACAGCTCTTGACCAATCAGAATCAAGGATTCTGCACTAACCGTTTTATAAATATATGTATATATACACTCACCGGCCACTTTATTAGGTACACCTGTCCAACTGCTCGTTAACACTTAATTTCTTAGCAGCCAATCACATGGCGGCAACTCAGTGCATTTAGGAATGTAGACATGGTCAAGACAATCTCCTGCAGTTCAAACAGAGCATCAGTATGGGGAAGAAAGGTGATTTGAGTGACTTTGAACGTGGCATGATTGTTGGTGCCAGAAGGGCTGGTCTGAGTATTTTCAGAAACTGCTAATCTACTGGGATTTTCACGCACAACCATCTCTAGGGTTTACAGAGAATGGTCCAAAAAAGAAAAACATCCAGTGAGCGGCAGTTCTGTGGTCGGAAATGCCTTGTTGATGCCAGAGGTCAGAGGAGAATGACCAGACTGGTTCGAGCTGATAGAAGGGCAACAGTGACTCAAATAACCACCCGTTAAAACCAAGGTGGGCAGAAGAGCATCTCTGAATGCACAGTGCGTCTAACTTTGAGGCAGATGGGCTACAGCAGCAGAAGACCACACCGGGTGCCACTCCTTTCAGCTAAGAACAGGAAACTGAGGCTACAATTTGCACAAGCTCATCGAAATTGGACAATAGAAGATTGGAAAAACGTTGCCTGGTCTGATGAGTCTCGATTTCTGCTGCGACATTCCGGATGGAAGGGTCAGAATTTGGCGTCTACAACATGAAAGCATGGATCCATCCTGCCTTGTATCAACGGTTCAGGCTGGTGGTGGTGGTGTCATGGTGTGGGGAATATTTTCTTGGCACTCTTTGGGCCCCTTGGTACCAATTGCAGCATCGTTAACGCCACAGCCTACCTGAGTATTGTTGCTGACCATGTCCATCCCTTTATGACCACAATGTACCCAACTTCTGATGGCTACTTTCAGCAGGATAATGCGCCATGTCATAAAGCTGGAATCATCTCAGACTGGTTTCTTGAACATGACAATGAGTTCGCTGTACTCAAATGGCCTCCACAGTCACCAGATCTCAATCCAATAGAGCATCTTTGGGATGTGGTGGAACGGGAGATTCGCATCATGGATGTGCAGCCGACAAATCTGCGGCAACTGTGTGATGCCATCATGTCAATATGGACCAAACTCCCTGAGGAATGCTTCCAGCACCTTGTTGAATCTATGCCACGAAGAATTGAGGCAGTTCTGAAGGCAAAAGGGGTCCAGCCCCGTTACTAGCATGGGGTACCTAAGAAAGTGGCCGGTGAGTGTGTATATATATATATATATATATATATATATATATATATATATATATATAAGATTGTTAGTATCAACATTCTTTAAAAAGAAGAACGTTTTGTTTTGACCATTGATGGGTTTGCTGTCCATTGGACAAAAAAACGCTGAGATATTTCGGCCAGTGCCATTGTCAGTGCCATTTCGGCCAATGCCAATGGCCAGTGCCATTGTTTTGCACATTAATGTTTTTTTTTTTTTTTTTTTTTTTTATAAGGCACGTTTATATAAGCTATTGGATTTCCTAATTGAACTAAAGCCTAATCCTGGTTTTATCTAAGCCGTGTCTGTGAAACTAGGTCAGAAAGTCAAACAGGTTTGGAACAACATGAGTGTAAGGCTCAATACCAATTCACCCCTTGGCCCTACCACTCCACACTCCAAACAGAGGGCTACGAGAAAGTTCATGGAATGCATCGCAAATAACCGGCGAGATGGCTTCGCAAAGGGTTAAACATTTAAATTTAGCACCAGATGATTCCACCAAGCACTTTATTTACTCTTATAATAAAACTATAGTCATTTAAATTAAGAAATGGTGTAATAAATCACCTTTCCGATCAGAAAAGACATACATTTCGAGGAAGGGATGTTATGATCATCATGTTTCCTCAAAGTTAAGAGCAGCTGCACTGATTGTTAGTCGTTGTCATGGAGAAATCCTGTAAAAACTCTGTAACGGCAGAGCCATTGCCGATCGACTGATGACGTATCGGGTTCATGAAGGGTTGTTCCATTTCGTTGGGAATATTTCAACCCCTTGGCCCTTGTAACTCTGTTTTAAGGGCCAATGGGTACTCTCGAAACAAGGGGTTGGGCCAAGGGGTGAATTGGGATTTAATATAGGACAGTTGCTTTTATTTTTGATGTTATAAAAGCAATAAGGCCACTTGTTGCCATTTTATTTTACCACCGGTTTTACATGTCAAGCATGTTTGACTTATTGCTGTAATCCGTACTCTGAATGCTTTGTAAATATATCATAATGCTTTTTAGAGCACATAATTTAAGAATGGCATAAATCTTGTTTTGTAAATAGTTAATTTGGAAACGGTGGTCGCATAGCGAATTGACCAGTAGGATTTTAATTGAGTTGTTTATTTCAGAAATATTAATTATTATTCAGATATTAATCACATTAGCATGCCATAACTGTTCTCTGGAGTGTTTTTTTATAGTCATGAGCTGTATGGAAAAATTAAAAGTATGATGAAACAGAGTGTTGAGCAGGAATGACATCAGAACACTGAAAAGTAAATCACCGCTTGTTCCTTCAAGATTTTTCTGTGGGTTTTATAATGAAGTTTTTCGATTACTTTGTAAAAAAAAACCTGTGGTAAACATAACTTAACTATACTTTGACGTTTTGTTCTACACGTAAATTACACCCATAGCCAGAACATAAATTTTGAAGCAGTTATGTTCATTTTTTTTTTAATTTACATTTTAAATAAGTAACTAGACAACTTGGGGTCTGATTTTGTGTTTAGAATAAATGTCAAAGGATTGTCAAGTTATGTTTACTACCCATAGTAAAAACCCTATAGGAAAAATTCAAAGGAACCAGCGGTGAATTAGACTTCCGGGTTCTGACGTCATACCGGCTCTACTCTGGCATTGCTTGTTTTTGTTTCTCTGCCATGGCAACTTGGTCATGACTGCAGTTTCACAAGCTGTGTCCAAAATCTAGTGCACTCATTTAGGGGAAAACCGTTTGTAGAGGTGTCCACAACCATAGTGGACTATAAGTAAATTAGTATACAACGGATGTACACTCAATTGCTCACACCCATAATGCACTGTGAGGATTGCACTGAATGAATTTTCAGTCTTGTGACATCCACAACAGCAAGCAAAATATGCAAAAGAGGCAGCCCTTCGGCACACTCAAATTGTGTCCCAAATGACACAATACACTAAAACTGTATTCAACTGTGTAGTGAATGAATTTTATATGGTTATTTTGTCATTCAACATTGGAGTCTGATAGCCCTTTCCCTTAAGGAAAGATGCAAGTGCATTTTGTGTCCAATGTTCCACAGATTTTTGTGCATGATTTACATTTTTAAAGTGCACTTTTTCTTTTTGGAATTTTCATTGTGAACTCACTACTTGCACGATTTATACTACAAAATTATACAGAAAAGTGCATAAGTACACAAATTGGGATGCACCTTTAGTGTACAAATTGTCAATCACTCCTTCAAGTCGACTACTAATGAATGAGATAATATGTGATTTTGGATACAGCCACAAGCATGAAAGATAAAACTGACCAGTGAAGAATAGAGTACTTTAGCAATGCTAATAATAACTTGATAACGTGAAGCAAAAATTAGCGTTCACATAGGCGCTACTTGCCTAGAGAGAGTATATTTTGGATTTAGTCTGTAGTTACTACAGTAGGCTGTATGCTTTTTTGACCATTGATCCTTCATTCTTCCAAAAAATAGACCTGTACAGAAGGCTATATAAGCAAAGTGCAATTTTATAGCGATAGCTAATGAAAATCACTTAAACTATTGCGTGTTTGTTTCATTTAGTACAAGTAACGTAGACTCACTCACTGTAATCCGCGAACATCACAGTATTCCGGACACTATTGAGAATGAGGAGTTGACGTCATTGTACAGAGCCCCTCCCCTCTCCGCCATGTAGGTTGGATTCCCACGGCAAAACCGTATTGTTTACGTGTGTTTTTAGCTCGGTAGTAGAGGAGTTTCTCGCAATTCCGCACTGTTTTTCCATGCCTGGAAGTCACTGCTGCGTTAAAACTCCTCCAGTAACTCACACGAGACATATGGAAAACATAGGAACAATGGAATACAGTTTTTTAGGTGATCGAAATGGACACAGCATCAGAGAGAGTATCTGACGAGGAGACGCTGGATTGCACGGTTGGCTGATGCCTTTAGTATACGATTTTCACTGTTTGCTGTGCCTTAACGAACATACGCAAAAGTGTTGTTTGAGTGCCTTGTTCATTACTTTTTTATTTCTTTGAAATAAATGTTTGAAACAACTTGATATGGCTTAACAATATTTATTGAGAACTGAAATATATGTATATTTGGACAATATATGGACAACATAAGTAATAATTATAAAATAATAATAACTGTTATTAGTGCAAAAGAACAAATATCTTAATGCTGCTTCTCCAAATACAGCTGTTTTGCGCTTTGTGTGAGTTTGTTCCTGTAAGGTCCCTTTTCTTTCACCTTATCTTTTTGCATTGCTTTACTTTCTTCTTTTTCTCGTATTCTTAGATCCGTCTCTGTCCTGCCAAAATAATAAATGCGCAAAAATAATAAATGCGCGAATATTAAAGAGCTCTGGAATGTTTAGTCGCGTCTCTGTGGGGTTCTCATAGGGTTCTAAAGGCGTTACCGCTGGTAACCGATAGCGTCTCCTACCATCATGGCCGACGGGCTCAGACCCCGCCCAAATCTGCACGTGACTCCTCATTCTCAATAGACCGTAAATTGTATACATAATTCTTATGTCATCTTTGCCTCATCCTCTTTCGCTTCCGACTAACCCAGCTTATAGTTGTTAAAATGTATGTGTTATATATTAGAAATGACTCCTTCTACCTGTCCGAAACACAGTGAGTAGAATTTTTCAGCCGTCCGGAACACCGTGACTGTCAACGTTAGCCCACGAGTTTTCTCTTTCCACCCTAGACAATGGTTTACATGAAAAACTATCACACAAAGTGTTTCTACAAGTAAAGATACCTTAATTAAGCAGTTTAAAGCCACTATAAAATGAAATTTGGCAGCTGTCATCGTCTGCGCTTCCTTCAGTTTCTCTGTGGCGGTTGAGATCTTTATCGAGCTCGCGCCTTTAAAAGAACCAGCGCGCCTCCCGCCGTTCTCCGTTTCCCTGGCAGCCCGGGATGATTGACACGCCGAGGCTAACCGGACCCTCCCTCTCCTCTCCTGCTCTCCTCCTCTCCTCTCCTCACTTCAGCTCTGATCGCGAGCCTCAGTAACTTTCTACAGCGAGAGGGATGCAGCGCGCGCCCAGCGCAGCCTGAAAATGGCAACCCTTTGGATTTATCCGTCCCTACTTTTCTTTCTCTTATCCTCCCTCACGCCGAGTCAAGCCTTACGGAATTACCCAGAGAATGAAGGTAAGAGGACTTTGTGTTTAACAAGTAAAGCATAGGGTTAATTAATGGCTGAGGTTTGCGCGAGACACAGTTTACTTAAGTGCGATATAGGGATGATTCCTACAAATCATGCATAAGGTGTATGAAGCAAGCAGTTGAAAAATAGCAAGTGCATTGTATTTAAGTAGGGTTTGTTTTAATATTAGTTCATCGTGCCTGTCCATGTCCAGCAGAACTCGCTCTCAAAGTGTTACCGGTGGATTGCGCCTGGACGTTTATAATATACGCATTTTACACTGCACGCATGCACGTGCCAGTGATTAATGAAAATGATGGCACATGCATGGTCACAAGTGTTATTATTAATAATGCATAATTTGCTACCATACTTTGTTGTATAAAGTAGGCTATATGAAAGTCATTTGAAACATTTTTAAATATTTAAAAATAAGCAGTGAGCTATGGTTCCTCTTATATTGGAAAGTCACTGAAAAAAAGTTCAACAATATTATTTTTTTAAATAAATGTAATGGTTGTGGGTATTAGAAAGTTATTTAATGTTATATTAAACTGTTTACGTTGTTTGAAAATATATGTAGGTCTATATATAATGAATCATCTTGATAAGGATAAAAAAAAGAAAGAATAAAACAAAACAAAGTAGGCTACTGTCCAGAATTGATGCATGTGTCTGTGTGCAATGTGCCGTATGGCAAGCAGGATATTGAGAACTGAAAGTCTCATAAGCCTGATCATTTATCAGTGACCATAAGGTGATTTGTTAATGGTGTTTGCATCGTTTCTATATAGCAGTCTCAATGCACGCAAGAAAAATCTGTTCCACAATCTGTTAAATAAATAATAAAATCCTGAAATAGAACAAGTACCAGTTCCCTGCCACAAGAGTGAAAACACACAACACTGGCCAATTTAGCACTTTATTTGAAAATAAATTTAGAAATGGTAATCTATGGTTATATTAATATACTTGGAATGATGGTTTAAAGTATATCAATCCTCTCAAAGAGCATTTTTTATCTATGTGTGCCAGAGCTGTAAGTTGCAGAAAATATTTCAATATGGTTTGTGTGTGTGTGTGTCAGTCGAACAAGCTTCTTTTTTGGCACAGCTTAGCACTTAAATGTCAAATGTTGCAATTTGAGTTCAGGAAAATGCATCCTTGATAGACAATGAGGATAATGATTCCATCGAGATGCAGAGCTTTTGAAGTAATTTCTTATCCTATGCAGAAGAGTGCAATAACTTTTCTTGGTCCTTTCAGTGAATTTAGTCAATTGCAGAAAAAAAAAAAAATCTTTTTGCTTTCTGAATCTTAGAAGCATTTAGATTGCATCAATGCCAACCCTTAAAACCTGAAGAAAATGCCTTTTGTTGGAGGAAAAATACATTTGAGTGGATGATGAGTTTAAAGAGTGGAAATAAGACAAATCATTTTGTGCCCAATAAAAGGACTAAAGAGTGCTTTTCTAGTGTTGGTGTCTCTGTGGCAGTCCGTTGACTGAGAGCCGCTCTTGTGCCTTCTCTCCTTCTCTTTCCCAGGGGCTTGTTTTTTTGTAGCCTCTTTTCGTTTTCTGCTCTCATCTGAACCTTCCCCTCCGTTATCGGCCTAATTGGTTCGACTTTAGTCCACTGCCCAATGTCTTTGTATGTTTTTGTGGTAGCTTGTGTTTTTTGTGTGTATGTGACCGTTCATCGAGTGACTTTCAGCGCCAAAGCCCGGTCTCTTCTGCTTTGTCTCTGCTGTGCTCTCTGTGACTGTAAGTAACGTCGTCTCATCTGGAGGACGCCCGCTGTGCTTGCTCGCTGAGCCGTTAGACTGACCAACGTTTGTTATTTTAAGCCGCAGTGGGAGTGCGGGTGCCATGTTACACTGGAGCAATGCGAACACAATGACACGGGAGTCATTTGCCACATATGGACCAAAATGTGGAAGTCATCTAAGAAGGAATGTATTCTGAGAGGTCAGGGGACAGTGCCGTAGCTAATGTGAACAACAGAGGGTGCTTTGGAGCACTAGAATTCTTTTGTGAAGCTTTTTTTTGCGGTGGATGTTAGCACACTTTTGTGAAATAAAACATTTGGGGCAGAAACCGAAAAATTAGTTTTTATTTCACTATATTGAACAAGGTTTGTTTCCCTTTTAAGATCTTAATGCTATTATGCCAAGACATCACATGTTTTGCAGTTTGAACAAGCACACGAATGGACGCTGAACCTAAATTTACAATAAAATGAGGAAGAGCGCTAACAGCAGAGGGTTCATACCACCACCTGTTTGAGAAAAGATTATATTGAGTCTGATCCGGGTTGGCGAGCTTAATTCGGTTTAATGGCTTAAAATGAACATTTAATCTTTTTGCTGAACCCCTGGAATGGTCACTGATTTATGTTTTTTTTTCTTCTTCTTTTGCTTTAGATTAGTATTCTACCTCTGCCATGGGCCGTTTTTACTGCTCTGATATTCCTCTCTCTTTCCCTCCCTTCTAGCGAGTTTGGGTGACCTGTCCCTGTTGCATGCTTTCATTTACTGGGTAGCAGGATTAGTGGTTCAGCTTCCCCCAGGGGAACAGGGTCTGTTTGTGAAGGAGCTTCTGTTCTCCTGCCTTTTCTCCAGGTTTAAACAGTCTGGATTAGAGTGCCCCCATGGCCAAATGCCTCCGTCTAAAACAAGCAAGAGAGAGCACACACACACACACATTATCACGGATTCAAGTCTTATGATAACGTATATTTGATTTGCTAGATTACGGCAAGTCAAGTTGTATTCTAAAATTAGAATCAATATTTAGACTGTCAAATGATTAATCGTATTAATTCGCATCCAAAATAAAAGTTTGTGTTTACATAATATATGTAGGTGCACTGTGCATACTTATTTAATGCACACACATGCTTGTATATATTTAAGAATTTGTTTCATGTATCTACTGTATGTAGATTATATATAATTTATATTATATATAAATTATTTTATATATAAATAATATTTTTTGCTTAAATATACATGCATGTGTGTGTATTTATATATATATATATATATATATATATATATATATATATATATATATATATATATATATATATATATATATATATATATATACAACATAATTATACACAATGCACCTACATATATTATGTAAACACAAACTTTTATTTTGGATGTGATTAATCTCGATTAATCATTTGACAGCCCTAAAAATATACATTTGATGAGACCGTCCATCCATCCATCTTTCTGTCTGTTTAGCTGCTGTATATAGCTAGATAGACATACATCTAATTTCTCAGAGGTTTATCTCACTTTTTCACAAATGTCTATGGATAAATTAATAGATATATGTATATATATATATATATATATATATATATATATATATATATATATATATATATATATATATATATATATATATATATATATATATATATATTAATTTAATGTATATATGTGTATATATATATATATATATATATATATATATATATATATATATATATATATATATATATATATATATTAAATTAATATATTATTGCTAAACTATATACAATAATATTCATGTGTATCGCATTCCTCAGATTATTTGGTTTTGGGTAAAAATAAATATTTCGGTATTGAAATCTTTGCATCTGGTCTCATCTTGTTCCAAACATGTGTGACATTCTTTTTTGGTGCATGCAGTGAACAAAACATCAATGGGGTCTGATGTTCCTTTGGGCCCCATTGACTTGGTTTAAACAGTTTTTGTCCATTCATTCTACAAAATACCTTCTTTTATGTTGTGCAGAACAAAAGAAAGTCCAAATTTGTCATTTCTTTGAGATCTCTTCGAATTGATAAATTGAGATTACTGGAGACTATTGATCTATTTATCGATTATACTTGTTTAACTATGTAATTGGAATGGGAATCATAAAATATATTATTCTATGATTAATCACATCAGTGTAATTGGATTGCTTTTAGCACCATCATTATTTTGTTCATGACCTTGAGCTGACGTGGACATTGATTGTCCACCCTACCGCTCTGATTCACCTCAATTACTGGGATTACTGATGGCTTTATGCTTTGGGACCTTTGAAGGCCTCTTAATTTCCCACCATACACACTATTATCACCACACATGACCAAAGGCTGAGGGCAAATGATTTTCTGGAGACACAATGGCTCAAGCCAGATAATGGATTGCCAATAGTATTAGCAATAAAATAAAAAATAGCTATTGATTTTAAAGGGTTAGTTCACCCAACAATGAAAATTATGTAATTAATGACTCACCCTCATGTTCGTTCCAAGCCTGTAGGACCTCCATACATCTTCAGAAACAGTTTAAGATATTTTCAGATTTAGTCCGAGAGCTTTCTCACTCTCCTTTGGAAATGTACAGTACTGTTCTTGTCTAGAAAGTAAATAAAGACATCATTATCAAAGTAGTCCATGTGACATCAGTAGGTAAGGTGTTTAAAGCATACGAAAACACATTTTGGTTCAAAAATAACAAAAACTACGACTTTATTCAGCATTGTATTGCCTTCCGGTTCTGTTGTCAATCCATGCTTATGAGTCCGCAGTAACACTGGTGACGTAAGGCGCTCCTGACATGGATCAAAATCCTGACCGTAGTTCAAATAAAATATGGCTGGGCAAAAAAATGCAAGTCTTCCTTTGTGTCGAAATCCTTAGACATGTTTGCGAAGACTGTAATCGAAGCTCTTTCGCACCAGATAACACGTCAGCAGCGTCTCTCGTCACCAGTGTCACGTTCAACATTCTGACCTAACCCACTGGTGTCACATGGACTGACTTTGATGTCTTTATTTCCTTTCTGGAAAAGGACAGTATACCGTACACACATTTTCAATGGAGGGACAGAAAGCTCTCGGACTAAGTCTAAAAATATCTTAAACTGTGTTATGAAGATGAACGAAAGTCTCAAGGGCTTGGAACGACATGAGGGCGAGTCATTAAAGAGTAACTAAACACTTAACCAACTTTTTTGAGTTAATGATCTAAAGAATGGAGCTTCATAAATGCTGTTTATTGATTTGAGTAAATTTTTTGACAATTGGCAATAAAGTCTTTTAATTTTCGAAATCATATGGTGTACGAACGTCTTGAGTGCTGCCCTCTTCAGGTTAAACGGAAAGCTCCTGCAGCAGGGTACTCCTGACGTCAGCGAACTCTCTGACACTACTCTGTCACGCCCTTGGTGCGCAGCTCACCACGCCCTTGGCAGGCCCTGGTATAAAAGCACTTGGTTTCGTCCAAAACTACTGTAGCGAGTCAGGAGTTGGATTTATGAGTATTGAAGAACGATCAGGATAGCATTCATGAGAATCCGAACTCGAAAAGATGGACTGAACCATTTCTCTTTCGGTGCTGACAGCATAGACTATATGGGACTGACAGGAAGAACGAAGACTCGGACCCGGCCGAACTTGAGACTCGAGAGATGAACTAATCTTTATTCTTTCCGGTACTGCTGTGCTATATCGCACGGCCGCTTCCTTTCGGCACCCGTGTTAACCTATGGTGTCGTTCACACCAGACGTGGAGCGCCTGGCGAGGGCGTCCAGTCTATTTCTTTCCGCGAGCCGCGAGTGATCGCTGTCAATTTTGGAAGGAAGTTACACCAAGACACATCTTGACTATTCGGTAAATGTAATCAAGATATTCGTAAGTAGCCTACTAGATGTTTTGGAATATTTAACATGACATTTTAATTATATAATGATGAAATGAACGAAATGATTCCATAAAAGATTCGTTCATTTTGCTGAACGAGACTCAAAGATCCGAGTCAGTAAAATGATCCAAACTTCCCACCACTACAGCTGTCAATTAATTCGTCACTGCGGGTCTCATGTGCACGCTCCCGCTCAGCCCCGCCCTTGGCTCGTCCCTCTGTCTCCGCTGGCGTCTGCCCATTTTTTTAGCATTTTTCAAATTTTGCCAGTGGGTGGAGTCAGGCTTTGACCAGGTGTTTAGTTACACTTTAATTACACAATTTTCATTTTTGGGTGAACTAACCTAAAGACATCATCAGTATATAAATATATTCTAAGAGGGATCATTTTATGTGATCAGTTATTTGTTTTGGTTGAGCTCAGGTCATTGTTTGGGGTTCTATATTGTTTTTGTAAAGGAGCCCTTTCTGTGACATGCTGGGCTAGTGACCTATATTCACTGGGATGCCCTCTGTTCTGCGGGCACAAAGCATTGACCTGTCATCTACAGCTACTCTGTGTCTCCGACAAATGAGCTGCACTATCTCCCCTTTTTTTAACTCTCTCACTATTTCCTTTCTGTTTCTACAAATGAACGCCTCTGACACTCATGTTCAGTTACCGGTTCTCTGACTGGAAGCTCATTAGCAGGCTAGTCAACACAATGGAGCCCGACTCTAAACATCACACTGTGTGCTCCGCCTCTCCCTGCGGTCTTGCTGGGTCCCAGACCAGTCTTTGACCTTTTATTTGTTTTAATTGAATTCATCTGCCTGCCTTTGGCCTCGGCTTCTCTCTTTCTTGTGCGCTTTAGAGAGGCGATTGTGCTTGGAGAATCGCCACTTACTGCAGCACTAAACAAACAGCAGGGTTTTCTCAATCTGCTCGGCTCTGTGTTATTGACCGGGTGTAAATCTCTCACTGCCTCCGTCCTGATGCTTCTAAGTTCTCAGTTTTCTGTGTGTCGGAGCTGATGGTGGGCTGTTTGCTCAGCTTGTCGTACGCTGGCTCCTCCTGCGGTGGTGGGTCAAACAATGGCTGGATTTACATTTCGATGCAATGCGACCTTGCCACCGACTTCTGCCGCACCCGAGGAGCATCCTTTTTCAAAAGCCAAAACCAACATCCTGCTTCTTGGGTCACTCTGATATCACATGCTGTCTTTGTGACCTGATCCAGTCTTATGCGGTTCTTGAGATGGCACTTTAGACGGTCAACACACAGTGATAAAAGAGGGGTAATTGAAGTAATGCACCTCTTAACTGGGAAAATAATACAGCCAGCCTGGTCATGTTATAAGAGATGGGTTCAGCATTTTTTTGTTGGAAAATAGTTAAAGTGATATCGATAATGTACCACAAAACTATTGGTGGTCACAAGTAAGTGCACTGAAAAATGAATTTGAATGAGGTCTGTGAGAAGATGATGCTGAAAATGAATTTCCTTTCAAGGTGTAGGTTTCTAGTGTCATACGACCCACTTCTACAACCACAATGTGAAAAATAAAGTGACATTCGTCAAAAAAGTAATAATTTTCTAAAGTCAAGTAATTTCATTTTTTTATATTTAATTAAACAATTTAATTTATCAGTTGACTAATTTATTATTTTTTAGATAATTAAACAATTGAAGAGTTCAGATGCAAAAGCCTCTAAGTGCCATTTGAATTTTCTTCTAGAATATGTACTGTTTTATCAAGCTTGCATATTTAAGTTCAGTATTTTCACTTAAATGACAATGAAGATTACCTATTAATTGTCATTTAAGTGAAATTACTGAACTTAAATATACAAGCTTGATAAAAATGGTCATTTTAGAAGAAAATTTCAAATGGCATTTAGAGGCTTTTGCATCTGAACTCTTCAATTATACATTTAATTTATTATTATTTTTATTGTTTATTTATTTTACAATTTGGGCTACATCTGTTAAATGATAGTTCACCCAAACATTTAAATTTGTCATCATTTACTCACCGTAAAGTTGTTCCAAACTTGTATGAATTTATTTCTTCTGAACACAAAAGAAGATAGTTTGAAGATTGTTGGTTGATGGGCTTCTATTGACTTACATAATGTATTTATTTCGTTCCATACTATGAAAGTCAATGGGGCTCATCAACGTTTTGGGTACCCATATTCTTCAAATTGTCTTATTTTGTGTTCTTTTGTGTTCAGCAGAAATGTGATGGTGAGTAAATGGCAGCATTTTTATTTTTGGGTGAACAAAAATGAAAGATTTAAAATATTTAACCTTTAGGTTAAATATTTATCTGAAAAATTTACCTCATGCATGAATCACAAACCAGGCATACTCAGATATGTGAATGGAGTCAAACATTTTCCATCTAGCAGCCAGGTCATTATGGGAATTTTTGTGGTCTTTTTGTTCAGTCCGTGTAGACTCTGATGGCCAGCGGGAAATGGCAGAGGAAAATGAGAATGAAAGAGATGAAAAGGATAGGAAAAGAGTGGTCATTGTCTGAGGGCTTCATTCTCCATGCACTCTCCAGGCCGAGGCTGATGTTGGCAGCACAATAGCAGGATGACCTGGCAGCTGATGGGGAAAAAAGAGGCAGAATGGAGATGTGTTTGTGGGAAGGGTTTGTATGCCAATGAGCTTTAGCCTGGACTGACTGAAAGTCTCTCTCTTTCTCTCTCAGTCATTCACACTCTTTTCATTTTCAGCTTTCTCCCACTCTTTCCCTCCTGTGGCCAATTTTGTGCCAAGGGACTCGAGGATGCTGTCATTCAAAAATCTTGTCTTCTAAAGCTTTGTATTCCCTGTGACTCCAAGCGTTGTCCTCCTGTGTGATTGTCAGAGTGCATGTGTGTGTGTATGCGAGTGTATTCAGCTTTCCTTCTCTCCTGTACTCAGTTTTGTGTGTGTGTCAATGCTTGTCTGGGTTTGCGGTGCTCTAGATACATTTCACAGTACTTTCATTGAGCAAACAGATGCCAATTTTTTTCAATTTACAGGATTTTCCTCAGTATTTAAAGCCAGATTGAGCAAATGCTATTTAAAATCTGTATCTGACATATATTTAGGCATAGATTTTCTGAATACAGCTAATGCATCTAAAAAATGTCATTTCATGTCATTAGGAGTGTAACGACACCCTCATGTTACGATTTCGATACACATCACAATACTGAACTCACTATCACGATACTATTGCGATACTCAATGACATATGGTGAAAGGTTAACCTTTTTTTCACTGTTGATTGAAATGCTAAATTTGGTATTACATTAATTTGGGGGTGGAAATAAATAGGCTTGGACTTGGAGCCGATAACCCAATGCATAGGACAACAGTGACGCCAGAATAAAAATATTCATGATTCTGAAACTGAAAACAGAATTATTTTTGACAAATATGCTTGCACTCTGACACTGACTAGATATATTTAAAATAATGTAGGCCACTTTTTACTGGTAACAAGACACTTGGCATTATCAGGACTCAAATATTCCCCCACTGCATTATTGTACATTATATTCAACATTATATACAGCAGATTAATGAAGTACTGACACATATTATTTTTATTTTGGGTGAACTATACACAATACATATTGTCACTATCCACAATATATTGTTATTTTTTTTTATTTCTATAGGACTTTTTACACATTGATCCAAACCATCTGTACATAAGAACTATTGCATTGTATATAATTATGCACCATTTTCTGCTTTTATTTTGTATATACAATATGATTTGAAAGTTTGGTATCAATTTTTGGTATCTTTTTTAAAGAAATTAATACTTTTGCTTAGAAAAAAGATGCCCAATATGTATTTTTTTCTTAAGTTTCCAACAATAACAAAGGCATAGGTTGATGACGCAGTGATGAGCTGAATGATGGGACTTGCTGTCAATCTGATGAATCTAATAATGTTTATGGATGAGTGCAAACATTCATGTTTTGTTAACATTACAGTAGTATGAAGCAGGTCGCGATTGCTAAAGAGACAGATATCACACTTGAAACAAGAACTGCGTGCCACTAAATGTTACGCACTACACAGTTGTCCACGTCTGTCGCCATGGTTACGCCATGGCTATGGCAGTATGAATGGAAAGCAAGGATAGCGCTGACATTACGTCATTGACCGGCATAATATCCGCAATTTTTGACAATTTGACAATTTTGACAATTTTTTTTTTCCGGGACGACCACTTATTTAAATCGGAATTTCTCTTAAGCAAAACATCTTTAGAGACTTTTGGGATATTATAAGTACAAAACTACAGGAAAAAGATCACACTGTGCAAGTGATTTTCGGATATTTTATTACAAAAGTAAATTATATAGGCCACATTTGAACTTTCTATCTATTTATCAAATGAATCCAGAAAAAACGCATCACAGTTTCCACAAAAACATTAAGCAGCACAACTGTCAACATTTGATAATAATAATAATACAAAAATAGTTTCTTGAGCATATATCGCACTATCACATAATTTATGTTATTTTATGTTATTAATTTAATATATTAAATCAAGGATTAAAAATAATGAGGTTAAAATATAAAGTATATTTTATCTAGTATCTTTAGTTAAGTGCTTATGAAATCTTTAATCAGACCGATGACTATTCAAACGCTAATGGTGGCCGATATAGTCACTGATATATCTGGCATCTCCATCTAATATGCTTATATACCTCGGTCTAAGCCATCTGTGAGTTTGGAAGAGGTCTCTTCCATATGCTTTTCTGATGACTTTGGCTCATTAAGGATGCAGCCCATGTTGCTGGTATCTGCTCGCAGGTATACTGATTTGGCCCTCAGCAGTGATTATGTGCTCACTAATGTGCCATTGGCTGCCGAGTGACCCAGCGTGGAGAGGGCTGACCGAAACGCATCAACTCTAGCATTCCTTAATATCTTACTGGAGCTAGATGCACAAATCTTCCATTTCCCCCTTGCTGTACCCCTGTACCTCCCTGTTACCACGACAACACCCTGGCCTCTGCCACTGAGAGCGTAACGAAAGTCCTCAAGCACCATTGATGGCCTCATTCAGATGGAGAAATCCATCAGAGAGGATTAAAGGTGTGTGTATGCTTTTGTATTTGACCTAATGTATTCTATAGGTGGGCTGTTGCAGTACATCTTTTGATCTTCATATCGATTCTGTTTTTCAGTTAGCAATCTATATATTCACACCTGTTACAAAGCGTGTGCTTTTTGGCTGCCGGCCTCATTGTGAAGTCGGGCGACTCTGCCCAAGGTTTCGGAGGGGATGTCAGGGCGTTTGATTGCTGGCAGGTAGATTAAAGCAGCTCTTCCGCCAGGATTAGAAAGCAAAAGAGGATGGAAGTGGAGATCACAGCCAGAGGAACACTGAGCTGTCCCCACTCAAAGCAGCTGGAATCACCCCTGGCCTGAACTCAAGCACTTCAACTGCAGGCGAGAGTGCATGGGCAATCTGGATAAAAGAGAGAACTAGAATAAAAAGGGAACAGGTTTGGTGTTGGCTCAAATACTGGATGCATTTGTTCCTGTGATGGCAAAGCTGAATTTTTCAGTCTTTAGTGTTCGCATGATCCTTCAGAAATCATTCTAATATGCTGATTTGACGCTCAAGAAACATTTATTGTGTTATTAATGTTGCAAACAGTTGCATTTCTTTTTTAGGATTATTTCATTAATAGAACGTTCAAAATATCAGTGTTCATTTGAAATAGAAATCACTTGTAACAATAAGTTTTTGTCACTTGCTCAATTGAATGTTTACTTACCCTCCTGTTTACTTGCACTGCTCCGAACGGGATTCAGACCGGCGTTCCTGTGCCGCTAACAAAGATCCTAAAGACCACAGCCTCTAACATCAGTGGCTTGCGAGCCCTAAAGGGTTAACATTGACTATTTTATTGATGTCTTTACTAACTTTCTGGGCCTTGAAAGTGGTAATAATGTTGCAGTCTATCCACAAGTTTCCTACGCCCCATGAGGCCTTGCGTCAAAAGTGGGCGCATCTTCCGGTTCGTAGTAAACAAAGCGCAGCTTGACATACTTAACACTCGTTCATTCAACAGTTGACAGTCATTCAAGTTATAGCGATCCAAACTAGCTAACGGTGTGGGAACACAACCTCAACGAAATTAAAAAGGGTGAAATAACAGTACCTTTACCCTCCGCAGTAGTTGGTTGGGAGTATTATAATAACATTATTAATAATCAAAACTCATCAAGGCATGGTGACAGACAGTTGTGTGAGCTGACAAACAATTAAAATAAAAAATACACACTTAGTCATTGTGCTTTGGAGTTTATTCAAAATTATAAATGAATGTGCCACTTGAATACATTAACTGGCACATTTGGTATTCTGTCAACTCAGGCTTTGATCCTGAGTTTAGGTGTAACATCAGTAGAGAACATTCCAATCACATTCTGATAGAGTTTATAGAATACACTAATGTACACAGTAAGATTCGTCGTCTTTTGGGAGGTGATGCAAACTTCGAGTCGTTGGCAGGATCACTCTGATTTCGTTTTCTGCTTATGTTCAAAACAAGTCACGTTTAAGCCACTGAATTAGTTTAGTCCGGTTCTGCGTACAATCGCGAACAGCACATGTTGTCCCTGAGCTCCGTAACGACATCTCTCATAAAGATTTGCGTCTTTAAATAGTAAAATAATTCTCTCTGAAAAACAGCTAGCCTCTTCGCTAACTAACAAACAAAATACCATTGGGAATGCGACTTCCGCTGCCGTTCCGGAAGTTTCACCCACTTTATTTTTTACTAACCTGACTCCGCCAGATGAATTTGCTCCGCATATTCCATCTGGAAACCTTCCGTTGAAGTAGTTTTTTGGAAAGGGGCGAAAATACTGGTTAGCTGATTGGCCTATGTTGGTGATAGACGGGCCAAATCAACCAATCAGATCAACTCTTGCCGAAATCAGTCGGGAGAAGAGCAAAAACATATTTTCCTCTGATAAAAGCCTTCAGAGCAGTGTTTTGCTCTTCTTTCAGTGAGGAAATACTCTGTAATTCCGATAAAACTTGCTCTGATAGCCACGCTGATGCTAGTTTCATCCGCTGCAAGCCACAATGCTCTTAGACTGAACTGTCGCGCTTCTCGTTGCGTCACACCTCAACCCGCCTCAAAGCCAATGCTGATTGGACGTTCGTTAGGTGAACTGCTCCCAAATTTTCTTTAACGGAAAGTATCCAGACTGATCTGCGAGTGAAACCTTGAAAGCTCGCGAAGATCAGGATGGTCTCATCGAGGCTGAATTTTTTACAGGATCATCCCCCGAAACTTGTGGATAGGGGAGGTTAAAAAGCTCTCAGATTTCATATTTTCATCAATATCTTCATTTGTGTTACGAAGAGGTCTTACGGGGTTGAAACGACATGAGGGTAAATGATTAATGACAGAAATTATTTTTGGGTGAACTTAAGTCTTTAAGGCCAAGGGAGTGAGGTTTTATTCATACAGCAAGTACTACCTGGCATCCATTACACTCACCCCTCAGTTGCTAGTGCTCTGTTACAAATGCATCCTTACTGAATAAAAGTAAAAGTATGTTGTTTTTTAAGAAAACAAATTTTGCTGACCTCAAACGTGAAGAATGTATAATATTATAGTTGAATGAGACATACAAAAATGTGCTGAAGTTAAATTTATTCGCATTGAAGTGCAAGAAAAAAGTACATTAGCCATTCGTGACAAGCTAATTCATGCAATTGAAATCGCTGCTGGTGTGAACAACCCATTATTGTCCAATGCCGATGATCTCAAAATGGCCAAATGTCAGTCTGACCTCATTTCATGTATCATGACAAGAACAAATATTTTCCTCTCCTTACTGATTCCTGTAGAGATTCACTAATGCAAGCGACTAAATGTGCAACAGATCAATGGATTATGATAAATTGTTGTATTTTAATGATTTATCACAATAAAATCCTGGAGTGGACTCCATCTCATCCCTGGGGTGTCTTGTTCCAGTAACATGGTCCCATAGTCTCTCTGCTTATCTTCCCCATGTAAAAACGCTGCCAACTGATGATAATCCGAGACATGAGCATGCCTGTTTGAAACCAAAAGAGCCCACTGCAGTCTGCTCTGGGCAGACAACAGTGGTGGTCATGGGGAAATGTTGTGTTGTGTTAAGAGCAAACTTTATGTCGGCAGATAAATCAGACCCATCTTACGCATGAGGCAATGATAATGTGAGATGATGCTGTGTATTATTTGTCATAAGTGTGTGATGAGGCAAGATATGGATCTCAATGCAAAGTGTTTTGCTGGGTTTAATCTGGTGTTGACATTGATGGTGTTTTATTGGATGATGAATATGAGCTGGGCACGGACACAAATGGGCAAGTGAGAAGAAAGTCCAAGTCAAGATAGAGTTACACCTGTGGATGAGTTCTCTCTGCAGAGACAGAGAAACAGAACGAGAAAGAGAAAAGTGAGAAGGAATCGAACAGAGAAATATAACATCTGTCCATCAGTCTATCTATTTAGATCTGTTTATGTCAATCAAGATAATCTGGAAGAAAGTGGTGGCACTCATGAAGGGCTATACCCAAAAACATTTTGCACACCTTTTTTTGCACTATATTTGTGGCCTCTGGGCAGCACATTTATGTGAGCTTGTTGGCCTATTTCTTGTCTTTTGTCATTTTTTGATAATCAAGATAATTTGAAATATTTAACATTAAGATTGATCGATCTAGCTACACCTCTACTGGAAAACTTGAACTGAGTTGATGGAATCAATCTGACCAGTGCCCTCTGAAGACAAAAGGATCTTGCTTGCAAATTAAAGGACAACTCTTGGCACAAAATGAACCTTTGGTCTAATTACACATTGTTTCCTAGTCAACCGTTATCTGAGATTTATTTTCATGATTGCCGAATGTAAATAGTTTTATCTCATAAAAACAGTTTAGCCTATAATGCTAGTATAACGCTAGTATATAGGGCATAGAGTAATGACAAATAAAATTTGCTTGTTATTACCACTAACAAGGCTCAAAATAGCCCCACACTAACACAGTAGCATAATAAGGGTCCCTACATTCAAGTCGAAGCATTGAGAACTTTGTCAGTGTCCATAACAGTTTAGAAAGAAAGAGATTCATACACACAGTCAGCTTCGCTGAATACAGGAAGAAGCCATACTTTGAAACAAAGTCTCTGACCAGTCCATCTCACGAAACGCCGAATCCAAGTGCTGCTGAACTGTGCAGAATCTCATATGGTCCGCTTGTTTCCGGAAGAAAACACAAACAAGAACCATTTTCTTCTCTTCCATGTACATGTAGCCTACTGTTAAGAGCTCACCTTCATCACCTTATTCGCATCTCACCAGCGCACTTGGATTGAACGGCGTGCGCAGATCGACTGGCTAAAGAGACTGCACATTTCAAAGATGGCTTCTTCCTGTATTCGTGAAGTTTACTCTGTGTATAAAATATCTTCTTATTTAACTGTATGGACACTGACAAAGTTCTCAATGCCTCGGTTTGAATGTAGGAACCCTTATTATGCTAACGTGTTACTGTGGGGCTATTTTGAGCCTTTTTATACAAGCGATTTTTATTTGTCATTACTCTATGCCCTATATACTGAGCTTTATACTAGCATTATAGGCTAAACTGTTTTTATAGATAAAACTATTTACATTCGGCAATCATGAAAACAAATCTCAGATAACGGTTGACTAGGTAACAATGTGTAATTCGACCAAAGGTTCATTTTGCGCCAGAGTTGTCCTTTAACATGTGAACAACTCTCTCACACACCCACACCCACTCTAACAGATATCACTCGCATAAGAATTTATATGGTTTTAATGTGAGTTATTAAGGATTGTTTAGCATCATTTTAAAGGTCTCAGGGTGACTGGTAATAATGTCTCATTCCCAAAGAAGTAAATCAAAAGGTAATAAAGTTCTCAAGAATATAGAACTATCTTGCACACAGAAGGATGTGCCTTTAAGTCAACACCTTCTGAGATTGTCTGAAACGCTGAATTTCCGCTGTTCTTAACAAATAGTCTAAACTTCTACCCCAGTAAGTATGTTGGGGGAATACAGTAACTTTCCATTGTAACCTGATGATTTACATATCAGGTAAGGTCTGGCTATATAAGGAAATGCGACAGAGTTCAGGGCTGTTGTCTGTATTAGAATCAGCCCATGATGATGTGTCGTTTAGACTCAGCATTCATGTACTGTATCTTAATGTCTGGTAAAAGATTCCTCTTTGTTTTCAGAACACTTGATGGTTTGCTTTGATTATCTTTCAATTGCTTATGGAATTGTAATAATACATTTACCTGACATAACAAATTGTTATATTTGATTATGACCAGCAAAACAGGTCCATGATGGAATGACGTTATGAAGTTACTGATATCACGTGACTGGCATTTTGATACATGCTCCAGAAACATTGACTCGGAACAAAAGATTCGTAAAGGTTTCGAAGCTTCATGAAGTAGTGTTTTGAAATTGCCATCACTGGAAATCTTCTGCTTGTGCTTTTCTTAAAAGCTAAATAATTCCAAATGAACTGACAAGAAAATACAACAAATATTGTTTACATGTAGCACGTCTGGTAGCGCGTCCTGGAGTGGTAAGGCTCAATCCCAATTCACCCCTTGGCCCTACCCCTTGACCCATCCACCCATCCATCCACCCGTCCATCCATCCATCCATCCATCCATCCATCCATCCATCTGTCTGTTGACATGACTAGAACAACAAAACTTGTTAAAGGCAAAATTAAACCTTAGCTTTTCTAGAATTACTATTATTTCTTTGAATTTCAATTCATGGTAATTCCAATTCATTACATTAAAATTTGAGCGAGCAAGTGAGGTTTTCACTACACACAGTTGTGTTTGTGCAGAGCAGAAGTTTCAGTCGCTTGTGTTTAGTTAAATAAGGGTCTGTTTTTCTTTCACCCCTCAGGGTTTATCAGCAGTTATTTGAGTAATTGACATAACAGTCATGTGTTATTTGTATTATTGCGGCCTTCCTCTTCTTCCTCTGCAATTTCAGAATTGTTTATCCTGCTTTAACTCATCCAGATTAGTGGTTCTCAAACTTCTCATGCACACAGTGGTTGTATTGGGTCAAATTCTGGCCTCTATTAGCTGGTGTGCTATTAAGACATCTGTAATAATCAGTAGGTTTAACCAAACAGAGACCACATAAATGCTGTTTATCCCCTGTGTGCGGTTTTAAAGAGCGACCTTTCCTCAGTGAAAAGGGTACCTGTTCACTGAGCAAATGGCCTTAGAAAATACTCTGACACACTTTCCCTGAGACTTTATTTATTTACAAATGTCACCATCACTGGGGCGTAATGTGTTGCTTATCAGGCGAAGGGCTCTTTAGAAACGCTCCTCATCAATCAAGGATTTAGATGGGGGCTGCAGAGAGGAGGAGGTGGTAAATCTTTTTCTTTTTTTTCATTTAGACTTTAGGCTATATATAAATTAATTTCTATAAAATGTATAATTTACTTTTTTAATGGCTTACTCAAACTATTTAACACAAAATTGTGTATTCTCAGTTTTTTTTTGGACTAAACCCAGTTGATTTTTTTTTTGTATAAATGACCACTTTTCTGATTGGCTAACCTATTTGCATGTGGAATGAGTGATTGACATTCACAGCTCTGTGTCGCTGTAGTTGTTTGGACATCTTTTGCGTGCTGTGCAGTATGTGAGGTAGAGCGGATCCCTCTCACCGCTTAAGGATTACAGTCAGCCTGCAGGAAAATATTTATGAAACATGACTCCATTAATCTTACACCAACACTGCACTGTCACTATAAATCAAAACACACACCCCATCTCCACCTCATACACAGCGGCTAAGGATATACCTTGGTCATATTCTCATTCTTTACTTTTTATTTGAACGAATACAGTTAACATTGACTTCCGAGAGGGTGAAAGACAAACAAGGCAATTAAACCACTTAAGATCTGTATGCCAGTAACTTTCATGTGCGCTGATAAGTCAAACATGCTGTGCTCAGCTTTTCTTAATGCGAATAGTATTGAATGTAAGAAGTAATTGTGTGTGTGTGTCTGTCTAATTGTTATTATACATATTTAAATACATAAACATATTTATATATTGTAAAGTACATGGTTTAAATTCAGATTTTGTTCATTTTAGTTCTCTGATGTCACTGTAATCAAATATATCTGAGTCAGTATTTTGATAATTTTGTCTTTTAATTCATGAAATATAGAACATGGTTTGCAACACTTGATTAAATTAGCCTTAGCCATGTATATATTTTCCTCAGTGTGAAAACGTAGCATCAGAGGTGATTAAAATTTAATAGCCGACGATGGCAAAACCTGATTTTCCCTGGAATGTAGATCATCGCAGGAAAAACACAGTATGCAACCCTCTTCATGAGGGGGAGAGAGACTAGCATAGGAAATTAAATAGATGTTTTGATGACCCATTCCCCTTGGCATACACACACATATCCATACATACTCCAGAAATGAAAATGAAAACCATCAATACAGCGACCGAGGGCAAACGTTGTTCTGCCGGTAATGCTGTGTAAGACATGAATGTGTTTTTATTGATACATCTGATTTACAAAGCAGTCTTTCCCTCGTAATGGGTTCCCAGCATTGGGTTTCGACGCTGGATGAACGAGGGCATTGTGGAAATGATTTAAACTGTGGGGCTAGACTCCCGTCCCTTAGGCTACGGACCTGATTGCCTGCAACTGCTCTGTGATTTACTTGCCAAATATGCAATCTCATCTAACTAGCTTGTTTTGCTCACTGTGTCATGAGGTTGAGTGAACTTTAACAAATCATTACTTTTTTCTCTCTCCCTGTGTGCTCTTTTTCTTTCTCTACTCCTTTCTTTCTCCCTAGTTACATTGCTGGACACCATGTCTGCTCTGGGAGACCTTGGCTGGGAGGCCTACCCAGCTGAAGGGGTGAGTAACACAACCAATCAAAATCAAGACACAAATACACAAGCCCCCACAAACGTCTTTAATCAAATTTGACTCTTGCAACCAGCCAAAATTATGGTGCATTTTGTCTCTGCCGCTTGTTTTACACAAAATGATTTGAACTGTGCAGGGACAACTTCTTTCTTATTTTAAATTAAAATGAGTCTGGGCTCTTGGCTCTGACACACTTTTGATCTCTTCTAGCATATCATTTTTTTTCTATGTAATTTTGTTTTTATTAAAACATGCACTTTTCTTTTAGTAGAACTCTAAAATATTAGTCCACAATTATACTATACATTATAAGGTTACTGACGTCATCTTAAGCATAACATCACTGATTTGACTTTTGATTTTTTTCTTGAAGAAATTTAGTGATTTAGGATTTTTGTAGGCCAATCCAGATGTAAGAATTAACAGGTTCCTTCAACAAAAGCCAGTCGTTTTTTTTATTTATTTTTTTTTTTTTACAGAAATTAAGCCAAAGACTATATAGAAAAACAGTGCACTCCAATTACTTACTGAATGGGAGAAAGTGTAAAGTGTTCCCTCATTGCTCGAAAACTGACTTTTTGTTCAGTGATGAATTCTGTATGCCTGGCAAATCCTTGAATTTTAACAAAGTGTAGATATTCTGAAAGATTCATTGATAATAAGATGTGTGAGATTGCAAAGAACCTGATGTAAGCTTTTTAGGAATTATTATGGGAGCGCAGTCTTGCCAAACCATGCATGACTGTAAGTGTAAGTTAGCCTGCTTTTTAATGTTATAACAGTTTGGTTTGTGTCAGGGCCAGGTGCTATTGGGGGGTGGGGGGTATGGGGGGTTGTCAACGGGACTCTCACGGCCTCTCAGATCACAATGAATGTAAACGGGATTTCACTGATAAAATATGTTATTTAAAATCCTATTTTGCCAATTACATTTTCACATTTCCTTATTTTTGTGAATATTAAGCTAAATTAATAATATTGTATTCAACCCTTCCACACGTAAGTTAAAAAAATTCCATCTGACCCCCCAGCGTGAGTTTTTCAAGGCGACTGTTATTTAGAACATTTCACTTTAATGTTTCCATGGTGGCGCTGTCATTGCCTGTCACCTGACAGAGCGCAATCAACACAGCTGAATGAACGATGATCTGCTTTTGTCATTTTTCCTTTTTTTATTCAAAATATTCAAATGTATTAGCTATATAGCATGAAACACTGATATTCCGATTGTCAAATATGTGCAAGTGGATGTGTTTTGTTGTTTAAACACATTTATAACGATCGTGTTAGTTAGAGCTGTATGTTCAGAATTCGGATCTGTTGTATTTTGGATTTACAACACGTCAATTTCTCCACTAATCACAAAATACATGAAAGTAAGTGGCCGGTGAACTGGTAGAAGAATAGAGCAAAATGTAAACTTACACAGTTACACAATGTGTTTCTAACATGTAAAACGTGTCATCTTATTATTAAGCAGTACTAAAGATAAGCTTTTAATATATTAAGTACAAAATAAGTGTGTGAAAAATAAAGCACTTTAAGTGCATTATGGAAGTGTACTAAGTGCACTTAAATAAAACGTATTTTAGTTAACTTTTTTTTCACCTGGGTTAGTCTCCGCAACTGATTGAAGCTCGTCCACAGCGCAAGCCACAAGACAACACTGTATCCGCTTCACTGGTCGACACGGAGCTTAAAAAAAAAAAAAAAAACATATCAGCACTATAACGACTAATTTGACAAATGAACAAAATGAAATGCTCTGCTAGTTAACTGAAGATGTTTAGGCCTAATCCATTTTAATGGGTAGGCTACATCCGTATCGCGAAGATGTTTTAAAAGTGGTGGGGAAATATTGACCCCGGAAAAAGTGGTGACGTGCGTTAATGTGAAAGCCCCCTCTCAGTTTTCAGACGCCCCTCATCAGCGGTCGGCTGGCGCCAGCTCTGGTTTGTGTGTAAATGCTTTATTAACAAAAAGTTAATCAGGAGCATTTATGCGGTTGTGTATGATGGCGACACGTGGGCTAACTTGAAAGTATTTGGAGGTACAGAAAAAAGTATTTTTGCGGCGGGAGCGGGACAAAACATACATTTTGCGGGCGGGAGAAAGTAACATAGAAAGTAGTTCTATGGCTACATCGCTCTACCTTGGGTATGCTAACACTTACAAGAATCAGTCATTTGTCCTTGGGAAAATTGTGGAGCCTCTCCCCTGTTTTTGATGTATTCACACATCCCACACAAACACATCAGTTAACCATTTTTGATAGCTAGGTCTCTAATATAACTGCGAGCCTACTTGCTGTTAGCCTCGATGAGACCCATCCTGATCTCACGAGCTTTCAAGGTTTCACTCGCAGATCAGTCGGGATACTTTCCGTTAAAGAAAATTTGGGAGCAGTTCACCAAACGAACGTCCAATCAGCGTTGGCTTTGAGGGGGGTTGAGGTGTGACGTAACGAGAAGCGCGACAGTTCAGTCTTAAGAACCTTGCGGCTTCAGCGGATGAAACTAGCATCAGCGTGGCTATCGAGCAAGTTTTATCGGAATTACTTAGTATTTCCTCACTGAAAGAAGAGCAAAACACTGCTCTGGAGGCTTTTATCAGAGGAAAAGATGTTTTTGCTCTTCTCCGACTGGTTTCGGCAAGAGTTGATCTGATTGGTCTGATTTGGCCCGTCTATCACCAACATAGGCCAATCAGCTAACCAGTATTTTCGCCCCTTTCCAAAACTACTTCAACGGAAGGTTTCCAGATGGATATGCGGAGCAAATCCATCTGGCGGAGTCAGGTTAACTTGCCGTTCAGACTAACGTCAACTCTAGGCTTGGAGAATAGACCAGGCATAGACAGTAAAAGCTTGGAGTCGCTTTTATGACGTCAAGGTATAAGCTCTGTTGATTCTTACACATTTTATTCTTCAAGTAATCTTCAGTGATTCTTTTACACAAAATTATTTGAACTGTAGAGGGACATTTAAAAATAAATAAATAAATAACCCCCCTGCCAACAATTATCGATAATCACGCCATCACATCTTAAATGTGCTGGAATTGCAAATGGTTCGACCCAACCTGGGCATGCATATGTATAAGAGTGGATACAGCATACATTGAGCTAATGGGAAAGGAAAGGCTGTATGCACATTCTCAAGTTCTTATAAATAGGAGCCTCTGTTTTTTTGCATGTGCAAATTGTAGGATGTGGTGTGAAGGTCATTTGTGAAGTCTAGCGAGCTTAATACTCGTTTTCAGCCAAGAGGTATTCATGTTCGGCTTAACACCAACTTACCCGGTCGCTTACTTCCAATTTATTTGAGGAAGACGTCAAGATTAAAGAGTCTCTAAAGCCGGAACACAATCCCCTGTGCAAGAGAACCGAAAAAGGAGCCGATTATTTAAGGAGGCCTGTTCTGTCTTTTTTGATGCACCCAAAGTGGTCTAAAAATAATCAGGTTTGCAAAAACCATGGTGAACTTAAAAGAAAATCAATCTCAGGGATTTCACAGCTGCCTTTAAAATGATTGAATAGAGACGTCAGAAGCTAAATCAGATTGTGTAGCAGCTTAATCTAGAGGTGAATGGAATTTACAAATGATTATATAGTCAGGGATGTGTTTCTTCCAGATCAATCTCGAATTCTGTTTTTTTTTCAGCCTAAAATCATGACCCACGTGATGCAGATCAGTAATAAAAATAAAATTGAGGGTAGTGGGGGTGTTTTGGAAGTTCTGGGAAAGTCATTGTAATTTGTTTCAAAATATTAATAAAAAGAAAATGTTTAAGTAATAACATTAGTTAAACAAACTACAATACTTAATGTTTATTCGAATCCATCCGAACTACAGCATTTCCATCAGATTTCGTTTTGCTGCGTTGATGATTTTAACCAATCGCATCACATTTGCAACGTTTATGTGATATATGAGCTTGATGACCAATCAGAGACGTTCAGATTAGTCATCACTGAAACGAATAGTTTTGTTCAGTGCGCCAACTGAATTACTTCTGATCATAAACAAAAAAGTGCAGATTCAATGTAGATATTCATTCGAGACGCGCTTTATTCCTGCTGGTTCCATAGTGAGAGTGGCATGGCCAGAGAAATTTTGGGCCGCTGCGGCACATTATATATTATAAATTGTTTTTTAGTGTGAGAAATACAATAAGTGGTGGAAGAGCATGAAAGACCGAAATGAGTGACTGTCACGCTCAATGCGTGACACTTGAGAACCCTGCAACTACTTTCTATGTTACTTTCTCCTGCCCGCAAATAGATTTTTTTTCTGTACCTCCAAATAGTTTCAAGTTAGCCTACGTGCCGCCACCATCAGCATAAATGCTCCTGATAAATTATTTGCTATTAAAGCATTAACACACAAACCACACTAAAATAAAAGCAAGCAGGCTACTGCGTGCATGGTTTGAGCATGACTGAATGCGCACAAAGTGTGCTCCCTTAAAGCTACACCGTGTGATTTTTACCCCCATCTAGCGGTGAAAAGGTATATGACCATCCAGTGAATATTAGTTTCTGTTCTTCTCAATTCCGATTTCGTTTTAACTCCTACGGTGGCCAATGTTAGTCCAAGATTAACATGGCTTTCCAGTTCAGACCTCGTCCATGAGTGTTAACTCGAACGTAAACGTAAAAGGCAAAGCTTGAATTAATGGGTATGTCCCTCTTTGGCTAATGTACTTTCAAGATGGAGAGGGCAACATGGCGAACAAACATAGAACCCCTTACCCGTAGTATTTTCAATGGCATATTATACTTAACACAGTCTCATCCCAATTCGTCATATAACTGACGTTTTGGGACGTCTTTTGACCATTCGTCAATATACGACTTTTTCAGGCCCCCTTAAACGTCGGTAGATGACGATCCCGGGTGATCATACAACTGACGCTTTACCTTAACGTCAGTTCAGGTGACGAGTTGGGTTTAGGTCTGGGGTAGAGTTAGGATCCCATAACGTCATCTACCAGCGTTTAAGGGGGCCCTAAAAGTCGTATGTTGACAAATGGTCAAAAGACGTACCAAAACGTCAGTTATATGACGAATTAGGATGAGACTGCGCTGATTATACACTCACGAGAATACTTTATAACTTGAACAAAGTAAATATGCATTAATAGAGCACATATATTTTTGAAAGAACTAAGTGTTTTTAGCTAAGAATAAAGTAAAAAAGAGTTACACAGTGTAGCTTTAATAATTCCTAAAAAGCTGACCTCAGTTCATCGCAATCTCACACATCTCTGTTATTATCAATGAAGCTGACTGCACAATTAATCTTTCATAATATATACACTTTGTTTATTACTTTGTTATAATTAGAGGAAATTGCCAGCATACAAAATTCGACACAGAGTAAGTGCGTTACCGCCCGCACTAGGATCTTGTGTAATCTGTATGGCCATAAACATGGGCAGTCAACTGTTTTACTTGTTGTTAAAACAGTCAATCACACAACACGCTCTTCCCGGCATCACTGATCAGCATACGTAGAAAAAAAAAAGAGGAAAAAAAAATACATCGAAAAAACATTTTGTACAGCTAGCCTACAAAACAGTAGACTAACGCTACTTCCGCCACTACTGGTGGCACTGCTTTACTTCAGCGTTTTGTCGGATTTGTGTATAAAAGCATTAATATAATTCATAAATGGTTTGAATTTATAGATTGATCAGTATTGGAAACACAGTTGTTTTCTTTACCGAACTACAGAACTGTTATTGCCTTTACATTTTCCCCAAAGAAAAGTTAAGACATCCTGTTTTGTTTATTTGTTTAGTTATTTCACTAGAAATAAATTATAGCTGTTAAATATATTTCCATGTGTGTCACTCATCACAGTTCCTGGTAGTTAATGCAGTAAATTATGGATTCAGGTGTTTAAAGTAAAACAAAAATCCAGTTTTTTTTCACTCGCACAATCACATCCCTGTATAGTGTGACAGAAATGCACTCCTCCCAAACCGAGAAATTTTAGACTTGCATAACAGTATTGCATTGCACAACAGGCTGATATATGTCAATAACCCAAACCTGGCATCTCTCCCTAAGAAATCATGTGAATACTGAATGACATTTAAAATTGAAATTGAAGTTGTGGAAGACAATGCAAACACTGTGTAGAGCCAGATCCTCAAAACAGATGCATCCTGTAAACCAAACTTCATTTATGAGATTTTTCATGTAAACGGCTTGGAGTGTTTGGATTTCTGTAGTGGGACTGAGTGCTGCTGTAGTGGGAGAGAGCACATCACCAGCTCCTCAGCAGATGAATGGAGTGTCTACAGGGGGCTGTTTCTCTAATGGCGCTTTTCCATTACCAGTACCAGCTCGACTCTGACTCGGACTCAGCTCGTTTTCGCTCCGTTTTCCATTGCAGAGCAGTACCGCCACAAATAGTACCCGGTCGTCATAGCGACACCTTTCATTCCTCATTGCCCTAGCTTGATCCTCTCTTCGGCAACGAAACAAAGGAAAGTCTGGTGGCGTATAAGCCACGGCGTATTCTTCCGAATTGCCATAATAATAGTAGTAAGTTTAGTAACATTATCTCTGGCCAAACTATTTAAACATGGCGGGGTTATTCTGGATACTCCATCTGGCGCGTACAATGATGACGCAGTGAATGGTGACGATTTTCTCTGACCAATCAGCAGTCGGAATTGTTTTCACGACACATTTTAGTATCGCCTCAGCTCGCTGTAACTCGCTCAGAACCTCACCGGAGGTGATACAAGAAAAAGAGGTACAACTTTTGCACAGTAGAAAACCAAACAAAGGCGAGCCTAGTCAAGTCGAGTTGAGTTCGAGCTGGTCCTGTGTATTGGAAATATTGCCATAGTATCCAGTTTGCACACCCTCTGTCCTACATAGTATGCAAGTAGGATTGAAATTAGTGTTTTCTAGGGATGTATGATGTATGGACCATATCGCTTATCTGCCAATATTAGTGTTTTTTTTTGTTTTGTTTTTAATTGTGAATATTTGTTCTGGAATTTTCTACATCTTAGATTACATTTGCTATCATCTAACGTGAACATAATGTTAAATGATTTTGCACAATCACAACAAAGATCCACAATTGCTAGTAATTGTTTTAGAATGTATTATTTAAAATACTATTTTTTTATGCAGGACTCAAAATTAATAATCCATATTTTTAACTGGACATCATTAACAAGTTATTATGGCTGATCTTAAGCTTCACATAATTGATTTGACTATTGCTTTTCTGTAAAGCTGCTTTGAAACAATGCGTAGTGTGAAAAGTGCTTTATAAATCAACTTAAATTTGACATACTTTCTGAAAATGTTTTTTTTTAGACAAAATTGTGCTGCAGAGACAATGTGCGAAGAGAAACCTTGTAGATCTCAATGCTTTCTCATTGCATATTCAAAAGTATGTGCTTTCCATCAGTAGACATCAACAGCTTTTAAATGGGTAGTATTTCTTTTTTTATAGCAAACTAAAATGTTAAACTAAAATAAAATTTTACCCTAACCGATGCAAATTGAGAGATTTTGTTATTGGATTGAGTGATACTCTTACATACAGTGCTGTGAGAGTCTCTTCCAATTGGAAGTTTCCACATTACGTCTGTTAAACTCTTCAGAGAACATTCTTCCCTGTCCTCGTGCTGTGTTTACCTTAGATTCAGTGATAGTAGGAGTCTCTTTGTTTTGCTGGTATGGCAGTTGTTTAATGGGAGTGAACTGTAAGGCTAAATCAGGTCTCGCAGCTGCGGCTTGCGTTTCATACTTGAGGATTATCATGGCGGCCAGTGACCCGCTGAACCCGCCGATGGTGTGCAGTTGTGAAGCGACTCACAGGAAAGCCGATGTGTTCCCAAAGCAGCCGCTTCACCTCCGCTGGATATTTACCTTACTGACTCAATCGACTGCCACTTGACCCTCACAGGTCAAGACTAATACAGCTTTCCCTGTCCCCAGATGTGGAAGGTTTGTTTTGGATTGCCTCTCAAATGGCCATAGTCGTTTAGGGTATGTGTGCATGTCTGTTACTAAAATAGAAGGGAGCAATTCACCTAGAGTGATAGAAAACAGGTAGCCCTATTAACGTGTCCTCCAAAAGGGGCCTTCTTCCCCCATAAAACAGACGTTCTTTTAGGGATTTAAAGTCAATTGCATTTAAGTATCTTAAACTACCAGATGATTGTGGGCCTGCAATTAAGTTAAGCCAATGAAGGGCTAAGCAGGCCCCCTGATCTGACATATTTGCCTGGCTTCAAAGCGGCCAGAGCCTGTGAAGGGTGACTGGGGAATGGAGTTAAGGTATTTCAGAAGAGACTCTAGGGGAAGCATCCAGCTGGAGACGCTAATTAACAAGACGCCCATGTCACACTTATGACCACTACGTTGATTGAGAGTGGCTAAGCTTTACCTCCTGTCCAAATAACCTGTTTTTCACTTAACAATTGTGAGTGTGTGTTGAACTAGCTGTACGTAGGCGGATTTATGAACATTTCGGTGTATGCTTTTCAGAGTTCCGTTCATGAATATCAACTGCACATAGGCAATTTCCTTTGGACGGCTGTGCCCTATCGTGGCGTACAAAAAATGTATATGTGCGTCTGGAGATCTGGGGTGTGTAACTCAACCCTTTAGACTTTTGTGTAACCACCCATCTGTGGTAAAATACTTCATGAATTCAGACAATGCAATTCCAAAGAAACTTTCCGTAGCATTCGGATTCAGACAGACTCTTGAAAATAAATAAACAAAGGCATAAACCTGCCTTTATCCCTACATAAATATTCCTTCGAAAGTCGTAATTATTCCACTCAAAGGGAAAGAACATACCCAAGACGTTTAGTGGCTCTGTCACTTTGATCTGTAATGTCCACCCATTCCCACCAGTCAACATGTGGCTCAGTTTAAAGCCAAACTTCATGACACTGAGCCTCAGTCACTTTTTTGAAACTATAAGCTAATGGCAACGTGTCATAAACGCTCTCATTGTTGCTATGACATAATGGCATGGCCGGCAAGTGATGTGCACTCCAGACTGTGCTGACGCATGGTATAAAATACTTAAAATGCTTGAATGCACTGATATGGAAAATGGCTCTTTTGTAGACATTCTGATGTACTCGGTCTCCTTGACCATTTGCTTAAATATGCACCCATATTCACTGCCAATCAGTTTAAGGGTTGTTAAAGGATTAGTTCACACAAAAACGGAAAAACTGTCATCATTTGTTCATCCTTGTCATTTCAAACCCATTTGACCTTGTTTTTATTTTTCCTTGCAACACAAAATGAGTTTATGTACTGGTTGCTCTTTGCCATTATTTAGGACCAGCGCTTTCAGGCTTCATAAAGAAAACGACAGCACCATAAAAGTATCAAATGATTTACATGCTGTCTCAAGTCTCATGATAGCTTTGTATGATGAACAGATTGAAAGTTATTTACTCCAGTGATCTGTTAATTGTGGTAACTGGATCATTGAGTGATTTTATTGTTGCCATCATAGCAAATTTCTGTTTATCAGACAAAGCCATTATATGGCTTTAGGGAAAATTGGACTATAGAGCACATGCCATTATTGATCACTTTTATTGATTCTATATGGTGCCTTTTGGGGCTCAATGCTTCGGTCTCCATTCACTTTAAATGAACAAAATCAGTGAGTAACGTGCTCTCGTTTTGCGTGATAAAAGTCCTAAAGGTTTTGAACAACATAACGGTGAGTAAGTGTTCACACTGGCAGTTGAAATCCTCTCCAATATGAACTCCGAAACGAACCGAAGTCATTCATTTCCTATGGAGATTCGCAGACCGCATGCGAATGGGTCCGAAACGGGTCCGAGCAGAGTGCGGTGCGAAGAAAATTGTGTCTGTTGGTCATTCGGATGCGTTCACTGTTGCGAACAGTTACGGATTGTTCCTATCCGACAATTCCAGCGGAAGTTGAGCGTTGCTATAGTACTGATAAACAAACCTGAATTCTTAACGTTTATTAAAATAAATTATGATTTTAGAACGATAAGTTGTCATGCCATTTTTTATTTTTTCATGACTTTCTAACGTTATTATGGAAGTTAATACAATTAAATTGTAGGCAGACATTGAACTATTGACCACCATATCACATGTGTTAGTCAACCTGACATGTCAACGTCATCATTAACTTTCCTCACACAGCAGCCTTTCTATTAATTTCTCTTTAACCCTCATCAGAGAGATCATACAGAACTCACAGAATCAACTTTTCTAATCTCTTCGCCATTTTTTGTTCTACCCGCGTCCAACGCTTTTCACTGTGTAGTACGACGTCCGTTGGGAACGTATTGCGTATTACGAAACTGATTTCAACTGCCAGTGTGAAGGCGGCGTAAAAGATGACAGTTTTTTATGGTATGGTATTCTGGGTGGGGACTAATCCATCAAAAGAACACAGAGCTCTTTAAAAGCCATAACTTTCTGTCCTTTTCCAGTGGATTGCTCCTATCATGCACTTTTCAAGAAATCTTGAGCAGAAATGATGATGAATGCCTTCGAGTGGCAACTCAAGTGGTCAAGCAGTGATTCCTGAATGCTTAGTATTTGAAGTCTAGTTACGTTACTCGCTGATTGGATTGATCAGCCGCTCGAATGAATATCTAAAATCACTTAGAACTGAGCCGGTGGTCCTCCAGCTCATCTCCGCTGCAAATTATACAGAAAAGGAATATAATCTATTGAAGCAAATCAGAATCTTCTTTGAGAACCAGCCGTTGAAAAATTGCCCACCCCCTGAGACTCCCTGGATGGTTTATTTTCTCTCCCTTTAAGGAGCTGAAATGTTACTTATGCATGAAGTGTTCCAAATGAAGGAAACCTTAGACAAGTGGAAGCAGATGGCAAGAGATGGGAGACGAGTCCCTTACACATACAGTACTCTATCCATTACTGCCTATGCAACTGGAGATCTAGCCTACACACTCACACAAACTAACACGAGTCATACTATGTGTTCCGTAAGTGTACATGAAAGAGACATAATACATAACAAATATGCAATATTTAAGCCCTGAGGTCAGGATTGGCAAACTTGCATCCTCCTATGAATTTTTTTTGCACATTTTTGCAATCATAACAGTTGTTCTGTCTGTTGCAGTGGGAGGAAATCAGTGTGATGGATGAGAGGAACACCCCAATGCGCTCCTACCAGGTGTGTAATGTGATGGAGGCTAATCAGAACAACTGGCTACGCACGCGCCACATATCCACGAGATGGAGCGCAGCGCGTCTACTATTGAGATTAAGTTCACCCTGCGTGACTGCAACAGTCTGCCTGGAGTCCCTGGCACGTGCAAAGAAACTTTCAATATGTACTACTACGAGTCCAACAATGCCAACCTGTGGTTCATCAAGGAGAGCCAGTATATAAAGATAGACACTATCGCAGCCGACGAGAGCTTCACGCAGACTGACGTGGGCGATCGCGTCATGAAACTAAACACAGAAGTCAGGGACATCAGTAACTTGAGCAAGAAGGGTTTCTACCTGGCTTTCCAAGATGTTGGAGCCTGCATCGCTTTGGTGTCCCTGAGGGTCTTCTATAAGAAGTGTCCTCTTGCCGTTCTGAACTTGGCCCAGTTTCCCGACACGGTGACAGGGGGGGATTCAGCTTTGGTGGAGGTTAGGGATCTTGTGTGAATGACTCTGAGGAGTTTGGAGGCGCCGAGGATGTACTGCAGTGGAGATGGCGGATGGCTGGTGCCCATTGGACGCTGTGTCTGCAAGCCAGGCTTACGAAGGAACAAGGACTACTGTCAGCGTGAGTTTTCTATTCAGCTTATTGTTCTCCTGTGTTGGCAACTTTAGATATACAGTGGCATTAAAAAGTATTTAGACACGTCTGTACTCTCAAGTTACACTTTCAGGATGTCAGGATCCACACAATAAATTGGACACTTTCCAGTTTTTTTATTTTTTATTGGTCGATATTGGATATGTTTAATTGTGCATGCTCATTCCTCTTATTTTACATTTATATTACCTTTGCCGTCATCTAAATCTCAAAATGAACACTAATAATTTAATAACACTGTTAAATGTAATCTTAAATGTTGCAAATCTCAAAATGATTATCCATTTTCTTTTCATACTGTAGATTGTATTGTAATGCCTAAATTTACTTAGCATTCACTTGCATTTAAATGTTTTTATTTATTTTTATTTAGACAAAATAGTACAAATTCTAATATTTGCCATTTAACTGTTATCAGCCATAACATGAAAATAATTTTCAGCTTTGGTCAAAATGATAATATTTTTGCATCCCCATTAATATGTTTGGATGTCATTGCATTTCATAAAAAAAAAATATCCTGCAAACAATGCTAGGCCAAACAGAGCTAGACCTTTTCTTTGCTTTTCCTTTAACTGTATTCTAGGTCATTTTTAATTGCAAGTGTATGCAATCTTTCTTTTAAATTATAGGTACTTTCTTACAAAAAGCAACACCATTCATGTATTTTTAGTATGGCTAAATTTCTTAAATACTTTTCAGGGCCACTGTATAACTAAAGCAATGTTTTTTATGACTTTTCTAGGGGATTTATTGGTTAATATGGCACGTTCTGTAGTGATGAAATATCCACAATCTGTTTTTAACAGTTGAAGTTCCTTTGTATGCTTGCAGTGAGCAGCGTGTATGTGTGTGTTTGTGAGTAAATGCAAATAAGTTTGCAATGAAAGTAGCTGAGGGCTTCTGTGACTCATTCAGATTCACTCCGTGCCTTGTTTCCCTGAGTTGGGGAAGGTAGTTATGCTCCAGGATACAAATTATTGAGACATAGCATTCCAAAGACTATCTGTTCTGTTTACTTGCTTTGCAAATCCATAGGCCTCCAGCAGGCAGTCTTGCTGTTGAGTGTGTGCATTCATTGGGTGAGTTTGTAGAAGTTTTCTTCAAAGTAGTCTATGCCAGATTTTTTTTAAACTAATATTACATATTTACATTCTTAATTTTCATTAAAACATTATTTTATTAAGCAAATTCATTATTCAAATGCTAAATGCTACATTTCGGTATATTTTAGAACAATGCATGTGTGTATATGTGTGTGTGTGTGTGTGTGTGTGTGTGTGTGTAAATAAAGAAAAATGCATTGTTCTAAAATATACCAAAATGTATATAGCCTTTTATTTTTTTGATCCGCTGGAATTAACCTTGCTTAAATTGCTCCTACTTCATCTTGTGTTATTATTTTGCCGTTTTGATTTCTGCATAGCCTGCAAACATGTCAAAACATTAAAAAGTAAATATCTAGCAACCCACACAGCTCTCAAAGTTTCAAACCTCCTGTTGATTGAATTTGCAGCTTTTCTGCAAACTCTTACTGATCTTTATTTATTTGCATGTAGCATCATTATGCAGTGTACTTTCTTTTATCAACTTTGAGATTTAGACAACTTTAGAAAGAGAGGTGGAAATGAATAGAGCATGACGGGCACCTGTGAGTGTAATTGTGGGGATATTGTTCTTTTTCTTGCATTGGGCTGCTTGCCTTCCTATCTAATGGTTGCTGAGGGGATTCATGTTGTTTGCTAATGGATAGGCTAAAGTAACACAGAGGGACCTGCTGAGGAGCTAATGACAACACCTTCATGATGAAATGTTTTCAGATTTCATACCGCTTTGCAAGCAGATATATAACATCTCCATTTTTTTCTCCCATTTTCCTCTCCATTAATTTTTGTGCTTTTTTGCTCTGTTGCTATGATTTTTTTTTGTTAGCTTAACTTATGCTAATTTAATGGTACTGTACCAAGATTACTTCCTGATATTATGAATGAGTGTATAAAGGCACTATTTAGTTTAATTCTGGAAGTGGCATCCTGTTAAAATATTATGGCACCCATCCCTATTTGAAACCTTCCCCCGTCCTCAAGAATATATCCAGCTGCAGACCCGCAGCACCACCAGTTTCAGAACCCCAGCGCCAGAACCGGAAGTGAGTGAGGGGCGGATTATTATTATTGCATTTTAGCAAGAATGTAAGGACAAAATGGGCCTGCAAGTGAGTTCCTCATATATTCTAAGTTAAATATACGCAGGATTTGTTGTGATAAAACAGGCCTAGGGTTGAATTGGTCATTTTGTATACATTTGTAGGGCCCTATAATTTCTGCGATCACGGAATAAAAAGCACACTCTTTTTACAACTAAAATAACAGTAAAGGGTAAAAAAAATGAATTCCCAAAAATTAAAACAGAAAAAAACGGAATTTGCAAAAATTAAAACGGAAAAAACTGAATTTGGGAAAAAAAATTTATGGAATTTGGGAAAAAATAAAACGGATTTTATAGGGCCCTACATTTGTATTGTTTCGTTTAAAACAATTCCGAATTTTCTCTCTCTTTTTTAGATTTTGACATTATTATTTTACACTGAAAAAAATGCATGATGCACATGTTCTTGTGAAATAAAGTATATTTTATAAATAAATACCCATGCATTTTTTATTTTTTTTTATTAAACAATCAAAATCATCTTACAAATACATATCTTCAATTTCAAAACAATTTAAGATTTTTGTAAACACAATAAATAAATAAATAAATATATAGAACATAAAATATCAGAGGTCTAATGAGTTATCGAATTGCTTATAATTTTGAAAACCTCCAATGCTTGTCTTGTTTTAAATCTTTCAAAGCTTTATTATACAAAATTAACTCCTTCATAAAAAAAAAACTAAACAAAAAAACAAAGGTCTTACCTTCGTAAATCTACACGTAGCGTATAAACTGCTTAGCTAAAATTATTAAACTGTTATACATTAAAATGCCCATTAGTTTGAAATAGGCCTATTATTTTTTCACCATCATGATCAGGAAGTAACTCATAGGCCTAATACAATGAAACGCATAACTGAAACTATATACAATTATATTACACAAAATCAATGTTTTAAAATGCTTATTGTACTGTAATGTATCATCATAACTAACATAAGTATAAAGGGTTCATGTTCAATAAAAGCTGTTTCATCTGTAAACTACCCTCCAAATTACGTTAGGTGGCGTTATTAGGTGTTCGAACCTAAGCTCCGCCCCTCACTTACGGCCCTGGCGCTGGTGTTGGTTAGAACGTAACTCCGCCCCTTGCTTCCGGTTCTGGCGCTGGGGTTCTGAAACTGGGGTTCTGAAACTGGTGTGCTGCGGGTCTGCAGCTGGATACTATAGCCGTCCTCATGCAGCAATCAAGGAATGGCCACTCTTTGCAAAATAATCTTATCTGAAGTTGAACGTGCCAGTGTAATGAATTGCTTTCTACCAGTCAATTAACCTTATTCAAGACAAAGCTAGCTGTATCTTTTCCGGTTGAATCATTCATTCAATCAAGCGAGAGGTCAGTGGAAAAGAGAAATAAGAACTCACTGAGAGGCCTTGGTAACAGAGCGCAAGACTCAATAAATAGAGATTGACCGTGTTGAGCTGTGTCTCAGTGTGGTGGTCCACAGGCCGGCATGACGAAATGGCTAATCTTGGAGGTTTATTGGCAGCTCAAGGCCAGAGGTCGCCTAATATATGGCCTTATCCTTCATCTCAGGCAGTGAATTATAGCTGGATGTGTGTGGGTATGTGTAAGCACAGACTTTTTTTTCACCATAGTAACTGCATTACACATCAGGTCGGCAGACGGCTTTTCATATTTAGTACATGAGTTATCCCTGTAAGCTCTGATTATATTGAGGATTTGTGAATGATCCTCCATCTGTATTAAGCTGGCAGGCTCTCTAGAAATGGTTTCTGCTTGTAGTACAATAGTTGCCTTGGAGACCACGCAGTTGTTTAATTGACAGGTAGACAACTCACAGATATTGGAAAGCTTAGCATGGGATTAGGAATCACGGAACTATTGCTTTGTGCCGTAGGCCACTTTGGGTTCAGCGTGGAGCCTTATCGTTGGGAGATGATCGACAACGATAGAACCGCATAATTAGAAACTTTATTATCAGAAAAAAAAAAGTTTCATTGCAACAACATTTAAGGCTTTAGCTCACCAAGGCCTTGTCCACACTAATATGTTTTTGTTTTAAAGCACATCTTTTTCTCTCTGTATTGGCCTTTTAACCCACACTGAAATGCGTTTTTGTCTTGCAAAAATTTAGATTTCCCAAGTGGATAAATTTGAAAATGCCGTTTTTTCAGTACAGTGTGGACTTTGAAAACTGAGGTATTTGAAAACGCTGCCGCATGGTTAGTCATAACCAGACACGTACTGAAACTGATAACTATGAGAAGATACTACTACACACTCTTCATATCACAGTCTTTCAAAGATGACAGTCATTTTTTACTCGCTGTTGCTGTCCTGCTGCAAAACAGGAGAGTTGTTGCGTTTCAGACCAAACTTATAATGGTGACTGAGTGCAACCAGGATGCATCAGTGAATGGTGAGATACTGCATAGATTTGCTAAATAAAATGATCTAAAAATAGCATGAGAACTTCTTATTGACGTCTTTTCAATCTGTATCATGCACAGTGAGGTGAATTTAGCGGGGTTTTTTTGTTTTGCTTTTTGTTTTGTTTTGGATAACGCCTGAAACCGCTTGTGTGGACTTAGAGCGTTTTGACATGTTTCGAGCATTTTCATGTATTCTGTGAAATGTAGGCTAGACATAGCCTTAAAATTCAGTAATTATTTACTCATTCTCATGTTGTTTTGCATAAGTTTGACAAAAATATCTGAAAAATTACAATGTAGCACAAAATTCAAGCTATATTGGTCAGTAAGATATTTTTTTAAATAAATTAATCATTTTATTAATCAAAAATGCATTAAATTGAGCTAAAGTGACAGTTACAAAAGATTTCTATAGGCTCTATGCACAACTTACTTTATAGGCTCTATGCACAACAACTTACGCATTCTGTAAAACAGGTCTCATCGCTTCCGGTTCTGGTCTTTTGTATGTGCTTCATGAATTTTTTGCGGTTTTACTCAAGATAACTTAAAAGGAGCGAACAAAGATTAGCATAACCAATGCCCCTCACATGTGCAGATTGATATTTAAACGTTTTATATTTTTCTTCTTCACAGTAACGTTTCAGATATTTAAATGGAATAAAATGCCAATAACAAAGTGAACTAGGTAGGTTAGCTGATAAGCTTAAAAATCCATAGATATTGTAGTCAGTTCTTACGGCCGTTAACACTTTTCTGACAAGCGGATGCGATTAGACCTATTTTCCGGTTTGGTCACGTGACGTCTCGGCTTAAAGCCTATTTCAGATCAATTCTGTCTCATCAATGAATCCTGAGAAGAAAAAAAAAACCTGTTGTTAACATATTTTAGCATATTAGAATGATTTCTGAAGGATCATGTGTCATTAATGCTGAAATTTCAGTCTTTTTGTTTTTATGAAGCTTTTTTCTTGCACTTGAAAGCCCTTTGTCACTGTGTCACACTTTCATTGTATGGAAAAGTGTAGTATGAGCATTCTGCTATACATCTTTTTTGTGCCACTGAAGAAAGAAACTCAACCAGGTTTGGAATGCCATTGAGGGTGCGTAGGCCTAAGTGAAGACAGCATTTTCATTTTCGGGTGAGCTAAGCAATTAAGTATGTGGGCAAGGACGTTTCAGAATATTTTGAGAGTAGTGGGAGTGAAAGGTCTTTTACTTTTCTCTGATGAAATTTCAAAGCAGAGTGAAATTCAGAGGTAAAAAAAATGAGAACTTAATTCTTTTCACAGTTTGTTGGCAGTGGGCCAAGGTGAAATGTGTATTCACCCAAACGGCAAGCTTTTCGAATGTTTTCGAGGACTTGAGTGCAGGCTACATTTGGAAACATTGCTTGACTAATGCCTGCATGGGCCGTTATGTTACCTCTTCTGTACCATTAGTAACTGAAAATGCATTGAGCTGCTGATTTTTCTCAATGAGTCAGTGGAAGCAAAAGGTGTTGGTTTCTCACACTTTCTCCAGTGTTTATGCCCAGGAGAGCTGAATCCACTCTCTCCTCTGAGCCAGCGCTCAGCAAACAAAAGGTCAGAGCCCTTGGAAAAGCGTGTCAGCTGTGCTGAATAGCCTCCGCGGTGAAACTGTCAGCAGGCTAATGTATTAAAATGAGGCTTTTTTGCTTGTCTTCTTTATGCAAGGAAGGTGCTAATGGACTCATTAGCCGGGCCCGCTCTGGCTCTGAAATGGCAGCCAGTTCTAATTACTGACATTTCCATAGTGCTGTTTTTGTAATATCCGTGTTTTTTCTTCAGCTGTTCCATGGTCGAGTTTCGGTAATGGTCATCCCTCCTTCCCGGCGCAGGCTCTAGCGACGCTCAGAGACCACTCAGGAGATGAAACTGCTGGTCCCTGTTTAAATATTCATAAGGACTCATGGATCCAACTGTCTCTGAGAAACGTGAATAAAAAGGCTAAGTGCTTTCATTTAAAAAAGGCAACAAATAATGGAAAATGATGACATTCAATTAGGCTTTGCTACATGCTGCCTGTCAACGCTTCTCATTTGGAAATCAGCAAGGAAGTCCATTTGAATGCTGATCATCAGCGTATGTTTGTTCAAGTCTGCGTTTTTGACAGTCTTGCATAAATGTGTTTTAAAAGGGGCAAGCGTGCGTTTGGTTGAGCGGTGTTGTCCTCTGTGCAGGGTAGAGCGCTTGTACATTTCCATAGAGACTTCTGGATGTAGCACATTCCCTCTATGGTTTTCTCAAATGACACATACGGTATTGTTTATGAAATATTAATATCCTTGTAGCCATGTATGTTTTTCATGCACTTTTGGGGTATAATGACATTTATCAGAAAGAAGGCATGTCTTTCTGTGACTGGTGAGTGGATATAGGGCACCAGTAGACTTTTAGCACCGCTATATCAAGCAAAACTACAGCGGACATCAAATTTTACAGCCTCCTTTAGTTTCAAATAATTAAATAAAGATATAATGGTTTAAATCACTTTTACTTAAAAGGACAACTCCGGCGCAAAATGAACCTTTGGTCTAATTACACATTGTTACCTAGTCAACCGTTATCTGAGATTTGTTTTCATGATTGCCGAATGTAAATAGTTTTATCTATAAAAACAGTTTAGCCTATAATGCTAGTATAACACTAGTATATTGGGCATAGAGTAATGACAAATAAAAATCGCTTGTTATTACCACTAATAAGGCTCAAAATAGCCCCACAGTAACACAGTAGCATAATAAGGGTCCCTACATTCAAATCGAGGCATTGAGAACTTTGTCAGTGTCCATACAGTTTAATAAAAATATATTTTATACACACATAGTCAACTTCGTGAATACAGGAAGAAGCCATCTTTGAAATATAGTCTCTACCAGTGGATCTACGAACGCCGATCCAAGTGCGGACGGACTATATGAGATTCTGCACAGTTCAGCGCACTTCGATATGCGTTCGTAGATCCACTGGTAGAGACTATATTTCAAAGATGGCTTCTTCCTGTATTTTGTTAGTTCAAACCTCTATAACTAAAAATGTTAGCATTGTATGAAAATGAATAATCAAATAATATAAATAATATATTGGCCACTTGTTTTCTATTCACTTTCGATAAATCTAGACTTAGAGCTTTCAAGCTCCAAAAAGCATCATAAAATTACAATAATAGTCAGTAAGATGCAATATTCTAAAGTTTAAGCCGTTATTTAAAAGGCCCGTTCACACCAAGCACGATAACTATAAAGATATAATTCTAAAAATCGTTCTCCATATTAAAGAATAACAGAGTTCACACCACAGCTATAACGATAAAGATAATGGAACGATATCGTTGGAATCACTTTCAGAACGCTTTTTTTCCAGCTGTCCAACGATAAAACACTGACAACCAATCAGAATCGTGCATTTAAAATGGCATATGACATTGCAGAGAAGTTAATCGTCGAGGTACTAAAAAAAAATCCTCCACTGTTTGACAAGTCAAACCCACTTTCAATGATACGTTAAAAAGATGGATATATGGAAAGCATCCTGGGAATAAACGGTAGAAGTTTTCACAATGAGATTATGCAGTTTAGCATAGTGTTACAAAATTACCTCAGGTAGGCTATCCAGCGCTAGTTGACAACATTGCTGAAGTACAAGGTGATGTTTTTATCCCATCATTGAATTCGTCAGCTAAATCCAGATATTATTACACTAGACATGATTCACTAGATTCACTGTTTAGATGCGCTCCCAACACCTCCCGTCTTTTAAGGATTCTCGATCGCGTACCCAAAACAAAAAGCGGCTGTTTTTCCTTTTGATATTTGTTTGTAACGTAAAGCAGCAACAGCAGGTAATTTGCGCGCGCGTGCTACTCTGAACCGCAGCGTGCACGCGTGTGTGCTTAGAATAAAAAGAACGTTATCGGTCGTTGGTGTGGACGCATATATAGTTATCTTTATCGTTATCTTTATAGTTATCATGCTTAGTGTTAACGGGCCTAAAGGGTTAGTTTTGCCAAAAATTCTGTCAGAATTCAACTATTCATTTTCTTCTGTGTGGGCCTCTGATGTGAGTTCACCTATATAGCAGCGCAGCGTTTCTGGGTGGGTACGTCAGAACATCAGGCTCACTATTGGCAGACGCTGGTCTGTGATGCTGGCCAATAGTGACTAATCCAGAAGCGCTGTGCTGTTACACTATGTGAACTCACTCAGAGGCCAACACCAAAGAAAATGAATAGCCTAGTTGAATACAATCATTATTTTTGCTTGTTTTTTTTTTTTGTGGACAAAAAGTATTCTCGTTGCTTGATAAACTTATGGTTAAGCCACTGTAGTCACTTGGACCATTTTAACAATGCCTTTAATAACTTTCTGGGCTGGCAAGTTTCAATTACAATAGAAGCCTATGGAGAAGTGAGACAGCTCTCAGATTTTAATCAAAAATATCCTAATTTGTGTTTGAAGATGAACGAAAGTCAAACGAAAGATTTTGAATGATATGAGGTTAAGTATGTGGTGAACTATCCCTTTAAATAGATGTTATGAGAATTCATCAGCAGTTTTACCTGGGAATATAATGCAGGTCATCATTTACTAACTCCAACTTAACACACAACTTGAAATGCTGTTTTTATTATTGATTCCTTAATGTATATTTAATGCTGGATCGGATGTGGAATTTAGTGATTTAAAATTGGCTGAAATGTACTGAGATGCACTTAATGAGTTTACTGTAAATTTATCATAAGTTTTTCCAGAATGGCCATCTCCTGAAGCTCAGATGAGTACTTGTTTGTTTTTTCTTTGTTTCTTTGTGCTTCAACCTGATGTGTGACCTTTTTTTTCCTTTCTATATGGCATTATGAATTGGGCCAGCCCATAACCTTCACACTCCTGTAGGAAATCAACATGCTCAGGCTGTGTCTCTTCAGTCTCATGAGAGCTCTCATTAGCACAGTCCTCTTTCAGTGGGCTACATTCACAGTGTTGGGGGTCTATCTGATAAGAGCTTCTGTTCTCAGGTCAGTTATTGTGTTGCTGCTGGTTCTTATCAGCTGGATGAATAAGGCTAATGTGTTTAGTGTTTTGGATGGGTAGACTGCTTATTTCTTCTGAGCTCTCATTTCCTACATGAATAGAAGGATAATGATCATTTGTCTTTGCATATGCCATGTTGAAGGTAGACTTCACAGAGCCAAACTTCTGAATATCAACAAGGTATGAGCCATTTACTACTGTTGAGCATTATTTTTTATTAGTTGATATTCTTTTTATTAGTTGATATTCTTGCAATTCGTATTTGCCCCTATTTTTACATTTTGATTATTTGATGCCATCTAATAATGTACTAGTAACACTGTTAAATGAAATCTTAGCAACATAATTGAATACATACAGTACATATGTATAGCATACATTGTTATGATGCATAAATTCACTTGTAGCATTTAAATTGTTTTTTAGTGTTTTATTTTGAATTCATCTCATTTATTTAGTCAAAATAGTATAGACTTCAGTTGATTTATTGATTATCAGCCTTAACAAAAAATAAATAAAACATACACTCTGCCTAAAGGATTATATTAGGAACAACTGTTCAATTTCTCATCAATGCAATTATCCAGTAAACCAATCAAATGGCAGTTTCTTCAATGCATGTAGGTGTGTAGTCCTGGTCAAGACAATCTCATGAACTCCAAACTAAATTTCAGAATGGGAAAGAAAGGTGATTTAAGCAATTTTGAGCAGTGGCGTGGTTGTCGTGCCAGACAGGGCCGGTCTGAGTATTTTCACAAAAAAAGAGGCTTCAATTTGCAAGAGCTCACCAAAATTGGACAGTTGAAGACTGGAAAAATGTTGCCTAGTCTGATGAGTCTTGATTTCTGTTGAGAACATGCATATGGGAGAGTCAGGAATTTGGCGTAAACTGAATGCAGAACATGGATCCATCATACCTTGTTACCACTGTGCAGGCTGGTGGTGGTGGTGTAATGGTGTGGGGGATGCTTTCTTGGCACACTTTAGGCCCCTTATAGCCAATTGGGCATCGTTTAAATGCCACGGCCTACCTGAGCATTGATTCTGACCATGTCCATCCCTTTATGGCCACCATGTACCCATCCTCCAGCAGGATAATGCACCATGTCACAAAGCTTGAATCATTTCAAATTGGTTTCTTGAACATGACAATGAGTTCACTGAACTAAAATGGCCCCCACAGTCACCTGATTTCAACCCAATAGAGCATCTTTGGGATGTGATGGAACGGGAGCTTCGTGCCCTGGATGTGCATCCCACAAATCTCCATCAACTGCAAGATGCTATCCTGACATTTTCTAAAGAATGATTTCAGCACCTTGTTGAATCAATGTCAGGGCGAAAGAGGGGCAAACACAGTATTAGTACTGGTGATCCTGTAGTATGATGAGCCAGACAATTTTATCGCAGGGAGCTATGTCTACTGAGTGGGTAATACATCATACGCAGTATCATAGAATTATGTAGAATTGTCGTTAAGTCTGCAATTCGCTCGATTCTCGCTTCTCACAAGACATCCTATTTCCAACTTACACGGACGTTGAGTTCCAGATGTCTCAAGGATGGTTTTACGCCTGGGGATGCTGGGGTAGCGGAGAAAGTCAGAACAGGTTATTAAACCATTCAAATGATTTCTAAACTGATTTTATTAAGTTGAAATAGTTGCAAAGTCCTCCTTTAAATTAGCAAAACAAATTTGCAAGCTTCGATTCAATGAAGTTCCAGCTGAAAGTTTTTCAGCAACACTATCTTGTACTGATTCAAATCTTTCCAGACCAGATTCCCAGAAATTGCATGAAACCAACCAGTGCAGATTGAGGCTTGGTGTTTTGAAAAAAGCTCTTGCATCAGATGATCGTTGAAAACTACTTTGCAGGAAACCACAATGAGATGTTTTTAGCTGGGTAGATATTTATAATGAATGTTTTGGGCTTTTCCTGGCGTACAATTTTTAGATTCTGTCAATGTCGCTTGAGTTTGTTTCTCTATTTTGACACAAGGCTGTGTATTCTATAAGATACAGTCAGTGTGTTATTTGCAGACTTCCATGTTACGCCAAGGTACTGATGTCAGATGAGTGTCTCACTGATTAAACAGAATAACTGACTTGTGCAGGTCCTCTGCGCTGTGTCAGATTTCAGCCATCCTTTCTCTCTCCAAGTAACCCTGCACGTCCAATGGCAAAAAATAAACCTGATGTGTACTGTCACAGGGATTATATCATTATGAAATTGAGATTTGCTGTCAAAACACACCACTGGATACATATCCTCAATTGCACTCATTGCACACTGTTTTGGTTCTGTCTCTTCCTCTCTTTTTTTTCTCTATCACGTCTTCTGAGGGTTTTTTTCTCTCTCGCCCTGACCCTGGAGGCCTGAAGCAGGCCATTCATGCTGTCTGCGTCTGCCACAACCAATTACAGTTCCAGCAGAGACCAGCAGCAGCCCAGACACCTGTCATCCTCCACTCCTCTGTCCTGGAACGCAATATACTTCTCTCTCTCCACTGACTCCCTCCTGACTCCCTCCTGTGTGACGTGGGCTGATCGCCTCTTATTTAGACTCTTTTATTCCATCTCTACAGTCAAACACTCTTTCAAACACTCGATCACTCACACTCTTTGTTTTTGATATGATGATTTCAATTTAAATTTGAAGCATTGAGACAAATTGACAATTTTGCTTTCAGGTCATGTCAGAATAACCACATGTTTTACCTACCGTAGCAACACAATTTAGTTTGCAGTTTATAATTTTGTAATTTTCGTTAAAAAAAATACAACCCAGGCTTATTGGAAAAACGTGACTGTAGCGACACTTCTGCAAAAATACGGCACTTTCAAAGTGAATATCCAGTGAGTGGCACTAAAAGCATGTTCAGTTCTATCTGATACCAATGAATGTGAATCTGGCCGTCTTTCATTACTTTTGGTTTGGATTGTACGTACCAGTGACAGTTCTGAATTGAAATGTACAGTAAGTGGTGCTAAAAGGTTAATGCTCTATATCGCGTTTGAAAATAACGTGACGTCCTTCACCACCTAACCTTTTCCAAGAGTGATGATGTGATTTAAAAACACATTTGCAATAGCAACCATGCTATTTTAGTTTGCTTCTACAAGTCTAGTGACTCAGTATTGCGTGTGCAATGTTGTATCAGGTGAGCTACCGAGCAAGTCTACTCACGGAGCTGGTTCTGTGATGCAAATGTCAAAATGTTTTAGTTTACAAATGATGCACTATGGTTAGTGTTTAAAGGATCAAAACATAGCATTGTGCAAGGAAATATGTGAAAATAAGTATGGAGCTATTAATCGCTAATCTGCCCATGTCATAATTTTATTATATTTTTTCTGTTTTACTTCCTCTAGTTTTAATTTTTAAATGGAAACTGCTGTAATTTGTATGTATTGGTACTTTTTTTGAGTTTTGGGAAAATGTTGGTAGAGGCACATCTTCCCAATGAGCCTGTGTTAAAAAAAAAAATGAAAAAATTAGCTGTAAAACTGGATGGCACTGGTTGCAAAGAGAGTTGAAAAAGAGAAAAAAATATGTTAAATTCCTCAGTCCATCCAAATTCAGATCAAAACCACTTGTCATAACATATGTCACTTCATATTTATGATTTCTGAACTCAAGTAAGAACTTCCACAGGGTGACCTACAGGCAGCATACACTGTAAAAAAATAAATAAAAAATAAATAAATAAATACATTTAACAGTCAGATTGGGAAGTCTTCTTCAGGAAATCTACATATGTTGTGTCCGAACATTTCAGGCTGGTTCAAGCAGCAAACACTGGGTCAGTTTGCTGTAGATTCCCTAGAGCTTTCTGTGTTGTCAAAGTGACAGCAGAAAACAGATGCTGGTGGCTGGTGAAAGTGTGTCCTGGTTTGATTTCCTGTGCAGGGGTCCATTTTAATAGTGATTGAGACTAGGCTGATTTGATTTCACAGGGAGAGTGGGTCATGGCTCTCAGTATTGAAAGAGCTGGTGAAGCTGGTCAACCAACATCTTTTTTTGTTAATTTTATTTTAACAAAATTTACTGAATAACTTTGAATCTGCTAGTTTAAAGGTCTGGTGAGGAACACCAGCATCCTTAGACACATTCTTGTGTAGTGTGTAACCACCAATGTTGTTCTTTTCAGAAGGGAGGACAGACTAAGACAATGATAAATTCTCTAGCCTTTCCTCTTTTTAGTGTCTCTGCTCTCTTTAGTGTATTTGTGACTCTAAAAAGGTATTTGAACATTGTGTCAAAGATTAGTGGATTATGTCCATAGTTAATGTGGTTAGACTGCTTGGAGATCTGTGTGAACTCCAGGGCAACTGACTTTACTCATCCACTAAAAATCATAGTTGGGTTAAAGTCATAGAGATGGCTTATAGAATAGCTTTGTTACTGAGAAATACTATAGGTCTTGCATAATTGGTTTGCCTCTCGTTGTGTTAATTCAGTGACATTCATGAAAATTTATAGTTCTAAGTGTCTAAATATTTTTTGTACATAGGGTCCACAGGTCTAAGACCACATTGATTGAATTTGTGAACAATTTAAAACTAAAGGAAAACATTTTGACGCAAACTGAATAAAACATATTTAAGATGCTGCACTATTGGCTTTTATGTAATAATATTATAAATACAAAATAAATATAGTCTTAGATAACATCAGTCTTAGATTACAAATGTAATATATTAAGGCTATACCAATTAATAGCTTTTAGTTTATTTTTGACCAAACTTGTTTACAACATAAGATCTGAATAGGATTGTTTTGTACCACAAAAATAACTAACATCCTTTTTAATTTAACATTCACTTTTCATTTGACGTTCATGGAAATGAAATATCAAATAAATTGTCCATAATTTATTTTAAAAGAACTTAAAAGGCCATAGATCATTTTAAAATGTCAAAAGGTTGTATGAAATAAAAAAATAATTACCTAGATTCTTTGTTCAAAATTATACTGTCTTATAAGTAATACAGAGGTCTATCAAATCTTTTTCTCAGAAATGTGCTCTATGAAGTTTTGATCAAATCTCTCAAAGGGGAATGACTCTTTGTAGCTCGTAAGAAAAACAGACACATTTTAAAAGAGAGCTCCATGTGATATATGAACTCATGGTGATATATGAACATGTTAGAAGTTAAAACAGATGTTATGAAAGGTTTTTCTTTAGTCCTGCAAAACACATTTTAATCTTTTGGGGGACATTTTTAATCGTCTTTTGGCAGATTATGTTCATATATTCCCTCTTCCTCTCACCAGTGTGTCCTGTCATATATCAGAGGAGGTGTGTGTGTTGAATCTGTGTGTGGAGCAGCAGGTCAGTCAAGACCCACCTGATCCCTGTTAAGTTCATCTGAAACAGCGGAGGATCTTTGAAGGTCAAGTGCTCCCTGAGCAGCTACATTATTCCTGAGCTCTCTCTCGCTCTTTCTTTCTTTCCTGTAGTATAGGGTCAGTCAGAAGTTGGAGACCTCTCGCTGAAAGAGAGCTCTTGAAGCTCTGTGTGCGCATAGGGGCAATTTTACCTCATGCCAGATGTTTAGTAAGGGGGACTGATGGGTGATGTGGAACGACTCCTTGAATAACAATCTGAGGGCCTTTGCCAACCCCCCTTTGCTCACATCTTCACAAAGCTTCAGTGTTAGTCACTTCTGGAATCAAATACACAGCTGCACCTCATTTTCGAGACTACTACATAACCCTCTCTTCCTCCTCCTCCTCCTCCTCCTCCTCCTCATCTTAGTCTCTCAGACTCTGAGCAAGTGAAATGAATAATACTTATTCCCCAGTATTTCAAGTCTAGGGGAAAAAATGGCAGAAGAATGTGCGTAGCAATAAATGGGTACAGTCGGAAAACCTAAGGTCCAAATAGGATTGCCTTTTCTCCCATGGGACGATGCAGCCTTAATAGTTGTGCAGAACACCACCGTTATGTTCATGTAATGCTCAATAAATATTTTTGCTGTAATTCAGAGCTTATCTTTGCTTCTATAGGTGTAATATTAAAGGACAACTCCGGCGCAAAATGAACCTTTGGTCTAATTACACATTGTTACCTAGTCAACCGTTATCATGAGATTTGTTTTCATGATTTCCGAATGTAAATAGTTTTATAGTTTAGCCTATAATGCTAGCATAACACTAGTATATTGGGCATAGAGTAATGACAAATAAAAATCGCTTGTTATTACCACTAACAAGGCTCAAAATAGCCCCACACTAACATGGTAGCATAATAAGGGTCCCTACATTCAAACCGAAGCATTGAGAACTTTATCAGTGTCCATACAGTTTAATAAGAAGATATTTTATACACACAGTCAACTTCGCGAATACAGGAAGAAGCCATCTTTGAAATATAGTCTCTACCAGTCGATCTACGAACGCCGATCCAAGTGAGCTGGTGAGATGTGAATAAGGTGATAAGGTGAAGCATGCACAGTAGGCATCATGTACATATTGAAGAGAAGAAATGGTTTGTGTTTGCTTCTGGAAACAACGGACCATATGAGATTCTGCACAGTTCAGCGCACTTGGATCGGCGTTCGATAGATCAACTGGTAGAGACTATTTTTCTAAGATGGCTTCTTCCTGTATTCGATGAAGTTGACTGTGTGTATAAAATATCTTCTTATTTAACTGTATGGACACTGACAAAGTTCTCAATGCTTCGGTTTGAATGTAGGGACCCTTATTATGCTACCGTGTTACTGTGGGGCTATTTTTGAGCCTTTGTTAGTGGTAATAACAAGCGATTTTTATTTGTCATTACTCTATGCCCTATATGCTAGAGCTTATACTAGCATTATAGGCTAAACTGTTTTTATAGATAAAACTGATTTACATTTGGCAATCAGTGAAAACAAATCTAGAGATAACGGTTGACTCAGGTAACAATGTGTAATTAGAACCAAAGGTTCATTTTGCGCCAGAGTTGTCCTTTAAGGGTTGTTGTGATCCAATGATAAACACACACACACACAAACCAGTACCAAAATACTAATGATTTTTGTAAAGGTCAACATGAAACGCTGGTTGCAGCCCATTTTACTTTTGTAATGATGTACAGGACTTTTTATTCATTGGCAATTGATTGAATTGCGAATTCGGATGTTAGTTCTCGGATGGAGGAGTTTAAAAATAAGACAAAATCACCTAAAAAGGAAAGTTATTTCAGAGATAGAGCAAGTAGGTCTTCACTTAGTACAATTTTAGTGATGAATTAATCTGCAATAAGACTAGGCTCGTTGCATAAAATACTTACATGTATTGTTTGATATTGCAGAATTGCTCTCTCTCTCTCTCTCTCTCTCTCTCTCTCTGTCTGGCAAATCTTTTCACATCTCAAAGTAAACATCCCCTTTTCTATACCTTGTATGTACATTTATAATGTTGTGATTCCTAAATTCACTGGTATTGTAGTTCACTTGCATTTGTAGAGTTTTATTTTATTTTATCTTTAGAGGACATAGGGTAACATTTTGATATTGACTTTTTTTAATTCGTTTTTGACCATAAAAGAAAATGATTATCGGCAAAATCATTATCATATTGAAAATCAAAAATCATATTGGCAAGAATTTGTATACCCTTGAATAAAAATGGGTAATATTTTACAATAACCTTCCATTTGTTAACATTACTTACCTAACATTAACTAATGGGACCTTATTTTAAAGGGTTATACAAAAAGTGAATAGTGAAAAAGGCCCATTTTAAAATGAATTGTGGGATTGCAGAAGAAAAGAGATAAGCCGAGAAGGACTATCGGAGACTTGGAGTTATAAATAGGGTTGCATGTTGGGAGCCAGCTGCCTTATTCCTGGAGGAAATGGAGAATTGACTCCTCTGATCCGTGGCGATAAATTCCAGATGTATTTGAATGTTGTCAGACTGAAGGCCGTGTCCGCGCTGACCTCTGTGCTGACCAACACCAATCACAGCCCTGAGAATTGGCGGCTCGCTGTACGAACGAGGCCCGCTGTGGTGCTATGTTATCAATAATGCAAAGGCTCCGGTGCTTCCGCCTGCAGCCTGTTTCGCTCATAACCCAATTTGCACCTCAGATCCCCACTTTGCCTTCCTGGAGGCTGCAGCCTTTTGTCCTCTGTGAAGTGTGGTTGCTCACTGCCTGCCCCAACATTGTCGCTCTGGCACTTAAGTTCAAGGACGCAGAGTAAAGAAAAGAAATAAAAGAAACGCTTTACTTTAAGCCATCTTGGCCAGGTTGTTCATCTTCTATCATCTTCAAACCTTAATGTGTTTTAGTTTTTCTGTGCTTTTGAGTCTCTGACACTGCTGACATGTCTGTTATTAAATAGATTGTACTATAGTTCTGTAACATCACATATGTAACATGCTTGAACATTTTTGTTTGTGTTTTTTTTATGTGGTCAAGGCAGGAGCAGAGCATGTGATATGAGAAATGTGCATGTGTGATATATTGGAGAGTGCAAGGAGGTGATAAGTATCGCTCTGAATTGATTAGTCTGTCAGAGGAGGTAAAGATCTGCACCTGCTTCATCAAGCAACGCTTCACCCTCATAGATTTATAACTGCCACACACCCCCTCTGCCTGCCACCACACCGCAGGAAAACCAACTCAGCAACCCTGCTGGAAACAACGGTTTCCATGAGCATTTACTGTATGAGCAATATAAGGTATATATTTTAGTTTTTTCATGCTGTGTTTGGCTGGTCTCCTAGAGGGCTTTCACACTGGCAGTTTAGTTTGGAACGGGGCACGGTTAGCATGAAAAATCGCTAATGTGAACGCTGTTCATGGGACCCGGGTGCGTACTGGGTACTGAACCCAGAGACTATCTGGAGGAGGTGGTCTGAGTTCGAGTTGCTTCCGAAACCGTGCCACGGTTCGCATGAATGTGAAAGCAACACAGATTCGGGCTTGCACTTGTTGAGCGAAGTAAAGTATCCTGCGCATGCGTTTTAGCTTATTGTGGTGTATTCAGTTAAATACAACACTTGTAAGGGATGATAGTGTTGATGATTTACCTCGGATATGAGCGAGAATGTGTATCCGTGCATTGCGCGTGGAATCAGAGCAACACATTTGGAAATCCACTGTCTCCTCAAAAGAGTCAGTTTGCAAGCTGCAGAAGTCCACCTTATATGACACACGCAAACCTGTATTGTTCACTCAACTGCTCATAATACCAGCAAATTAATTTAAAAAAACAACACAATATTTACCAACGTTCTACTTTTACCCATGTGCAAGGAGTTCTCGCCCAGAACAGGACCATTCCACCAATCCAAACTGAATGCTAATTCAGGGTTCCTGCAGGGTCTTAAAAAGCCTTAAAAGCATTGAATTTGTGAATTTGGAAATAATACCTTAACAAGTCTTGAATTTTGATGTCTGGGTCTTAAAAATTGTGCTGTATGTCAGAATTAATTTCATTGATGACAATAATGATAACTTTCTTCAACGGCATTTTTTCACTGACGAAAACGCAACGCTAGTTTTCAATGACAAAAACTATGACGAAAATCTATTGACATTTTCGTCAACGAATAAAAACTAGATGAAAATGTTAGATCTGGGAAGCGATCTAGTCAGAACTGATGTCCTGCGTGTGTGTAGCTAATGTTAAAACACAACTTAACATTGTTCGCAAACTTTCTTGTGGACTACTAAAATGTTTTTATTTTACCTGCTTGACTTATCATCTTTTACCCATTCAGCCTGGTCTCATTGTTAATACGTAGGTATTTTACGTTTTTGCAAAGATAGAAAACGTACTTTCTAGTACGTTTTGATAGATGCTGAAACATACAATATCAACATATCTGCAACATATAAACTGTAACATTATTAAGTTTTTACAGCTAAAAAACTTAAACTGTTTACGTATATTCTCATATCATACAGATATCTGTATAATTTCCCTTTTTACCATTTTATAGATAAATGTAAGATCCCGTAACCCTAATCCCAAACCTAAACATACCCAAAAAAACATAACTAACAGACAAGTATAATCACAATAATTTATTTATTGCGAAAATGTCAAAACCGAATACCAAAAGCCATTCACATGATGAAGCGTTGCAGTCGCAGTCTTCTTTGGCAGTATTTCAATAGTTTTGTATGAAGTACAGAGCAGAGATGAAATTACTAATCAATGAAAATGTTAATCCGGCTTCGGTTCGCACTTTTCCATTTCAAATGATTAACCAACCATCTCACAGTCCTTCATGTCTCAATCTGTGACGAAGCAGGGAAGAGCCAATGAATGTTTGATATCACGCCGTAAATATATGACGTATCGCTTCTCAAGGGCGCAGTTTTTGAATTTGAATTCATCACCAGCGCGGATTTGACTACGGTCGCTGCTGAGAATGGAGACGAAGGTCACGACTGGACGAGACTGGACTGGTTGTTTCTTGCATACAACTATGGATTCTAAAGATTTGGATTACATCAACCTAATAAAATTGATGTCTTTTGTGAATTTTGTTGTGTTTTATAGGAGAAAACGCTTTATGTGTCTCAAGGTAAATAAACGATTACAAACAGTTAAACGAGTAACGTTTAAAAAATGTATTTTTAAGGTTTTATATTGTATTGTTTAACACCATGCAGGTGAAACGAGCAAAATGTTAATATTTATGAGTATTATATCAATAAATGTGACTGAAAACTTAATTAATAAGACAGTGGAATGCAATAGAGTCAAAACATAATGCTACAATATTAATATGCATAAATTGTGATACGTACAAATGTGTACGTCAGTGGATTTGTTCATACGTAAATAAATGACGTTTTTGTGCTGTCAATACGTAAATATTTTACATTTTAGTACTGTAAATACATCTGTATTATACGTTTCTGCGCATATAAAACGTAATTATATATATACGTATGATAGAACGACACTTTACGTACAAATACATATGTATTCTCATGAGATCACGTTGACCACATTCCACATTTGAAAAATAAATGAACATCAGTTGAAGGATTTTGTTTTTCTTTGCCGGTAGGGACGTGGAATAGGTATTAATTTTTTTATATAAATGGTCTTAAAAAGGTCTTAAAAGACTTGAATTTAACTTGAAGAAACCTGTAGGAACCCTGTTATTGCCGATCATATTTGATGATAGTGGTCCTGCCAAAACCATATTAACCATGTATTACTCATGTAAATCCATTTAGACCATCTTCAAACTGGTGTAAGCAGTTTTTCTTTTCAGCAAGGAAATCATGTTATCTGTTGATCAATCTTCTCACAACCCAATAGCTTCATGTCGAACATATCACTAAACAGTGTGACATTTGGGGCCTGTGTGATGAAATTGAGCTTTGCATGATGGACAAGTTCCAAATGTTAGAATCCGAGAGATTCACTATTGATCCCTGTGGGGAGATCCAGTTTTACGCCCTGGATGGGGAAAAAAGAAAAGAAAACAAAATCAATCCATGAAAAACCTTTGTGAAATATCACCAAGCATCTAATGTCCTAAATCTGATGTACCCTTTTACTTCATTAGCGCAAAAATACCAGTTGTAATATCGAAGGGTGTTTTCTATCAGTACTCAGTGTTAAGTGATTTGTGATCTCTGTAAACCAACCACGCGGGGGTTAGTATTAGCAGTTATTAGCGAATACAACATTTGAGAGGCGGTGAGCTAATCAGTGGTAATCGTAGCAGAGCAGTGTCTGTGTTCGCTGTTGCGATCCGTGCTCTATACTGTGAGTGGAGCATGTTAGTTGTGCTGTTGAACAGCTTCATTACACCGAGACTGCGAGTTGGACATCGCTGTGCTAATAATAGAGAGAGTGCTTTTCTGCCTGCCTTTGATCATGTCGATCAGCCGAAGCATGCTATTACTGTTATTCTGCTACTCTACACATGGGTTTTGCTTCACCTCTTTTGCCATTTTATTGTTTTTTAATAAACAGGGACATTTAGAAAGGATTGCTGGAAATGATATAGAGACGTTAAGACCACTTGGCTGTTGCCTGGGATTATTCACCTCAACTCAACTCAACTCTCACTGGTTTCTCACTAGCATGGGGGATGCATACAGTTAAATAACAGAGAGGTGGGAACGCGGAACACAAAGACTATGTGTCTTACAGCCCGTCAGCACATCGTTGGTCTTCAAGCTACCTCCAGCCCCGTTTTATTTTAAGTTCATCTCTCTCAATAATTCATAACCTCTGTCCCAAGAGCGCACAGTTACATGTTCACAAGTCTCGATAGCCCTTTTATCAGCTGCACTATGCTGTGCATTCCAACCACCCTCCATCCTGCAGACCAGTGTTTATTTATATAGAGCAGCTATAGAGTTTGAATTAGGGCTGGACCTGTATATCTTTTATTTTATTTTACTTTTTGCCTGTACTGAATGTTCATCAGAGGCTGCATTTTAATTGGGATAAAACATGGTAAAAAGCAGTAATATTCTGAAATATGTTTTTTTATATATATATATTTTATTTGAATAGCCTACTCCAGTCCTGTCGCATGATCCTCCAAAAAATATTTTTTATATAATTTAGTAACATACATGTATAATTATTATCAATGTTGAAAACAGTAATATTTAATATTTCTGTGGATTTTTTTCCCCACTATCTCTTTGACGTTATAGAGAGTTCAAAAGAACAGTATTTCATTGTTGCCTGGGCTGGAAGAAACCTTGTTTCTCCATATTTCATCTTTAATCACAATGAAAACTAATAAAAGAGCCTGTGATTAACTCCATTAGATCCTCAAACTGTCATTAAAACCTCAAAGCTCCACCACCGCTTTTGTAAATAAAATGCCATGAACCATTTGTGCTCATTTGCAATGCAAAAGAACTGGTTCTTTGGATAAATAGTGTTTTTAGAAACACTTTATTTATAAAGGCTAATGATGTTTGAGGAGCTGAGAAGAGTGCCTGAGTCTGAGCATTTGTCGTCGAGTCATAGTCAACACGGTCTTAAATTACCTGTGTAAGCACTTCATCTTCTATGAGATTTTGGCCAAACTGATTGTCCATATAGTTACTGTAAACTTTATAACCTTTAAGCTGGAAGTGCAAGTGCACTTATCTGCCGATGCACTTACTGCCTTTATTCGGCCGTTTGAATGTCTGACAAAACATGCATGTGCGCAATTCCATCAAAAATTCACCGGTCAGAAAACCTCAACATTTGCTTCATTTTGAATAAAATGTTAATAATAAAATGACAAAAGTGAACATATATGAAAGCCACAATATTCAACTTTTGACTACATTTGACAAGTTTAATTAAAAAAAAAAAAAAAAAAACAGTTTTTCTTCCATTTCCTGAAAAACAGCATTTTTGAAGATGTGAAGTTTCAAACCCACAGTGACAATTTCTTTAAAATATAAATCTTTTGTAATGTTATAAATGTTACTGTCACCTTTGATAATTCAAATACGTACTGGCTCTCTGTATCTCATATCTGTCTACAGTATATCTATATCATACAGGATAGAGGCCAATATTTGGTTTGAAGCATTAGTCATGGTAAGACCATTAGATGTATAAAGATTGTGCGAAGACTATTCACAGTGGTTTAACCCTGAATGACATGGTGTCAGAGAGCGGTAGCTAAATAAACTTGACTCCACCTGGGAACAACAGTCTTTAGACAGGAAACCTTTATATTAATGTCTGTCTGTATAAGTTAATAGGCTATTCTGAAGAATTAATACAGTATCATTGGATCACTTGCATGAATTTGAAGTGTTATTGGTATTTAAGTTAAGGAGACAGGTGTTTTTAGGCTTGACTTCTCCACTTGAAGAGTTCAGATGCAAAAGCCTCTAAGTGCCATTTGAAATTTTCTTCTAAAATGACCATTTTTATCAAGCTTGTATATTTAAGTTCATTAATTTCAATAAAATGGCAATAAAGCTATTAATTGTCATTTTAGTGAAATTACTGAACTTAAATATACAAGCTTGATAAAAATGGTCATTTTAGAAGAAAATTTCAAATGGCATTTAGAGGCTTTTGCATCTGAACTCTTCACTTGTAGATCATTCTATAGCTGATAGGGCTAGACAACATATACCATGGTTGGCAAGACTGCTTTACATAATTTGCATGTGATTTACACTTATGTGGTGGTTATGGAGGTTAATTGGTCAAAAATTTTCACAAATTGCTAATGAGTCAGTGTTACAAATGATCCCATTTTGAGTAAATACTGACTATTTATATGGAGGTTCATTTTTTTTAGGTGCTAAGTTTACATAAAAAGTTCTTTATAAGGGTTAGGTTGAATTTGGTTTGGTACAATTGTTTTATGATGGATATAAAAAACTTTACTGCATTTTAAGTAGTATTTAATGCATTTTTTCAAGTAGGCTAATATAATTTTGAATCATAAGTTCTGCCTAAAGTGAGCTGACTCTGGGATCACGATGTTTTATAATGCTTTTAAATAAATTGTGAATGATTTTATTGAAATTCAAGTAATTTAAGGTTAAGGCACAAAACATTATTCAACAATTAAACAATGCACAATATACAGTGTGAGTTAACTCTAAATTGGTGACCGCTGATCTTTTCCAATTTTTTTTTTTTGGGAAAATATGGATAGAAAGTTTTGCCTTTTCATCTGTCTTTCTATATCAAGCTTTTCGGATAACCCGTTTTATTTCTGCAATATAGTTATAATGCAAACAGGCTAGACATGACAAGCAGGGTGTCATCTGTTTTTCTGGAATCGGTGTGCTGAGAGCTCATAAAGATCCCGTCTGGAAAGCTTCCTGGAGAGTTCCATGAGTCAAATCAGTCCAGGACAATAGAAAGCAGCAGGCCGTCAGAGGAGGGCGAGACCCGGATATTGCTGCGCTTATCGACGAGGAAGAGCTCATCAGGGTTCATTTGTCTCTCAAAGAAACGGACACTAAAATCCCTATCAGCCAGACTGAAAGGAGCGAGCTTTTCCTATTAATTCTGACAGAGGGAGCATATGCTTCATCTGAATCAGTGTGCAGTTTTCAATCTGAAATCCATAACCTCCCCATCTGAAGATGAAAGGAACAATGCCCTGCAGACAATCTGCCAGCTTTCGAGCTGGAGTTTGCCGGCGTGTGAATGAGTGAATAGGGATAAGATATTGTGTCAGGTCAGACCTGTTATCAGTGTTTCTCTCACACAACGTGTGCATGTGTGCGTTTCTGTGGCCGTGAACAAAAGGAAGCAACACTTGCCATGTGGACCGGGGGTCAGATCAGACGGAGTCAGGATGTAATTTGCTGAAACTCGATACGTTCTAATGACAGCAGCCAATTATTTTTGCTCTGGATCTTGGGATTTCTGTTTCATCGACTTTCCTAACCGAGAATTAAAATAAAAGAGATGAAATAATAAGCAAGGAAAAGGAAGGCCTAGGTTATCTTGTGTTTACTTCGGTAAACACCCTAGTTCCAATATGCTTTCCTTTTTTAAATGAATCATCATCAAAAGGGATAGTTCATCCGAATATCTATCTATCTATCTATCTATCTATCTATCTATCTATCTATCTATCTATCTATCTATCTATCTATCTATCTATCTATCTATCTATCCCATCTATCCATCTATCCATCTATCCATCTATCCATCTATCCATCTATCCATCTATCCATTCTATCCATCTATCCATCTATCCATCTCATCCATCTATCCATCTATCCATCTATCCATCTATCCATCTATCCATCTATCCATCTATCCATCTATCCATCTATCCATCTATCCATCCATCCATCCATCCATCCATCCATCCATCCATCCATCCATCCATCCATCCATCCATCCATCCATCCATCCATCCATCCATCCATCCATCCATCCATCCATCCATCCATCCATCCATCCATCCATCCATCCATCCATCCATCCATCCATCCATCCATCCATCCATCCATCCATCCATCCATCCATCCATCCATCATCATCCAGTTGTCTCATCATTTTCCCTTCTTACATATGTCATTCCAAACTCGTAAGTCTTTCTTTTCTTAATTTGGTCCATATGACTTGTGCTTTATAATACAAGCCTTCTGAAGCCACATGCAAGGTGCATAAAGTTATTTATTACTTATAATTATATATATATATATATATATATATATATATATATATATATATATATATATATATATATATATATATATTCATATATTAAATAGTATTTTGATTATTTAATATTGTTATTATTTTAGTCGTATTGTATTATTAATTGTTATAATTTTATGTTGTATTATATATGCATGTGTAAAATATAGAGATAAATTCAATTATAACAATATGTATAATGTAAATTTCCCACAAAATAAATAAATGACTTTTAATTATATATCAATTACTTATTAATTAATATAATTATGTATTACACAGTGCACCCACATATATTATAAACTTTTATTTTGTATGCAATTAATTATGATTAATCGTTTGACAGCCCTAATATATATATATATATATATATATATATATATATATATATATATATATATATAATATTCCCCTGGCCTAGACATTTGGCATTTCTTCTTTCTAGAATCCTTATTAAAATTGCATACTGTTTGGAACATTAAATGCTATTTTAAAACATTTGATCAGACCAAATGGATGTGTTTCTGCTGGTTACTGTTGAGCAGAGAATAAAATTAGGCTAGTTCTTTAGAATTCAGAAACACAGTTTGACTCTACTCTCCCAGTGAGAGAGATGTGAGGTTTTAAGAGCAGGGGGTTGTTTGTATTTCTTCATGTCAGATATTTCACGCACAGAAGAGCTCAGAAGGAGGTTTCAGAGTGCTTGCAGAAAGCTAGGCTGTAGTTTTATAGGCCTTTACTTAACTGGTGCTGAGTTTATCCTATAAATGGCACAGAGCGGGACGTAGCCTTGGCATTCCTCCATCTGAGAAAACGTCAGTACTGAAAACTACTAAAATGTACATGGCAGTAGGGATGTGCAGAACTGCATGTTTCTGTCACTGCGTGTGCATATTGCTGTAACGCTGGTCCTGTTTACCATGCAAACTGTCTAACTGCTGAAGTGCAGTTTGATGTTAACATGCTTGTTTTGAGCACAGGAATTAAAAAAAAAAATAACGACGGTCCTTACCTGACACACTGGAATAGACTACACATGTGTGTGATTTGTACTAAGTGCCGAAGACTGAGTTTCACGACATATTATGTGCATGTTTACTTTGGTAAGGAAGCATCTGGTTGTGAGATAGATGTAAATGTAGAGAGAGAAGAGAAAGAGAGCAGTCTCCAGACAGCAGGCACAGGGCTGTAGCACCTGCCGCAGCAACGTGAGTCCCAGCCCGCAGCGTTAAATATTTACTGCTCATTCTCACACATGACAACACAGATCACACAGCCAGCTCCCTTCTCTCTCTGCATCCCTCACTCCATCCTGAATCATCCCTTTCCTCACTCGTCTCTTAGCACTCTTTTTCTTTAGTAAGCTATTTTGATTTTAAACACTTTACATTAAATTAACATTTGTTAACATTAGTTAATAATATATTAGTTAATTTATTATATTTTATATTATATTTTTTTGACTTGGCAGGGAACCTCAATGACTAATAAAATATGTGTTGGATGTACTTTGCATTTATTTATTTATTTAGAAGAATAAGAAATAAAAATAGAAAAATAAAATAGTAGACGTAATCTAATATTTTAAAATTGTGTGTGTGTATATATATATATATATATATATATATATATATATGTGTGTGTATATATATATATATATATATATATATATATATATATATATATATATATATTAGGGCTGGGGCAATGATTAATCACTATTAATCCCATCCAACATAAAAGTTTGTATATATTCAATGTATATATTTAAGAAAAATGTGTTCTTAATATATCAAATTTATTTATAGACATAAAATTATGTATAAATATATATATATATATATATATATATATATAAAGTATACACATGCAAATATTTCTTAAATATATACATGCGTGTGTGTGTATTTATATATACAAAATAATATATATATATATATATATATATATATATATATATATATATATATATATATATATATATATATATATATGTGTGTGTGTGTTTTAACAATTTTTATATATATATACGTATATATATATATATATATATATATATATATATATATATATATATATATATATATATATATATATATATATATATATATATATATATATATATATATATATATATATATATGTTAAAATAATTAACAAAGATAACTAACGTTCTTGCATTATTACATTTTATGTCCCAAACATTTTCTACCCAAATTGTCATTATAGATTATTATTATATAATTTATTTGATTTGTTTGTTTATTTATTTACAAAAAAGATGTTTTTGTAGAGCCCTAGCATTATTTGATGGGAAATTTGTCAGTAATATTCATTAATGACATGCGTAAATGTTTGTGCTCTTGTTGTGAATAGTCCTGTGCATGGTCTTTACGACTCAATGCTTCTAGACCCGGCACATGTGGCTGTCCAGCACACACACAATTTATTCCTCATCCTCTCTCTCATTTCTTTAGGCTTCGTTCCTGAACACATGCTGCGTCCAGCTATACACATAAGCAGAAACGCAGCTGGGATCGATTAAGGTTTTGTTGTGTGTTTGGGTGATTATAGTGTCTGTAAGGCATGCATGAAATTAGTGAGTGATTAGTGTGGCGCACTGCTGAGTATCTGGACCGAAGCTTTGCTGGGGTTGAGACGCCCAGCCGGGATTTACCTCACTGAATTCCTTTCTCGTTCTCTGGATCTTTTTTCACTCATCCCCCATATTTCTTTCTCGCTGTCTTTTCTGAGCGTTGTCCCATCTCCTTTCAAAACAGTTGGATGCTCCTATGTTTCCAGAGCACTTTGCAGGGGGAAAGGGGGATGAAACACCAGGTCTCACTTGATGCTTGTGCTTTTTTTTTTCTTTTTTTTTTTGCCTTCCCCACCCGTTTAGCATTCGCATCAACATTTAAGGGTAGTAATGGGATGGGAATGTCTTCAAAGATGTTGTGTGTGTGTGTGTATTTGCCTCCTGCTGTGACTGTCTGTCAGAATGTGACCCTGCTCCTGCACTAATATTTATTTAATTTCAAATGACCAGCACAATGCCAAGAGGTCAAAGAGGAAAAACAACCACAAACTGGCAGACGAGAGACCAAAGCTGGAGCCCTGACTTCCTGTCTATCTCTCCGTCTACATATCTTTCTCTCTCTCTCTCTCTCTCTCTCTTTTGTTAAGGCTTATTGCTTATCTGTTTGACTGATTGAAATCTGGGCAGCAGGTCATGTGTTTGTATCAGTGAAACTGTTTTAGACTTTAAACATTTGATAATACTCACACACACACATACAGTGCAGATAGTTTTGTACATGTGCATGTTTACGCACTGTCCCATGTATAGTGCATAAGTGTACAATCATTTTTGGTGGCAATTTTGCAGGCCAACTAGTTTTATTCAAGCCAAAAATATATTTAAACATGATTAAATTAATTATATTTTAACATGATTAATTGAACCTGACTTCATTATGTACAGTTTTTATGTAAAAATAAAACCCGAAAAAATAAAAAAAATACAAAAAAATATTTTAGGTTATATAATAAAAGAATTAATAGAATTGTTATATATATTTCTATTAGATATTTTTTTGCAAATAAACAATATACTGTCAAATTACCACTACCATACTTATTACTTTAAAAATTATTAATATCATTATTATTATTTATTATAGCAGCAATGAGAATTATATATATATATATATATATATATATATATATATATATATATATATATATATATATATATATATATATATATATATATATATATATATATTATTTATTTATTTATTTTTTCTGATTAATCTAAAAATCTGATTAATTGTTATGAAAATTATCTTTTGATTTTGGGATGAAATTTCTTGAGAGTTTTATGAGACTCACCCACATACTAATTAAGGATAATACTATATTAAGGACATGATTATGCAAAATCAACTAAACTTAAAATGAATCATGAAAAATATCATGTTTCTATACACATGTTCTAGAACAATTTGTACCATAGTGCCAAGAGTCTAAGCAGCAATGCCTCGTCCCACACACTGCTGTCCCAGTGATTGATAGGAAATGAAGTTTAGTGGTGGATTGGCCAAAACCAGCGAGCCAGGAGAGACATGATGTTCCCCTTCACTGATCTAAATAATATGAAAGTGTTTCGTATTGGAAGGGTGCTCTGCTTAAATGGGGCAATGTAAACTCACTAAAGTTTTATGATTAATCTTTTATGTATTTATTTTTTACAAGTGCACCTTTGCATCTAATATTCTTGTGTGCATGTTTGTTTGTTCATGTGTGAGAGTGTGAAGACTTGTGCTTGCTTTATCCATTACAATGTCACTCAGAGCTTGACCTGGGGAGTCTGGGATATTTCCATTCAGCCCCCCTGACTCTCTTATTTTAATCACCAAATTAATTAATCTGACCGAATTTGGCATAAGATGGGCAAAGGTCACAGAGAAGTGTTGAAGCAGTGGTCTCTCTCCATTCAAACTTCAGCTAAATATAACTCATTCATTAATTCATTAATTCATTCAGCTAAATATAATTTATTTGGGATAAGACAGAGAAGAAGCAGTGTTACTGTTTTTTTTTTTTTTTACTCTCACAGACCCATTGGTACATTTCAAGAACCCTTTGTCAACACAAACCTGAACTTCATTAATTCATTCATTCTGTATGGGTAGAATTAAGGGATGTAGAAATGGTCATGCAGAATAAGTCATTAATATGTGCTTTATAAGTCAATATGCTAGTAATATGCAAGCTAATAAGCAACTAGTTAATAGTGAGAATTGCACCCTAAACTAACGTGTTTGCAAATATTTTTAGTACAATAAAATCAATGTATTGTGTAATGTAATGTTGATTTGTTTTTTTTTTTTGTTTTTCATGTTAATTTTTTTTTAAAAAGTTATCTAGATGAATTGAGGTGTGTTTTTGTAGCCTTGCTAGGAAATAAATCTTAACTAGCTCTACCAAATGTTAGTTAAAATGGGATGAAATGCATAAATGACTTCAGTGCATGCTGTAAAAGTGGGTGGTCAATGTTGCGCTCCATAAATGTTTCATCTGATATCGAGTTTCTATTCGTTTGCTTTTCCGCTTGCTTTCCTTTGCTACAGCTGATTTTTTTATATAAAAAAGTCTTCACTCTTTTATACCCCAAGCCAAAACTGTCAATGGAAAGATTGCTGGTTAAAGAAAAATAAAAAAGAGGAAAAATAACAGAGATAATTATTCAGTGGCCCGTTTAGCTCAGAAAACGGCAGCTGACGAGATAAATGCATTTTGTTGAAGCAACTCCCGGGTGAATAACTGCCCTGTGCATGATTGTGGGCCGCCTGTAGCTATTACAGAGAAAAGCCCTTAGTTCAGCTCATCTGGTGCTCTGGCTGGCCTGGAATAGGGACATGTTGATTTTCTATTGATGCACTGCAGCGATCAGGGCTTAGCATGAAGAGGAGAGAGAAGAGTTTAAAGATGATTTTCAAAGAGTCTGTCCTCCCCTGGATGACACAAAATCAATATCGGTAGATCAGGCCGCCAGCCCACTGCCCATCAGGTGAATGAAAATGGTGAGAGAGGAAGAATCTCCGGGTTTTTGTGAAGCCGTCAGCAGAGTTTCATGTTGAATTATGCTCCTCTCCATTAAAGTATCTTGTTTAGTGTTTTTTAGTGCTATTTACTATCTGGCAATACCTGATGGTGTGTGTGTGTGTGTGTGTGTGTGGTACAGGTATACCTGACATAAGGGGGACAAAATGTCCCACAAAGATGGAAAATTTGACTTTTTTTTGTGCCATGATGGAAACGGCTTTTTTGAAAAAAAAAATCAAATTCTGAATTTTTATGTGATGGGTAGATTAAGTGGATAGAATATACAGTATAGAGTATAAGTGGATAGAATATACAGATAGAATGTATGGTATTAAAAAAATCATTGTCTAGAATGTCTCCATAAAACATGAAAACCAAACATGTGTACGCACACAGACACAGATTCACAGAAGTCTGTTTTACCAATACGGCTGAATCTTTCACAAACAAAAAAACAAATGTATTACAAATCGTGCTTGGGAGCATATTATTATTTTTTTTATTCTTTAAATAGCCAATTTATTAAATATTAGTAAAATATGTGTTATTTATTAATTTACACAATTCCATATAAACAGCTTATAATTAATTTAATTATCTTTTGTAATTAATGTAATTGTTATTATCTTATGTTTAAGAAGTTTTTTTAAAGGCATTATGAATATTTATTTCCAGTATGTATTTAATACATATTCTATATTATAAACTATATATTCATATTAATTTTACAATTAACTGACTGATGTTAATTTTGACTGATAAAATTATTAGTAGTAATAATAGTATGTTTTTTTCATTTATAATTGTATCAAATTAATTTATTACATATATGTAGTATTTATAATTGATGGATTTCTATAAAGTATGCTTGAATATGACTTTGTGTGGCCCCCTCATCTGTTGTTATTAGATGAGTCATGTTGTCAGAGCTCTCCTCTTTCTCAGCTGATTGGCAGACTCCCTCCGAGAGAAGCTGAAGGAGAGAAATCTGGAGAGGGAATGAGGAGGAGCGGTGTGGGGATTTGGTTTGCTTCAGTGCTTATTAGGATTTAGCTCTGATTTGGGCTCTCATGAATGCACTCAGGTTGCATTTAGCCAAGCTGTGAATGTCTCAATTTGGCCTCCAGAGCTTTATCTCAGGGCTTGCTAACCGGGCAAAACATTTCAGGTCACAGTTTTCTTTTATGTAACCCTTGAGGAGAGCTTATAAGTCTGGTGATGAGGTTACAGCTGTAGACAATATTCAGCTCAGAAATTTCCAGAAGGCACAATAAGAGCTGATAAGAGCCTGAGTGATTTTAGAAATTAGAAGTGTGACTAGGTATACTAGTTACAGTGAGGAAAAGAAGTATTTGAACACCCTGCTATTTTGCAAGTTCTCCCACTTAGAAATCATGGAGGGAGGCATGTCAACTGTGAGAGACATAATCCAAAAAAAAAAAAATCCAGAAATCACAATATATATATATATATATATATATATATATATATATATATATATATATATATATATATATATATATATATATATATATATATATATATATATATATATATATAATTAACTATTTATATGTATAATACAGCTGCAAATATGTATTTGAACACCTGAGGAAATCAATGTTAATATTTACAGTAGCCTTACATTAACAGTAGCCTTTGTTTGCAATTACTGAGGTCAATCGTTTCCTGTAGTTTTTCACTAGGGCTATGTTTACACGGAAACGATCTGAAGAGAAAACACAAAAGTGGCGTTGCGTTATCACTTTTTATTCTGCGATTAGACGAGCGTTATGGGTGAAAAATCTGCGTGCATATGGTGACGCAAAAGTGTATGTTATTCGATGTAGTGTGCACTCCAGGCGGCTAGGTGGCAATGTGGAGCACTGCCACACAACAACACCAAGTCCGCGCACCTGCGTACAACCTTCACTGTCAAGCAGACTTTTGTGTTTTACCGCTTTACCCTTTACACGGGAACGCGGCAGCGGAGCGTTTTAAGATTCCCACTCTGGAGGGTGGTTTCACTTTTTTGCGTTTTTAAGCCACAAAACGCCATTACCATGTAAACGAAAGGCACATCCGATAAAATATTTTTACGGTTTCACCCGGAGCTTCTCGTGTAAACAGGGCCTAGGTTTGCACACACTGCAGGAGGGATTTTGGCTGACTCCTCCACACAGATCTTCTCTAGATCAGTCAGATTTCTGGGCTGTCGCTGAGAAACACAGAGTTTGAGCTTCCTCCAAAGATTCTCTATTGGGTTTATTTCTGGAGACTGGCTAGGGCACGCCAGAACCTTGATATGCTTCTTACAGAGTCATTTCTTGGTTATCCTGGCTGTGTGCTTCGGGTCATTGTCATGTTGGAAGACCCAGCCTTGACCCATCTTCAATGTTCTAACTGAGGAAAGGAGGTTGTTCCCCAAAGTCTCGCAATACATGGCCCCAGTCATCCTCTCCTTAATACAGTGCAATCGCCCTGCCCCATGTGCAGAAAAAACACCCCCAAAGCATGATGCTACCGACCCCATGTTTCACAGTAGGGATGGTGTTCTTGGGATGGTACTCATCATTCTTCTGCCTCCAAACATGGTTAGTGGAATTATGACCAAAATTCTTCTTTGGTCTCATCTGACCACATGACTTTATCCCATGACTCCTCTGGATCATCCAAATGGTCATTGGCAAACTTAAGACAGGCCTTGACATATGTTGGTTTAAGCAGGGGAACCTTCCGTGCCATTAATGATTTCAAACCATGACGTCTTAGTGTATTACCAACAGTAACCTTGGAAATGGTGGTCCCAGCTCTTTTCAGGTCATTGACCAGCTCCTTCCGTGTAGTTCTGGGCTGATTTCTCACCTTTCTTAGGATCATTGAGACCCTACAAGGTGAGATCTTGCATGGAGCCCCAGTCCGAGGGACACTGATGTCATGTTTAGCTTCTTCCATTTTCTAATGATTGCTCCAACAGTGGACCTTTTTTCACCAAGCTGCTTGGCAATTTCCCCGTAGCCCTTTCCAGCCTTGTGGAGGTGGACAATTTTGTCTCTAGTGTCTTTGAACAGCTCTTTGGTCTTGGCCATGTTAGTTGGATTCTTACTGATTGTATGGGTTGGAGGTGGACATTTTAAAGGCACACTAACAGGTCTTTGGGGGTCAGAAGTCGAGATGATAGACAGGTGTTCAAATACTTATTTGCAGCTGTATCATACAAATAAATAGTTAAAAAATCATATATTGTGATTTCAGGATTTTTTATTTATTTATTTATTTATTTAGATTATGTCTCTCACAGTGGGCATGCACCTACGATGACAATTGCAGACCCCTCAATGATTTCTAAGTAGGAGAACTTGCAAAATAGCAGGGTGTTCTGTTTAACTGTTTGACTCTCTTTATTCTTCTATGAAATGTTCCTGTGTTTCAAGGCTGTAAAATCTAAGCACACATTAGCTGAATTTAGTTTGAACTGTCCTTTTGACACTTGCAGTCTTTCATGGCACAATAGTAGCACTCTAAACGTCAAGGTGTGTAAACTGCTAATTGTGTTCGTTCTAGGTTGTTAGGTTCTATGTCCCTGCACAGGAAGTGCAGCTAGTTATGTTGTCGCTACAGCAGTCCACCACATGCACAGTATTGTTCCGAAACGTTAATGCCACATCTGTCATAGGCATCAAAAGCCGAGAGGAAAACAAAGAGATTTGGTTTTACATCTCACTCCCCTACGCCACCCTCATTCCTGCAGAGATATCCGTCTGCTCCTTTGTCTGCCAGATACACTCTACTCTCTCATGACAAATGAGGCCTGTCATTGTTTAGAGCCCTTCAGGAACAGCTCCTTATGTCAATGTCCAACTCTAATACGTTCAGGGAATGGTTTTATGAAATCATAAACAGTAAATGGAGATGCAGGTATAGAGGCTCGGCAGTGCCAGCGAATGACAAAAAGAGTTCCTGGAAATCTTAACACTAGTCGACATTGAAATTGAATCCCTTTATCTCTCCGACGTTTATTAGAGGCAGGAACAATTGTCTGCCATGTTTTTCATATCCTGAGATTTGAATGTGATTTGCGCCGAGCCTGGCTGATACAGTCCAGTTGTTTCTTCTTAAATAACATTAGCACCTGCGTTGCATTGCCTTTGAAAGATATCAGTGAATGAGCCGTCTTTTCATTAGAGTTTAGAGGTTATGTGCTGAAGTGCATTTTGCGGCAGGATCAGATACTTGTAATGGCCTGACCCATGTTTCCTCTGCATATGATATAGTAAAATGTGGAGGAAGTTATGAGAAAGTGGTTGTGTTTATGTGCTGGATGTCCTCAACCCCTACAGCGGCCCCTCAGGCATTAAGACTTGTAAGTCAAATCCTATTATCTCCCACCCTGTGTCTATTGAATCTTTCCGTATTGAAATTCAATAGAGTGGCCTTGCGTAATCCATAGAAACATTCTGCTTAAGGGAGGGGATTATTAAATGAGAGAGTTATCTTAAAATGACATTGCCCTGACGGCCACAGTGGCCAGTCACATGTCTCTCTTTCCAGGCTATGAGGAGATATTCAAAGTGGCATACAACCCCAATTCATATGAATTAGTATGCAGTGTGTATGCTATGCAGTATGCACAATATAAAAAAAAATGCAAGTAATGGGTGCCTGACTTATTATGTGCCAGATGGTTTAGTGTACAAAAGAGTTGTACTTTGTTTTTGTTTTGCTATTTAGTTCTAATTATTTTTTATTCTGTTATTGGTAATTTGTACTTCAGCTTTTACTAATTTAATTTCATTTAGTTGCCAGGGCAACATTTCTAATTTCCATTATATATGATCTTATTTCAACTTTACATTTACAAAAACTATTAAACATAATATTTGTTAATTTAAAGAGTAACTAAACACTTAACCAACTTTTTTTAGTTAATGATCTGTAAGAATGGAGCTTTATTAATACCAGTCATTGATTCAGAGTAACTTTTTGACATTTGTGTATAAAGTGTTTTATTTCTACAATGTATGGTGTAAAAACGCCTTAGTGCTGCCCTCTTCAGGTTAAACGGTGGCTACTGCAGTTGAATTTTCTTATTGGATGTTCCGCACTTTGTGACGTATGCAGATTTCAGCTCACCACGCAAGCTATGCCCTTAGCAGTATAAAAAAAAACATCTTGTGTCGTCAAAACCACTGTAGGGAGTCAGGAGTTGGAATTCGAGTATTGAAAACGATCAGGATAGAGTGTTTTAGCATCTATTTCGTCCCCTCTATCTTTGCTGGGGTCTGCCCACTTTTTCAGCATTTTCAAATATTACCAGTGGGTGGAGTCAGGCTCTGACCAGGGGTTTAGTTACCCTTTAAGTGCCCCCTGTGGCGAAATTCAAGCTTTTAATGTTTTGTATGTCTATGAGGTGTTTTTAATATGCTTTAAGAGAAACCATGTGCGAAATCATAAGTCAACACCATTGCTGAGTGTTGTCTCAAAAATACGGTTTGTAATCGCTGGTGTTTCTGATGTCACAAACTTTAACAAATCAGAGTCAACGAGTTGATCTTTGAGCTGGAGTGAGTGAGAGGAGGCGGGGCTAATTTGATATCCATAGGCCCGCGTATACTAAATGAAAGCAAGGGTGTAGAGTTATTCAAGCTATTTTAAGACATGACTTTTTATTTATATTATATATGTTTTAGTAATCATAGATGAGTTTTAAGGGATGAAATGATTGACTACAGGGGGACTTTAACATTAACAACAATGCTAAAACAAATATCTGTTATTCCAACGCATTCTCATCCTTTAGCGTCATATGTGAGCGCTACCTGTATATGCAAAAACGTCGCTATACTACGTACATGGCACCCGTTATCGTTAATACAACACGCACTGTGATGGTTAGGTTTAGGTGTGGGTAGGTAGGGTAGGGTCAGTCTCATATTACGCTAAAGGATTTAGCACCTTGGGTTTAGCATGTTATATTAACGATAAAGGGTGCCATGTGCGTAGTATAGCGCAGTTTTTGCATATACCGTCACATATGACGCTAAAGGATGAGAATGGGCTCGTTATTCCACGGACTAGTAAATGGAGGTAAAATAGTGTCAAATGTTTCACTAGTATAGCAGATTTCAGATGTGAAGATTCGATTACATTGAATTTGTCATTTCCAGTGTGGGTGTGTTTAGAGAAAGGCTTATCTTAATCCCTGGATAGAGTGTCTTCTTCCATTTTCTTTCCCCGTGTGTTTATGGGCAATCAGATGGACCCTCACCCTCCACCATGAGTGTGATGTGCACGTCCTGATATCATATGATGCAGTAACACCAGCTCTTCAGAGTCTCCACACACAGCCTTATCACACACAGACCAGGAAGCAACTCACTGCTGGTGATTACCTACCTTGTGTGTGTGTGTGCTCCAGTAATGATGTCATCCTCCAGGATGTAATTCAGCAGTTATCTAGGAGTGTGTGATTTCTATTTTTTTTTTTCTGCCTGAGGTGCGGAGACACACGAGACACCTTTGCTGGTGTATTCTCTCTCACACACACACTTGTTTAGCCCGGGGACCAGGTATTGCTAACTCAGGATGTGATTGTATTTCATATGAATTTCACACTTGTTGGGGAAAAAAACCCTAGCATATCCTAGACTGTTGTGGAAACACATTCAAATTCTACAGAGGTTTTAGACACATTTGCTCAACTAGCCATCGGATTGCTGCTGCTTTTTTCCCACGTTTACCTTTCAGCAGCAATGGACTTGTTATAAAAAGCAGTGAATTAGCAGCTACATCCAATCATACATCATTTGAAACTTGTCATATGGTAAATGGACTGCATTTATATAGCGCTTTCATAGACCCAATGGCCACCAAAGCGCTTTACAATTTGCCTCACATTCACCCATTCACACACACATTCATACACCGACGGCGACGCAGCCATGCAAGGCGCCATCCAGCTCGTCGGGAGCAGCTGGGGTTAGGTGTCTTGCTCATGGACACCCTCGACACTTGGTCAGGTGGAACCGGGGATTGAACCACCAACCTTTTGGTTTGTAGACAACCTACATGAACCACTGAGCCACTGCCGCCCATACACTGCCGCCCATGGTTCATACATCGTTAATCTCAGGTAAACTCATAAATTGTGGAAAGCAGAGGCCAAAGATCGGCTTGGTTCCAGAGATATGCCCGTTTGAAGTTTCAACTTTGACCGGGTGTAACTCGAAAAATAAGCCGAGTTAGGGCTCCATACTCTGGGCGTTGGGGGACCCCTTAGGGGGCCCCCACACACCGGGTGTATGGAGCCACAGACTCGGCTTGGTTTCCAGAGATATGCCCGTTTGAAGTTTCAACTTTGACCGGGTGTAACTCAAAAATAAGCCGAGTTGGGGCTCCATACTCTGGGCGACTGGGGACCTCTCAGGGGACCCCCACACACCGGGTGTATGGAGCCGCAACTCGGCTTGGTTTCAGAGATATGCCCGTTTGAAGTTTCAACTTCCACCCGGTGTATCCCAAAAAAAAAAGTCTCCACACTCTGGGCCTGGGGGCACCAGCTGAGATGTGTGCGCGCTTGTCTTCACCATGCAAATAACATCGTCTTTGTTAATGCTGATGCGAGGTTGCTTTTGCGAACACCCTTATTTAGAAGGCTTGGGTCGTGCTCGGGCACCAGAGCACTGTTTACTGACTGTCATTCTTTTAAAAAGACAAACGCAGACTGATGCATTATGTATGAGCACGGCTAAGGCTGTGGGCTTTGTAATTTTCAGTCTTGCGAATTTGTTCTCTACACGAACAAAGGGCAGTAATTGAAAAACGCACACCTCTGCTTTGACGACTGATTGGATAAAGAGGGATGTTGTTGAAATCTGTTCTGCCTGTTTACTGCTGTGATAGCCAATTAGCACAGGGAAAATATGTTTAGATTATAATCAGTGATACATCGATGCTATGTGACAGCGTTGTAGTCGGCCTACCCAAACGGGTCATACTTCATCAGGGGCGGACGTTGGGCTGTCGGGTCCAGTTTGACTTCTGTGTAAGAGATGGAGGAAGTGAATCAGGATATGTAGATGAAAGGTGAACTCATCATGAACTCATTTTGTAATTGATTACTCACTTGACTGTTGACTATGATATCAGTACTGCTGAGATCAGGCATTTCGTGGTCATTATATGGATGCATACTTAACATAAATCCTGCTTTTTTTCCATCTATCAGATTTTCTCTTTTCCTCCATCCCCCAAGCATTATTATAACACAGCACACAATTATTGAACATCATAAAATGCTCTCGCCATAAAATATTTAAGCAATGCCGTAATCAAATTCCACGAATGACTGCTGCTCGGTAAATTAAAATGACGATTAAGATTGTCTCATAAACAACGTGGTCTCGCGAGTGAATCGTTTTCATCAGCTCTCACCTCCACATCGCATTTTCTCTTTCTCTTACATTCAGGAATCATATCTAAAAGCTATTGATTGCCATAAACAAAGAGCGGTATGAATTTTTAATGGGGCAAACCTCCTGGAGATATCCGAGATGTAGATTTCTGTAGTGTTCGCTTCCCCTTGTCTTTTGATTTACTATACGTGTTAGAGCGCATGCTATGGGAAGAGACCGCTGCACTCAGAATTCCTAGTGAAACGTCTCTCTGTTGCGAATTGTGATGAATGACGCCTGGGCTGTCTTGTACAAGAAGCATAGATGTATATCCGTGGCGTCCCAAGTGAACCACCTCCATTTCTCAAAGAGTTTTAAGGTAGTGAGTTATCTATGAAAGTGATACTGGTTTGTACTTTTTATTATCATTTAAGGTTAAAATCAGAGTATGTCTAAATTGTAACTTATTCCACTGATAAGAAGAGTGTGAGAAACATTAATGCTTCATCATTAGTGTTGGACTACAGTAGATTGACAGTGGTTCTGGTTTCTTTCTGGTATCACAATGTGGCCATTTGGGTCTTTCTTCATGCAGGAATGCTCTGTGTGATGTTTAGCCTCTCACATGATCTTCTCTCAACCTCTGGCCCATATGGACACACACACACACACGCACACACACTTACTCTCTCAAACAATTCCAAATTGAGACACAGTGGCACAAAGAAACCTCCCCCAGAACCTCCCCCTTTCCTAAAGCCATCAAAATTCAGTCTTACATTTTTATTAGGATTGAAACAAGGCTGTGAGGATTAGTCTTTGCAATGGCATGTGATGTAATGTTTCTAGATTACATGTAATTTTCACAAAATCTGTAGAAGTTTTTGTCTACTGAAAGTCTTTTAAGAAATATTTCCTCAGCTGAACAATTTGTGTTGTTAAAAAAACAGTACAATCCTTCTGTATCCCTCACAGTCTCATTTTTATTCCTGTCAAAAAATCCTACAAACTTAAATTATGGTGCTATACCCTAAGTAGTATGTTTGTCAGATTCATTTTAAGCAGCATGTTAAAACCCTCAATGACTACGTGTACATGCAGCCAATAACCTGTTCAAAACCAGGATATTAGCAATAACCCGGTCGCGAACGGCATGTAAACACAGGCAAAACCGCAAATATGCTCAGATCCCAGATTTTGAAACCCGGATATTGCTACCTAGGCTACCCCTTTCTAACCTGAATTTTTGGTCATGTAAACGCATATCGGCATATCCCCATAGTGATTTTTGCTCTGCGCATGTTCTATTCGCAAGGAATCTTGGTCTTTTGAGAGAGAAACTTTTTGGCGCATACAAAAATCCGCGTGAGTCATGCCGGAAGTAAACATGGCAAGACCAGAGAATGTCTAATTGAAGAGAATTGGCACTGGCTGGTTACTTCCGGGTTCTGGACTGGCTGCAGTAACACGTCTCTGTCCATGCGGGGGCGCTCAAGGGTCGAGTGCAGAATGAATGGGAGTCAATGGGGTTTCACCCCAGAAATCCACTTTCTCAGGATGTAATTTGAAAGTTGCATTCAAAAGGGAGGGCTAAGATAATACACTCAGCTGAAAATTGCATTTTTAAGTTCACTTATCTGTTCTAAAAATCCGTTCAAAAATGTGATGACGTCACACAATAGCAGAATGCTAGCGTGTTCCGGCCAACAACGGCCTAACCTGTAAGAAATCAAAAGGACATAAGTACTCGTTCATTCAGACTTTTGGCCTATAATCTATATTGAACTCGCAGAATCAACAATAAAATCTATGTTAATTTACCGACAAGCAGGTGAAAGAGACACATTAGCCGTTTAGCCCCATAGACTCCCATTCATTCTGCTCTCGCCCGCGATCACCTCCAGTGGAATTCTAATGGAACTGCAACCAAGATGATACACAATGGGGCTAATAGGAAGTGCCAAGGCTCTCCATTCAGACGGGCTCTGGCAAGGCAGAACATCATACTTTAGGAGCGAGCTCAGTAGCGTTACCAGCATCAAAGCGCAAACAAAGGCTATCGCTATCTTCCCAAACTATTCATTACCCGCATGCTGCTGTTGTTGTTGTCTTTGGATACAGGAATAAGAATCGGAAATTACGCATATTGCGTACTTAAGGTTGTCCGTACTTCTAGACGCTAACCGCGCATCACCGTTTTCATCGGGGTATTCAATTCTATGTATACATGAGAAACTCACTCTGCTCACGCATGTAAATGGGTTATCCCTAATGGAAAATAAATCTTTGAAAACTCACTAGTAGACAAGTATTGGATAACCATTCCTTTATTTTCCCTAACATGGATATGACGCTGTTGGGAGGAATCTTACTCCTGAAACAGTACTTTTGTCTTTAATTATGTCAAACATTGCTATTCAAATAAACACTCAGGCTTCCCTGAGCCGTATGGCTCCAATATGAGCAATTTCTAGTGTTTCACTCTTGCTTGAAATTATTTGTATTGAGTATAATTTGGGTTTGGCTGAATGAACAAATTATGACTATTCAATCATACGCCATAGTCATATTATTTTCCCTTTCAGCACGGACGAAATGGTTGTGGTAAAGCTGAGTCTTTGAAAGTCATCAGATGCTGGAGGTTATAGACTTCTTCTCTCAGAAACACTTTGTGAAACTTTCAAAGATTGTTACTCGGAAGGGAATTTCCTGTGGCCGTAAGGGCCTGTGTGTGTTTGGTCAGGCTGCCTGGGAGTTCTGATATGACACTATGGACCAGTGCCAGGAAGGAACAGCCAGCACCCCTCATCAGCAGGCCAAAACTCTCCAGTACAGCGGCACAGTGCCCAGTCTTCACCCCAGATGCTCCGCTTCTGATTAGGCTTTCTAAGAGCAGAGCCCTACTCATCTCTTTCTCTCTCTCTCTCTCTCTCTCTCTCTCTCCTCTCTCTCTCTCTCTCTCTCTCTCTCTCTCTCTCTCTCTCTCTCTCTCTCTCTCTCTCTCTGACTCTCTGTCTCTCTCTACTTCTCTTTCCAGCCACTACAACCCAGTCAAAAGGCCCACCACACTCGAGACTAACACACTCTTGAACCTAATTTTGAATCTATTTGTTTGGACTCTTTAGGAGACCATGGGAATGTCCCTTTTGGCTGACTTTTTATTTGGAATAAGAAAAATGAAATATGGGATGCAGTGGTGTAGTGTTCTTGTGCAGTAAGACACCAGGGCTGGTATTCGTAAGGTTGTTGATTCGAATTTCTTCATTCTATCTTGAGTATTTTAGTTACTAGTCTGATGTGAAATGAATATGTTTTCTAGCTCTGAGTCGGGTAAAGCATAGTGCTATCAATGCTATGGTTTCGTCTGTACTTTCCTAACAGGCTGAGGTTTAGCCACCAGGGCATCATCTCAATGAACATGTTCAGTGGTTACCAAG